>CM038670.1:822899128-823232233 GCA_021605145.1 Aegilops bicornis
GATGCTTGCATGTTTTTAACTCATGACAGTTGTGAAAGAAAAAAAAACTTGGGTACCCTTGTTGTTAGACTAGCTTGACATAATCGACACAACAGCCCTTGGAGCTGCTGGAGTCTGGTCAAAGGAGGAAATATTTGCGGCCGTGCACAAGGATAACACAAGGGTGCTCCCCCCAAGGTTGATGATGCACACGGGAAGAAGCGAGGAGACTACTGTTGGGGAACGTAGTAATTTAAAATAAAATTCCTACGCACACACAAAATCATGGTAATGCATAGCAACGAGAGGGGAGAGTGTCGTCCATGTACCCTCGTAGACCGTAAGCGGAAGCGTTATGACAACGCGGTTGATGTTGTCGTACGTCTTCACGATCGACCGATCCTAGTACCGGACGTACGGCACCTCTGCGATCTGCACACGTTCAGCTCGGTGACGTCCCACGAACTCACAATCCAGTAGAGCTTCAAGGAAGAGTTCTGTCAGCACGACGACGTGATGACGGTGTTGATGAAGCTACCGACGCAGGGCTTCGCCTAAGCACCGCAACGATATGACCGAGGTGGATTATGGTGGAGGGGGGCACCGAACACGGCTAAAGATCAATGATCAACTTGTGTATCTGTTATGCCTTTGGGGTGTCCCCTGCCCACATATATAAAGGAGGGAGGAGGAGGAGGCCGGCCCTAGAGGGGGGCGCCAAGTGTGGGGAGTCCTACTAGGACTCCCAAGTCCTAGTAGGTTTCCCCTTTTCCTTTCCGGAGTAGGAGAGAAGAAAGAGGGAAAGAGAGAGGGAGTAGAAAAGGGCAAGGGGGGTGCCACCCCCTTTCCCCTAGTCCAATTCGGACCCATGGGGGGCGCGCGCCTCCTTCCCTTTGGCCTACCTCCTCTATTCCCGTATGGCCCAATAAGGCCCAATAAGGCCCAATACTTCTCCCGGCGAATTCCCGTAACTCTCCGGTACTCCGAAAAATACCCGAATCACTCGGAACCTTTCCGATGTCCGAATATAGCATTCAAATATATATCGATCTTTACGACTCGACCATTTCGAGACTCCTCATCATGTCCCTGATCTCATCCGGGACTCCAATCTATCTTCGGTACATCAAAACACATAAACTCATAATACCGATCGTCACCGAACGTTAAGCGTGCGGACCCTACGGGTTCGAGAACTATGTAGACATGACCGAGACACGTCTCCGGCCAATAACCAATAGCAGAACCTGGATGCTCATATTGGCTCCTACATATTCTACGAAGATTTTTATCGGTCAAACCGCATAACAACACATGTTGTTCCCTCTGTCATTGATATGTTACTTGCCCGAGATTCGATCGTCGGTATCTCAATGCCTAGTTCAATCTCGTTACCGGCAAGTCTCTTTACTCGTTCCGTAATGCATCATCTCGTAACTAACTCATTAGTCACATTGCTTGCAAGGCTTATAGTGATGTGCATTACCGAGAGGGCCCATAGATACCTCTGCGACAATCGGAGTGACAAATCCTAATCTCGATCTATACCAAATCAACAAACACCATCAGAGACACCTGTAGAGCACCTTTATAATCACCCAGTTACATTGTGACTTTTGGTAGCACACAAAGTGTTTCTCCGGTATTCGGGAGTTGCATAATCTCATAGTCATAGGAACATGTATAAGTCATGAAGAAAGCAACAACAACAAACTAAATGATCAATTGCTAAGCTAACGAAATGGGTCAAGTTAATCACATCATTCTCTAATGATGTGATCCCGTTAATCAAATGACAACTCATGTCTATGGCTAGGAAACTTAACCATCTTTGATTCAACGAGCTAGTCAAGTAGAGGCATACTAGTGACACTCTGTTTGTCTACGTATTCACACATGTACTAAGTTTCCGGTTAATACAATTCTAGCATGAATAATAACATTTATCATGATATAAGGAAATATAAATAACAACTTCATTATTGCCTCTAGGGCATATTTCCTTAAGTCTTCCACTTGCACTAGAGTCAATAATCTAGTTCACATCACCATGTGTTTTAACACCAATATTCACATCTGTATGTGATTAACACCCATAGTTCACATCGTCATGTGATCAACACCCGAAAGGTTTACTAGAGTCAATAATCTAGTTCACATCGCTAAACCCAAAGAGTACTAAGGTGTGATCATGTTTTGTTTGTGAGAGAAGTTTAGTCAACGGGTCTGACATATTCAGAGCCGTATGTATTTTGCAAATATTCTATGTCTACAATGCTCTGCACGGAGCTACTCTAGCTAATTGCTCCCACTTTCAATATGTATCCATATTGAGACTTAGAGTCATCTGGATCGGTGTAAAAGCTTGCATCAATGTAACTCTTTACGACGAGCTCTTTTATCACCTCCATAATCGAGAAATATTTCCTTAAGGATAATTTTGACCGCTGTCCAGTGATATACTCCTAGATCAAAATTGTACTCCCTTGCCAAACTCAGGGCAGGGTACACAACAGGTCTGGTACACAGCACAACATACTTTATAGAACCTATGACTGTGGCATAGGGAATGACTTTCATTCTCTTTCTATTTTCTGCCGTGGTCGGGTTTTGAGTCTTACTCAACTTTACACCTTGTAATACAGGCAAGAACCCTTTTTTGACTGATCCATTTTGAACTTCTTCAAAGCTTTACCAAGGTATATACTCATTGAAAAATCTTATCAAGCGTCTTGATCTATCTCTATAGATCTTGATGCCCAATATGTAAGCAACTTCATCGAGGTCTTTCATTGAAAAACTCTTATTCAAGTATCCCTTTATGCTATCCAGAAATTCTATATCATTTCCAATCAACAATATGTCATCCACATATAATATTAGAAATGCTACAGAGCTCCCACTCATTTTGTTGTAAATACAGGCTTCTCCAAAAGTCTGCATAAAACCATATGCTTTGATCAACTCATCAAAGCGTATATTCCTAACTCCGAGAGGCTTGCACCAGTCCATAAATGGATCGCTGGAGCTTGCACACTTTGTTAGCACCCTTTGGATCGACAAAACCTTCTGGTTGCATCATATACAACTCTTCTTCCAGAAATCCATTCAGGAATGCAGTTTTGACATCCATCTGCCAAATTTCATAATCATAAAATGCAGCAGTTGCTAACATGATTCGGACGGATTTAAGCATCGTTACAGTTGAGAAAATCTCATTGTAGTCAACACCTTGAGCTTGTCAAAAAAACCTTTTATGATGAGTCGAGCTTTGTAGATAGTAACACTAGTATCAGCGTCCATCTTCCTCGTGAAGATCCATTTATATTCTATGGCTTGCCGATCATCGGGCAAGTTCACCAAAGTCCACACTTTGTTCTCATATATGGATCCCATCTCAGATTTCATGGCTTCAAGCCATTTTGCGGAAACTGGGCTCATCATCGCTTCCTCATAGTTCGTAGGTTCATCATGGTCTAGTAACATGACTTCCAGAACAGGATTACCATACCACTCTGGTGTGGACCGTACTCTGGAAGACCTACGAGGTTCTGTAGTAACTTGATCTGAAGTTTCATGATCATCATCATTAGCTTCCTCACTAATTGGTGTAGGAATCACTGGAACCGATTTCTGTGATGAACTACTTTCCAATTCGGGAGAAGGTACAATTACCTCATCAAGTTCTACTTTCCTTCCACTCACTTCTTTCGAGAGAAACTCCTTCTCTAGAAAGGATCCATTCTTAGAAATGAATATCTTGCCTTCGGATCTGTGATAGAAGGTGTACCCAACAGTTTCCTTTGGGTAGTCTATGAAGACACACTTCTCCGATTTGGGTTCGAGCTTATCAGGTTGAATCTTTTTCACATAAGCATCACATCCCCAAACTTTAAGAAATGACAACTTTTGGTTTCTTGCCAAACCACAGTTCCTAAGGCGTCATCTCAACGGATTTTGATGGTGCCCTATTTAAAGTGAATGCAGCTGTCTCTAATGCATAACCCCAAAATGATAGTGGTAACCCGGTAAGAGACATCATAGATCGCACCATATCCAATAAAGATAAAGTGCGGTTACGACGTTCGGACACACCATTATGCTGTGGTGTTCCATGTGGCGTGAGCTGTGAAACTATTCCACATTATTTTAAATGAAGGCCAAACTCATAACTCAAATATTCTCCTCCACGATCAGATCGTAGAAACTTTATTTTCTTGTTACAATGATTCTCCACTTCACTCTGAAATTCTTTGAACTTTTCAAATGTTTCAGACTTATGTTTCATTAAGTAGATATACTCATATCTGCTCAAATCATCTGTGAAGGTCAGGAAATAACTATACCTGCCATGAGCATCAACACTCATTGGACCACATACATCGGTATGTATTATTTCCAATAAGTCACTAGCTCGTTCCATTGTTCCGGAGAACGGAGTTTTAGTCATCTTGCCCATAAGGCACGGTTCGCAAACATCAAATGATTCATAATCAAGTGATTCCAAAAATCCATCTTTATGGAGTTTCTTCATGCGCTTTACACCGATATCACCCAAACAGCAGTGCCACAAATATGTTGCACTATCATTATCAACTTTGCATCGTTTGGCATCAATATTATGAATATGTGTATCACTACGATCAAGATTCAATAAACCATCAATATTGGGTGTATGACCATAGAAGGTTTTATTCATGTAAACAGAATAAAAATTTATTCTCTGTCTTAGATGAATAATCGTATCGCAATAAACATGATCTAATCATAT
This sequence comes from Aegilops bicornis, assembly GCA_021605145.1. Taxonomy (NCBI): domain Eukaryota; kingdom Viridiplantae; phylum Streptophyta; class Magnoliopsida; order Poales; family Poaceae; genus Aegilops; species Aegilops bicornis. The sequence goes on from CM038670.1 coordinate 822,903,879, forward strand.
GTATGCTCAACGCAAACACCAAATAACATTTATTTAGGTTCAACATTGATCTCGAAAGTATAGGGAGTGTGCGATGATGATCATATCAGTCTTGGAACCACTTCCAACACACATCGTCACTTCACCCTCAACTAGTCTTTATTTATTCTGTAACTCCTGTTCTGTTTATTCTGTAAGTCCTGTTTCGAGTTACTAATCTTAGCAACCAAACAAATATCAAATACTCTAGTAAGGTACACATCAATAACTTGTATATCAAATATACCCTTGTTCACTTTTCCATCCTTCTTATCCATCAAATATTCAGGGCATTTCCGCTTCCAGTGACCATTTCCTTTGCGGTAGAAGCACTCGGGCCTGTGCTTTGGTCCAGCTTTGGGCTTTTTCACGGGAGTGACAACTTGCTTGCCATTCTACTTGAAGTTCCCTTTCTTTCCCTTTGCCCTTTTCTTGAAACTAGTGGTCTTGTCAATCAACACTTGATGTTCTTTCTTGATTTCTACCTTCGTCGATTTCGGCATCACGAAGAGCTCGGGAATCTTCTTCGTCATCCCTTGCATACTATAGTTCATCACAAAGTTCCAGTAACTTGGTGATGGTGACTAGAGAACTCTTTCAATCACTATCTTATCTGAAAGATTAACTCCCACTTGATTCAAGTGATTGTAGTATCCAGACATTCTGAGTACATGCTCACTAGTTGAGCAATTCTCCTCCATCTTTTAGGCGAAGTACTTGCCAGAGGTCTCATACCTCTTGACACAGGCAAGAGTCTGAGATACCAATTTTATCTCTTGGAACATCTCATATGCTCCGTGTCATTAAAAAAAACGTTTTTGAAGTCTCGGTTCTAAGCCGTAAAGCATGGTGCACAAAACTATCAAGTAGTCATCATATTGACCTAGTCAAACGTTCATAACGTCTGCATCTGGTCCTGCAATAGGTCTGTCACCTAGCGGTGCATCAAGGACATAATTCTTCTATGCAGCAATGAGGATACACCTCAGGTCACGGAGCTAGTCCGCATCTTTGCTACTAACATCTTTCAACTTAGTTTTCTCTAGGAACATATAAAAAACACAGGGAAGCTATAATGCGAGCTATTGATCTACAAAATAATTTGCAAAATACTATCAGGACTAGGTTCATGATAAATTAAAGTTCAATTAATCATACACCCTTCATTCCCTTATATAAGGCCACAAACTCATATTACAGGTACCAAGATAAAATTTAATGACTGCTTTGAAAGCCAAATTATCTTTTCGTTAACCGGAATCATTAGTATGCATGCATGCATGCAAGGAAGGAAGGAATGTGAAGAAAATAGCACAATGCCATTATGACTACATGCATGCACATATTAAATAAGTTGCTAGTACGAGAAAACATCATCAATTTTTGCCTCGATTACTGTTAGTGGCCTTATATAGATGCAAAACGCAATTTTCATAGTGGCCTTGTATAAGGGAATGGAGGGAGTATTACTTAAGAACTCCCACTTAGATAGACATCCCTCTAGTCATCTAAATGATCACGTGATCCAAATCAACTAAACCATGTCCGATCATCACGTGAGATGGAGTAATTTTCAATGATGAACATCACTATGTTGATCATGTCTACTATATGATTCACGCTCGACCTTTCGGTCTTCAGTGTTCCGAGGCCATATCTGCATATGCTAGGCTTGTTAAGTTTAACCCAAGTATTATGCGTGTGCAAAACTGGCTTGCACCCGTTGTATGTGAACGTAGAGCCTATCACACCCGATCATCACGTGGTGTCTCAGCACGAAGAACTGTCACAATGGTGCATACTCAGGGAGAACACTTATACCTTGAAATTTAGTAAGGGATCATCTTATAATGCTACCGTCAAACTAAGCAAAATATTATGCATAAAAGATAAACATCACATGCAATCAATATAAGTGATATGATATGGCCATCATCATCTTGTGCCTTTGATCTCCATCTCCAAAGCACTGTCATGATCACCATCGTCACCGGCGCGACACCTTGATCTCCATCATAGCATCGTTGTCGTCTCACCAACTATTGTTTCTACGACTATCACTACCACTTAGTGATAAAGTAAAAACAATTACAGGGCAATTGCACTGCATACAATAAAGCGACAACCATATGGCTCCTGCCAGTTGCCGATAACTTTCTTACAAAACATGATCATCTCATACAACAAAATTTAGCATCATGTATTGACCATATCACATCACAACATGCCCTGCAAAAACAAGTTAGACGTCCTCTACTTTGTTGTTACAAGTTTTACGTGTCTGCAACAGGTTTAGCAAGAACCGTTCTTACCTACGCATCAAAAACACAATGATTTTTCGTCAAGTATGTGCTGTTTTAACCTTCAACAAGGACCGGGCGTAGCCACACTTGATTCAACTAAAGTTGGAGAAACTGACACCCGCCAGCCACCTGTGTGCGAACCACGTCGGTAGAACCAGTCTCGTGCAAGCGTACGCGTAATGTCGATCCGGGCCGTTTCATCCAACAATACCGCCGAATCAAAGTATGACATGCTGGTAAGCAGTATGACTATTATTGCCCACAACTCACTTGTGTTCTACTCACGCATATAACAACTATGCATAAACTTGGCTCTGATACCACTGTTGGGGAACGTAGTAATTTCAAAAAAATTCCTACGCACACGCAAGATCATGGCGATGCATATCAACGAGAGGGGAGAGTGTCGTCCACGTACCCTCGTAGACCGTAAGAGGAAGCGTTATGACAACGCGGTTAATATAGTCGTACGTCTTCACGATCGACCGATCCTAGTACCGAACGTACGGCACCTCCGCGATCTGTACACGTTCAGCTCGGTGACGTCCCACAAACTCACGATCTAGTAGAGCTTCGAGGGAGAGTTCCGTCAGCACCACGGCGTGATGACGGTGTTGATGAAGCTACCGACGCAGGGCTTCGCCTAAGCACCGCACACTACTAGAAAAACCACTACTAATGGCGCACCTAATTTGGCTATTAATGGCGCATCTGTGGTGCGCCATTAATAGCACGCCATTAGTAATTTTACCAATGGCGCACCACAGTGCGCCATTAGTATCTGGTATACTAATGGCGCACCACCGGTGCACCATTAGTATATGCGAGGGTGCGCCATTAGTATGCCTCCCGGGGGCATGTATACCAGTGCTTTGGCATACTAATGGCGCACCACCTGCGGATGCGCCATTAGTAAGCGGCATACTAATGGCGCACTACCCGATGCGCCATTAGTATGCCTTTGTCATACTAATGGCGCCTTGTCATGTGATGCGCCATTAGTATGAATATTAGGTTTTTTCTTTTTTATTTTCTGTTTTTTGCACAGGTTACAAAATGTATAATTTGACAAAATATAGACATCACACATCAACAATAGATTCATCAGATACAATAGAAGATTAGTCTTTGAATACAATTCATCATATTAGTCTCCGAATACAATTCATCATATTAGTCTCCGAATTGAAAAGACCGAACAAAGATAGAACATTATATTACAAGTCTCGAGACCATGAGTAGCGAGTTTGTCTTCACATTACAAGTCGATATCGATCATCTAAACTACCATCACATAGAAGAGAGCTGCGGTCATCACGATGAGCATCATCACGATGAAACTTCGTCTTCATCCGATTCCTCCAACGCTCCCTTCCCTCTCCCGCTAGATAGCGGGCGTATCTAGATTCGGCCTCGGCCCTAGTGGTGTACCCTTTGTAACTGTTACCGCTGAATCGGTGAACCTGTCTCCGACACTCCTCCCAGTCATCGTAGACTCCGGGAACCTTACCCTTGTACACGACATACGTCGGCATCGCTATGCACTAGCCAAACGAAACTTTAGTACCAATTCACAGACAATACATAAGCAATATATAAGTATGCAACAGAACGATCGGATGAGAAAAGCAAGACATTAATAGCATCGATTACATCTAAGTTGAACGACTCTCGAAACCAAAGAGACATACTACAAGTTCATTAAAGTTTAATTACAACATGAGCCAATCGATGTTTCAGAACTAGACAACTCGACTCAAGGGACGGAGGCGTGGATGAAGCCGCCGTCTATCGTGGGAGTCATGAAAGAACGAAGCGTTGTCATCCTGCATTTGTAGCATTGTGTCGATGTCACCGTTGGACGGTTGATTTACTGAGGTAGAACTGCCCGAGGTACGAAGGACATCTTGATGGATGATTTCCGCAAACTCCATTTGGATGCGAAAGAATTCTTGTCGGAGGTCCGCGTCTGGATTGCCGACACGCTCGCGGCCCAATCTTGGAGTTTACTCGGTAGCAGAATTTGATGATGGTCCCGCACGATCGCCGCATGTGATGGATGGCGTAGTAGGCACCCTTCGACCGCCCGGTGACTGCTTGACGCAGCGAGCGTCGTATTGTGGGAGAACACGTGCTTGCGTGCTTACGAATAGGCCTGGTGAAGGTGCCTCCAGATTTGGCGTGGCAGGAGAACATCATCAAGAACCTTCTTGACATTTGTGTAGTCTACGTTCGATCGACGGTCCGGGTCGAAATACGTGGCCATGGAATATTTGGGGCTTAGGAGGATGAGCGTGCAGCGTGTGTCACTGCAGAAAACACGGAATGTTAAAAAAAAGCGATCGAAATGTAAGAATTCATATGTTACGGGCGGTTGAGGGAGGACTTACTCGGGAAAGTAAGGCACGAGGAAGTTATCCTTATCTTGGTTTGCGAATGACGCCTTGAGGTAAGAACTCGCGACTTGCGGTCCCAGCGCTGCCCAAGATCTTGGCACGCATGTAGAAGGGGTCAACTATCACGATGTCCGGGGTCTTGTCGCGAATGATCCGCATCTCCATACTTAGCGAAAATAGCGAACGAAGGTGTAGTGCAGCGGATGAAGGTTCAACATAAGCGTGGATGTCATCAAAACGCAGGACGATCGTCGCCCGATGGAGTTATCCACAAAGCCCTTGCCCTCGGCACCTTGGCCGCGAAAACCGGGTATGCCACATCCTTCTCCACGAGACGCCGCTTCTCCAAAGAAAGAACACTGTCATGCAGACTCCGCATAGCACCGGTTGCAGCATTGAGCATATTTGTCGGTAGCATCGCCCTACCCGCCACATGCACCCTCCTCGAGATATCCTGCGGTGAAGGTGGCCCGTCTGAGCACGGATCGTACTCGGTGCGGCTGGCTCGCACCCTTCTTAGTCTTTCTTTTGCGTGCCTTCTTCTTCTCCTGTAATGGGACCGAGTTTTGCTCACAGACCGCCTTCTTGAGTGTGTTGGGGCTGATAATATTTCGCACCTCGCCTATCTCGAGGCTCGGTGAAGTCGGCATGGAGGCGTCTCACGAGAGCTGAACGCCAGATGGCGCTGTTGCAACTTGGCTTCTCCGCTGCACGAGCTAGATCGCATACGTCTTTTGTTGGGTTTGGTTCTTGAGAAGGAGGCCCCATGAAGTCGCCATCGTACCCATGCTCGGCAAAGTCTTGATCGGCGTTGCCAAATGTATCATAGTCGCCGCCGTCGTCGTTACGATCCTGTGCCATATGCATGTTTGGATCCAATGGCATAGGGATGTCCGGCACCGTTACGGCGGTCTTGCCATGGGGCCGACTTGGCTCAGGCACGACTGGCGGTGTTGTCTTTGTGGTGGTTTCCCCCGCCCCCAAACGTCTCTGGCTCTTCGGCCAAAGCGAGGGCCAGCTCAGGCGCCGAGGGTCATCACGTCATCATCGTCGGCCCGACGGGTCGATTCGGAGGTAACAAGTCGTCGCAGCCTGGCAGCACCGAACCAGTTGAACTCTAAACAAGTTGGGTGGCATCCGGGTACCGTGGAACAAGGGTTGCCGGTTGAAAGATTTTGCCCTTGGCGACAACGACCAACTCGTTGTACAAGAAGTGGAGGAGAGTGCACGGAACGTCTGAGGCTCCCTGCGAAAAAATGTAGTGCGTCAGGGAAGCCCAGACAAAGGCAAGTAGATTAAGTCCTCGGCCGAGATAGGCTTAATTAGTTACCGTGATGATGGCGTCGAGCTCGGCTAATGTAGAGGCACCGCCAGCGGTAGCGTGCGATTGACGGAGGGGCCGCTTGCTGCAGAGGTGCGGCGGCGTACACCCGGGTGCATTAAGCTCCCGTGCCGGCGTCGGAGACACCAATGCCGCCTCCATCGGAGGCACCAATGGCCCCGCCATCGCATTATGCGAGTTGCTGGCCGTGAAGCTAGGAATCGGGGCCGGCCCTGTTGGCCGCCCGCAATCCACGCACTCAACCCCGAGATCAAGGTAGGCACAAGGGCGGTGATCGTCGCTCCGAGTCGTTGTTCCACTTGCTCTTGCACAATCTCCGGAATCCGCGCCACATGCCTTGAGTTCTTGAACCTCTCGGCGCTGGCTTTCCGAGCTGGTCTTTTTCTCCTTCCGCACACCGGTATAGTATGACCCCATTTTGTCGACAAGCCTTTGCCGGCCACACACGACCAGGTGACGTCGGCCATCGAGCTTATCCTTGTTCTTCATTACATTCAACCCCCTATTTAGAGTGGTGTCCCAAGGGTTGCTCTGAGTCGACCCAGCGCCATCTGCTTTCGATCGCTGCGGAAGGAATGTGAACCATTTAGAAATTCGCTTCATTAATTAGAATGCAACCATATGGAGCTAATTACGTGGGGTGTATTCCTTACCAGAACAAGCTGAAGCTGCCTGGTCTTCGGATCCGTGGTAAGCTCCTTTGTTTTGGGGTCCTTCTTGTACCGGGCCCTGACAAAGTTCCTGGTCTGCTTGTCACCATATGTATCGAAGAGGGGCGGTAGGCCTTGCTAAGCACGTTCCGCCTCCTCCTTGTCCCATATAGGCTCCGCCACTCTGTAACCGCCGGGACCGAGTGTGTGTTCCCCTATGTTCAGCTCCGCATTTGTTTCCCACTCACTTGATTGGGAGCTTGCGGTGCTCGAGCAATTGATCTTGAAGTCGTTGTAGTCATCTTCGGTGATCGAAGGATTTTTCTCCTTGATCTTCCGATAACTCTCACCTTTCTCGATCATTCTCTTCACATTGCTTTTCCAAGTAGACAGGGCCTTGCTCATCTTCGTGAGGGCAGCATTGTTCACTTTATTCCCTTTGAGGCTTGTGTTTTCAAATTCAGCGGGAACTTGTATCGTTCGTGCAGCTTCGTGAAGAGGAGGTTGCGCAAATTCCCTCGGTCGGGATGCCTCGGGTTCTCGGTGTTGATCGAGGCGGTGCTCCGGACAATGCACCCGAGCTGAAGCGAGTACCCCTTGACTTTTCGTTCGGGCGACGTTGGATTCCCGTCGGACTCCACTTCAGTAACTTACACCTTGAGGGTGCGGAGCACGGTCGGTCGCCGGTCCTTCCGATTCCTCTTCTGTTGGCTGACATCTGTGCGTGCGCCGCCATCATCGATGGTGGCATCCTCGGCGGCACCATCGGTGGTGGCATCGATGTGGTCATCCTCGGCGGCACCATCCGTGGTCTCGGGATCGGTGGGGAAGGCGGCGGCCTCATACAAGTGAGGTTGTTCCTCCATCTCTGGGACAGCTCGAGAATGCCTTGCCGCCTTGGGACCCCGGCCTCATTGTTGTGGGCCATGTTTCTCTCTAAATAGAAACAAAGTTTGGTCAAAAAGTTGGTTATTGTCAAGGAACAAGATCTCTAAGTTGACCAAATAACCTAATTCTCGAGGAATGTCGCCAAAAAGTTGGTTATTGTCAAGGAACAATTGAGAGATGTTTGTGATATTGCCTAGGTGTTTTGGGATAGAACCTGTTAGTGTGTTGTTGCTAAGGTCCAAGTCCACGTTCTCAGGGTAACCTAGTTCTTGAGGGTGTGTCTAGAAAGTTCACTCTTCTTTTTAGAAGACAAGCGTCTGAAATGGTATTGCCTTTCCTTAATTTGTACTATTTTTTCATTGTGCTGAATACTTATGTGGGTGAGTGTATCTGAGTGTGTGAGTGTGTGAATAAAACACTAAACTAATCCAACCACTAAAGCAAATTAATTTTTATTTCGGTTGAGAATCGGGCACCTTCTAGGTCAAGAAAATTGGGCATGACCTTTGCTAATTTTCTTGACCTAGGAGTGCCCCATTTCTCAACCGAAACGGAAATTAATCAACGTTTCAGGAGAAAGGGGTCATTTTAGAAGATCACAAGTAGCAGCAGCATCACTTGACAAAATCACAACTAGCAGCAGCATCACAAGTAGTACAGCAGCCTTTATTTACACAAAAATATCAACGTTTGCAACAGGTAAGGTAAGATGCTTAAGTCCAGCACTCCAGCCTTTATTTATGAATGTACAAAGGAAAGATGCAAAAGATTAAGTGGTACACAATTAAAGCAAGGAAAGAAACATGTAGATCTGATAGAACCAATCCTTTGGTTGGCTAAGTTGATGAATTGTTACAGAGAAAAAAAAAGTTTGACTCCAAACCAATGTCGAACTCTACATCAAACACAGCCATCGAATGTTCAGAACATACTGGTTCAAAAATCACAAAGAGGCTCTAATAACATCAGGCATTGGCACCGTGTCGGCCCCTTCATCTAAAATCACAAAGAGGCTCTGCCGATAACCTGCCAATACCCTGAATTTTTCTACAGTTCCATCATAATCAACAAAGAATCTCAGACACACCTATCAGGTAGGTAGCAAAATCTTAAGATTGGAACAATGTGTGATACAACCAAGCATGAGCTACTAAACCAAACCCAACACCAACCTTTGGAGGGTTGTTTTCCTGAAAACACAAGGACAATGATCATGGACAACATAGGGTGTATATAACATGCATCACGGTCCTGTAATACACTTAGTAGTACACTTAGCTACCAGTTCACAAGTAATCACAACATAGGGTGTACAGCAGCAGCAACATCATCATCACAAGTAATACACTTAGCTACCAGTTCAGAAATACAGCTAAGATAAGATCATCACTTCAAAATAGGTTGCTTAGTAGTACGAAACAACACACACCAAGCTCCATCAAAAACAGAATAAAAAATGGCCATGTCATGCTTGGCAATAGCACAAGTGACATGAAAATTCAGGAGTAGGAGATCACAAAAGTACAGTCCACAGGTTACTCCAAGTTTCTGAATTTTCAGTAAATTTTCAGTAAGAAAAGAACTAAAAGAAAAGAAATCCTAGGGTTAAAAATCTGGAGCAAGTCCTAGCAGAACCACAAAATGTTCATCTACTCAAATTAATGTCCAAACAGTGTCATATCTGAAATTAACCTGGCACCTCACATGGTGAATTCGTATTCGTAAGTACTTGCTTTTCATTGTGATTTTGTAGCTCCTAAGCCATAGTTTACTGGAGGGAGTACTTATTTTTGGTGTGATCTCCTCATCACATAAGCTATATAGCATAGTAAAAGCATAGTCTGGGTAATCAAAATATGCTTCATATATCTGACAGAGGGAGTAGTTACTAAATTGATAGTTAGTTCTATACATTGTAGAGACTAGTTAGGTGCCATGAGTTGCTAGGGAATAAAATGGAACATATGGTATTATCAATCAAGTGATACTTATATTTGGTGAACACACCAGTCAAGTGCAGTTTTTCACGAGTAGCAACAAACATCGCCGTTCTTCTCTACTTTCCCTATTTGTCTCAGCATATATACTGACCAAACTGTATTACACAAAGGAGAATATTGCTGCTGTTTTTTGCTAAATATAAATTTCTAGTTCATTTTATATATCAATAGCACTATAACTTCTACGACACATACACGATGTAAACTGTCTAAAAAAGAACAACGATCTATGTGTGAGCTTAAGAATTTGAGTAGCAAGCAAAGATACACGAAACAGCTCTGAATTTCGGGGAAAGATTAACAAAGACATCTGATGAAAAGTAAATCATACGCTTACATGTAGACAAGAGAAATGAATGCACAAAAGTGAGAAAGTGAGTTAAGGCACCTAAATAGCTTAAGAGCTATCAGAGGCACGGGTGTGGCACCTAAATAGAATTGGTACCTACAGCGACAGGCAAATGCCAAATCGGCCAACAAGATCCTCTGTTACAGAAGGTAGCTAGCTAGAGCATCCTTCAGAGTTGCTACACAACAAGGCATCGATCATAACCGAAAAACAGAAAATGCGGCCTTCTGAACTACACCATGCAGATGCTTAAGTCCAGCACTCCAGCCTTTATTTACACAAAAATATCAACGTTTGCAACAGGTAAGGTAAGATTCACACTCTACCAAGTCATTCAATACGGGATATATAGTCACACCATGGTGACATAAAGGCTTTAACTGAATAAAGGTTGCAGTATCGACTTTTCTTCCTACAAACCCAACAAATAACAAAGCTGAAAAGGATACTAGATTGGTTGTGCCTGTCATTGATCATCTCTGCCTTTTTCTAGTTCTTTTCAAACTAACTAAATTATATTTGCTACTAATATGCACAATAAAATTGAGATGAAAATCAGTTATAAATTGGTTGCGATCATTTTTTCCTAGTGGGTGGGAGAATGATAGTTTGACTAAAAATGAGAGTATGTTGTGTAAATGAGATGGGTAAATTGAACTTCCTATTTTTCTACCTGATTGATGTGCCAAGGGACAAATGTGTATGTTAATTATGGTCCACTAGGAAAATTGCCTAGGATTAACAAGGTTTCTGTGGCCCACAAGAGCATCCTCACTGTCTTTCTCAGGTTAATAAGAAAATGAGAGGAGGGGAGGGAGGAGGGAGGAGGAGGGAGGAGGAGGGGAGCTCACGGGGTGGTGGTGCTCGGACGGTGGTGTGGACGGGCGGCGTCTGGCGGGCGGGTCGTCGAGGCGCGGCCGAGGCGGGGTCGAGGTGGGGCAGCAGCGCTGGGCGGGTCGAGGCGGCGGGCAGCGTCGAGGTGGGGCAGCAGCGCTGGGCGGGTCGAGGCGGCGCTGGGCGGCGAGGCAGGCCGAGGCGGAGTCGGGCGGCGTCTGGCAGCGGGTCGGCCGAGGCGGCGGCTGGGCGGCGGGGTCGCGTCAAGGCGGCGTTGGGCGGCGGCCCGGGCGGCGGGTCAGCCGAGGCGGCGGCTGGGCGGCGTCCGGGCGGGCGGGTCGGCCGAGGCGGCGGGCAGCGTCGAGGTGGCGGGACGGTGGCGTCGAGGAGGCGGGCGAGGAGAGGGAAGGCGAGGAGAGGGCGAGGGAGGGAGAGGGCGAGGGCGAGGGCGAGGGGGAGAGGGTCAGGGCAGCGAGGCCGCGACGGTGGATCGAGAGGAGAGGGAAAGCGAGGGGAGAGGGAAGGGGGATCGGGCGAAGGGGAGAGGGCAGGGGATCGGGCACAATACTAATGGCGCACCTCACCGTGGTGCGCCATTAGTATGTCCATACTAATGGCGCACCTCACCGTGGTGCGCCATTAGTATGTCCATACTAATGTCGCACCACACCGTGGTGCGCCATTAGTATTTTTTTATTTTAACTCGAGCCAACAGGTTATGTACTACCGTAACTTATCCACATCAAGCCCACTCTACTAGCTCGACCGTCAGCAGCCAGTTCTCACACCAGAGGTCCTGGGTTCGACTCCTGTGCTCCACAAATTTTTTTAGCATTTAAAAGCTGTTTGATACTTATTTATGTTTAAATATGTTCAAATTTGTTTAAATAATAACAGTAATATTTTTTTATAAGACAGTAGCATTTAAAAAGCTGTTTGATACTTATTGTGTCCTGCTTCGCCTCATCATCATCATCATCATCATCATCATCATCATCATCATCATCCAATTTTTCAACAGCTTGTCTATTTCCTCGCCGCTCCTCGTACACGGGCGTTTTCGGGGTTCGGTTTCACCATCGAACAGATCCTTGCGTTTCCTCCACGGGTCATCGTCGCGAAGCCACCTTCGATGTCCCATGAACACGGTTTTGAAGACCCGGGATCTCTATCTAGCTGGCGATACGTTGTGTCATCCATGCACCTTACGCATCCAGAAAATCCGTGGACTACCTGCCCATGAGATATCCGTGAATCGAGATAGTCGTGGCACCGTCGTGAGCAGTGCGGCTCTCGTAGGGAAATATTATTTCTCTACGGCGTCCCACGTATTGGCAGGAGTTTTCCACATCGTGTCAAGCACCTCTTTCAGAATCCCCAGAAACAGATTGATGTCGTTCACTGGTTGTTTCGCCCTTCAATTAGCATACTCATGTGAATGTACTTCCTCTTCATGCACAACCAGGGGGAAGGTTGTACATCCACACAAACACAGGCCAGGTGCTATGTGTGCTTCTCACGCTGCCAAACGGATTGACTCCATCGGTGCTCGCGCCAAAGACGATGTTCCTTGGATCGCTCCCAAATTCTAAGTCTTGAAGTTCAACGCTTGCCACCGGCTCGCATCCTTAGGGTGACTCAGCATCTTGTCTTTTTATCTATCTCCGGATCATTTACGTCATCTTCCCGCTTCTTCTCCTCCCTATCCGGCGTGCTAACGCAGGAGCTTTGCTACCTTAGGGTCCGCAAAATAGCGCTGCAGACGAGGAGTGATCGGAAAGTACCACACCACTTTTCGAGGAGCTTTCTTCCTCTTCTTGTATCGAGTGACGCCAAGACACCGGACATATGGTAGACTCCGCGTGCTCGTCCCGATAAATGATGCAATTGTTCATGCACACATGGTATTTCACGTGCGGTAAATCAAGAGGACACACGATTTTCTTCGCCTCCTCCAAACTGGTCGGGCACTTGTTCCCCTTGGGAAGACGTTCGTGCTGTAATGACATGTTCTCGCCGAAGCACGCGCCGGTCATTTTGTGTTTTACCTTCATCTCCAGAGCCATGAGCGTTACTTTCAGCGGGTATCCTCGGCCTGCATCCTTCATACAATGGAGTAACCGCGTCTAACTCAAGTTGATCCATCTTGGCTTTCTCTCGGGCGGCAGCTCTTGCGTTATCCGTGCGCTTGAGAAGCAGCTCTTGAATATGAGGGTCCTGCACCCAGCCCATCGATGGTCCAGCGTAAATGCGCTCCGCCCGGCATCATCATCTTCATGATCATGCCCGTCGCCTGCTCCGCATCTTCCTCGTCATCATGTCCTCGTGATCTTCTACATGATGACCGTGTACAGCATCACGATCATGATCATCTCCTCGGGATTCTTCGTCTTCGCCCGCCCGAGCCGCGGTGGTTGTCTTGCTGCCCTTCCTCATTTCTTGCCCGCCCGCATGGACGACTTCGTAGTCATCTTCATCACCTTGCCACCGATAGCCATCCATGAAACCACGCAACAGCAGGTGGTCCCGCACCTGCCGAATCCGGGTCCGCAATAAGGCTCTTCAGCTTGCATCTTCGACACGGACATCTTATCTCCGCCTCGTTCTTTTGAAGCATCTCGGCCTTCGGACCTCAAAACCTATTCACGATGCCTTCGGTCATCGTATGCGGACTATGGTCGTCAAGGGGTAGAGCAAAAGCGATATTTTAGAACCAAACAAAAATTTGGCATGACTTTCCCTAAAATATGACCAAAAAGAATGCTTAATGCCAAAATTCTCGCCGAAACGGAAATGAATCAACATTCCGGCAAAATATTGGCAACTACCGCATTTCAAATACCGGTACACCTCCAAACACAAACACATATGCAACACCATAAACATATGCAACACCACGAACATACATAGATCTAGCTAGGCCGTAAAAAGTGCATGTGCACATTGTTGTAGGGAGAACAACCTAAATATAGCTTCCCCTTATTTACCTATTAAAACAAGGTAATTTAACCACTTAATTGAATGAATCTATGGTGGAAATGAGGTGAAAAAGAGGAGGCACCCGAGACAAGGAGGAGGTGGAGAGAATGAAGTGGGGAGAAAGTGAGTGTGTGGATAGGAGAGGGGCTGTCCCAAATATCTTGTTGCTGCCCACTTACTAATGACGCACCTCTTGCACGGTGCGCCATTAGTAGTTACAACTACTAATGGCGCACTTAAGCAGGATGCGCCATTAGTATGTTTGGATAGGCGCACTAGTTCAAAAAAAAAATTCTATACTAATGGCGCACCCACTGCCTGGTGCGCCATTAGTAGTTACAACTACTAATGGCGCACTTGGGCAGGATGCGCCATTAGTATGTTTGGATAGGCGCACTAGTTCAAAAAAAAAATTCTATACTAATGGCGCACCTACTGCCTGGTGCGCCATTAGTAGTTACAACTACTAATGGCGCACTTGGGCAGGATGCGCCATTAGTATGTTTGGATAGGCGCACTAGTTCAAAAAAAAAATTCTATACTAATGGCGCACCCACTGCCTGGTGCGCCATTAGTAATTACAACTACTAATGATGCACTTGGGCAGGATGCGCCATTAGTATGTTTGGACAGGCGCACTAGTTAAAATTTTTTTTTTGATACTAATGGCGCACCCGTTGCCAGGTGCGCCATTAGTAGTTTAAACTCTAATGGCGCATCAGATGGTGGTGCGCCATTAGTATATACTAATGATGCACCATCTTTCTGGTGCGCCATTAGTGTCAATCCCATCTATAGCCCTTTTTCTAGTAGTGGCAACGATATGACCGAGGTGGATTATGGTGGAGGGGGACACCGCACATGGCTAAAGATCAACGATCAACTTGTGTATATGTTGTGCCTTTGGGGTGTCCCCTACCCACGTATATAAAGGAGGGAGGAGGAGGAGGCCGGCCCTAGTGGGGGCGCGCCAAGTGTGGGAGTCCTACTAGGACTCCCAAGTCCTAGTAGGATTCCCATTTTCCTTTTCGGAGTAGGAGAGAAGAAAGAGGGAAAGAGAGAGGGAGTAGGAAAGGGCAAGGGGGGGGGGGCGCCGCCCCCTTTCCCCTAGTACAATTCGGACCCATGAGGGGGCGCGCGCCTCCTTCCCTTTGACATGCCTCCTCTATTCCCGTATGGCCCAATAAGGCCCAATACTTCTCCCGGCGAATTCCTGTAACTCTCCGGTACTCCAAAAAATACCCAAATCACTCGAAACCTTTCCAATGTCCGAATATAGCCTTTCAATATATCGATCTTTACGGCTCGACCATTTCGAGACTCCTCGTCATGTCCCCGATCTCATCCGGGACTCCGAACTACCTTCGGTACATCAAAACACATAAACTCATAATACCGATCATCACCAAACGTTAGGCGTACAGACCCTACGTGTTCTAGAACTATGTAGACATGACCGAGACGGCCAATAACCAATAGCGGAACGTTGATGCTCATATTGGCTCCTACATATTCTACGAAGATCTTTGTCGGTCAAACTGCATAACAACATACGTTGTTCCCTTTGTCATCGATATGTTACTTGCCCGAGATTGGATCGTCGGTATCTCAATACCTAGTTCAATCTCGTTACCGGCAAGTCTCTTTACTCGTTCCGTAATGCATCATCTCGTAACTAACTCATTAGTCACATTTCTTGCAAGGCTTATAGTGATGTGCGTTACCGAGAGGGCCCAGAGATACCTCTCCGACAATCGGAGTGACAAATCCTAATACCGATCTATGCCAACTCAACAAACACCATCAGAGACACCTGTAGAGCACCTTTATAATCCCCCAGTTACGTTGTGGCATTTGGTAGCACACAAAGTGTTCCTCCGGTATTCGGGAGTTGCATAATCTCATAGTCATAGGAACATGTATAAGTCATGAAGAAAGCAATAGAAACAAACTAAACGATCAAGTGCTAAGCTAACGGAATGGGTCAAGTCAATCACATCATTCTCTAATGATGTGATCTCGTTAATCAAATGACAACTCATGTCTATGGCTAGGAAACTTAACCATCTTTGATTCAACGAGCTAGTCAAGTAGAGGCATACTAGTGACACTCTGTTTGTCTATGTATTCATACATGTACTAAGTTTCCGGTTAATACAATTCTAGCATGTATAATAAACATTTATCATGATATAAGGAAATATAAATAACAACTTTATTATTGCCTCTAGGGCATATTTCCTACTGGTATAAGAGCAACTCTAGCAGAACCCGTAAAAGGTCTCGACGCGCAAATTAACCGCCAAAATGCAGGTCGGCACGGAAAATCCCGCCCGAACAGACTCCGCATCCGCGTCCGACCCGGGAAAAGATATCCCCCGACCTCTAGTTTCACGGGGCGGGAGCACGACCCGAGCTCGGCCCCTAACTGCAACAAGATTTGGCGGGAGGGACATTTCCGCGCGGCTGTTCCCGCTCCTCCCACCCTCCACCACAATTGCTCCCGCCACCTCCCGCTCTGGTTCCTCTTCCCGGCGATCTGTCGCCGCCATGGATGACACATTGCCCTCCCCTGTCTCTGTCAAGGTCGCGCATGCTCAATCCCCTCGGGCAGATCTCATCGTCGGCCATGTTGGCCCTGCCCTCGCCCAAGGCGCCACCGCGACTGCCCGCAAGCGCCAGGGCAGCATGCTCGTGTAGGGCGGGAACCCGGCTGCCCCCGCCGGCAGGGCCCGCGCTCCGGGCACCAATGCTGCTGCGTGATCCCGGCCGGTGGCGGCGAAGGTCGCCAAGGTCTCAGGTGCAAAGCGGAGGAAGATTCCAGCTACAAGGCGGCCGACTACTTCATCCACTCCCTCTGGCCCAGAAATAGGTTCCCCGGCGATCCAGCTCAATGGTGCTGCTCCCACCGCAGGCGATGTGTTCAACGAAATGGGCGCAAGGTATGACTCGGTCATCCGTTCACTCTTTGGTCATGGAAATATTCTTTGCTTTCGCGATTAGCTCGTGACTTGTTGCTGTTTGCTATGGCGGTGGTTCGAACAATGCAACTGCCGAGTTCGTGAACTTGTTGGACACCAATGCCGTTGACATCGATGAGGCCCCATTCGCTGCATTTGAGTACAATGAAACGGAGGGCGGCATGGATGATCATGGGGGTGAAGAAGAATAGGAGGAGATCGATGAGATGGCGTATGTGCAATCGCAAGCAATGAGTGGAAAAAGCTAGAGATCAAAGAACTACACGATCTTGGAAGACCAAATCTTGATCAAGGCATGGAGTGCGATATCTCTTGATGCATGCACGGGAACTTCTCAAACTGCCAAGAGGTATTGGCAAAGGATCAAAGATCAATACTTCCGCATGATGGCAAAGTATCCCAATAGGACTCCACGCACCTTTCGGTCGCTCCAGGGGTGTTGGGACATGATCAAGCCCATTTGTAGCCGTTGGGCAGCTTGCTTGGAGCAAGTACGCAATGCACCTCCAAGTGGAACCATGGAGTCCAACTATGTGGATTCAAAATGATTGCATCATATGAAACATTTGCATCGTTGTAATTGTGTAGGACAAAATTGCCCAACATAGATGCAAGGACATGGAGGATTTGAAAGGCAAATTCTTCAAACTAGATCATTGTTGGGAGTTTCTCAAGAATTGCTACAAGTGGACGTTGATAGAGAAAGAGTCCCCACCGAAGAGAGGTTCACTTACAAACATGGATGAAGATGAGTATGATGATGGCCCAAGGAACTTGAACAAGCCCGATGCCGACAAGAAGACTAGGGAGAAGATCAAGAGAGAGCACGAAGCGTCGAGTTTGAGGGAGAAGATTGATGCCATGGTGGCATCAAATGAGATGATGCTTTTGAAGTCGTTGGAGATCAAGAAAGGGTTGGCCGAGAAGAAGGCACGGGAGAAGCAAGAGAAATGGCATTTGCTCAAGGAAGAGGGGCTGTGCAAAGTGGCCACTGAGGAGAGGAGAGTACGTGCCGCTGAGAACAAAGCCACGTCCATGTTGCTCGCAGAAGAGAACAAGATCATGGCAATGAACCGCAATGACATGGACGACCTCACCAAAGAATGGCATGATATGGCAAGAAGAGAAATCTTGAAGAGAGAATGGTTGCGTCGGCCAGTGCATGTTACAGTGCAGGAGGTGGATTCTGTGTGGGGTTTGGAGCCAATATCGCCGATGCGTTCAGTGCACTGACCGATGATTTCGGTGCAGGCGCTGGCAAGCGCCGGAGGTGGATTCGGTGGCTACGATGATCTCCATGGACTCGATGGCGCGGAGTAAAGATTGACCAATATGATGCCGGACATGGTCGTCGCTTTTGCAAGTCCTTTTGCGTTTGTCCTATCAAAACTATGCTTTTATTTCGCGCGCGAACTATGTTTTAGCGTTTGAATTTGAACTAATTTGTCTGAATGATTGTGAAATGCACTTATTGGGGTTTTCGGTTTGCGGGTCTGCGCGGCGCTGCTCGAGCAGACCCCGCGTAGCCGACCCGTAAAAAAGCATATTCGGTGAATATGCCTTTTTACGGATCCATTTTGCAGGGTCTGAGTCTAACCACGCCCGCGCCTGCCTGCATACGCCCTTTTCCGCGAATTGCAAAACACTTATGCGGGTTCGCATTTTGCGGGGTCTGCTAGAGATGCTCTAAGGAGGTTGCCAGATCATTCGATTTAGCAGATCTTTCTCTTTAAATTTGTCCTGTACTGTCCATGAGCGGTTGTCTGGTCAGTCTGCCCTCTATCTATTTTAAATCACTTATTGTCAACAAAATAAACTGCTATATATGTTAGGACAACTCCAGCGCGCGACCCCATCCCGTCTGGCCCCGTCCGTTTGGGGCAAAACGGACAAACCAAACGGCCCAGCGCGCGACGGTCTGGACCCATCTGGTCTGTTTTGTGTCCGGCCGACCCATTTCAAGCGCAAACATGGGCGGGGTTTAGGTCGCGGCAAACATCAAATGGATGCCTCGCTCGTCCGGCCGCGTCGGGGTCGCATGGCAGGCGGCCTCCTACCTCCCACCGCCCGACATTAATGTGCACGCGCTGTTGGCCCCACCTGTCATCCGCCCAAGCGAACGGTCGTCGTCCTTATTAAATGGGAGGCCGTGGACCGGTCGTCGTCCACACTCCCCACTCCAGCCCGTGCTGCCTCCTCGAAACCCGACACGGCCCAAACCCTAGCCTTGCTCTCCCTCTCCCCGTCCTTGATCTCGCCGGCCGGCCACCTCGTAGCCATGGGGTACTAGAACACCGGGCGCAAGGGGAAGCACGACTGCGAGGTTGGCTCGTCCTCGGGCCGCCGCGGCGTCAAAGAGGAGCCTGCATCACCACCGCGCCGGGCCCCTGCTCTGCCCGCATTCTCCATCACACCCAGGACCGCCGGCGAGCGCGACCGGCACTACACTACTAGGGAAAAGCCTATACACAGTATCTTACCAGCAACGCGCTTTAAAATCAGGCGCTGCTGCTATTTAGCAGCAGCGCGTGATAGCAAAACGCGCTGCTGAAAGGAAAATAGCAGTAGCGCGTCAGCACAAAACCGCGCTACTGCTCTAATTGCCATGACCTCGCCACCCAGCTAGTTATAGCAGTAGCGCCCTATACAGAACCGCGCTACTGCTATAGAAGGTAGCAGCAGCGCGCTTTGAAGAAAATCTCTACTGCTAAGATCAACCCACAAGTTTAGTCCCACCTCGCTCCGCGAACAGGGTGTTTACCACCTTAAATATGTTACTTCTGAAAGTATCACAACCAGTTGGTCTTCACTGAACTCTATGTGTAAAATTTGCGGCCGCAATATGAGTCCTCTCTATTGACAATTCAGATTGTACACAAAAAGATCATTGATGGTCAATGTATTTTTGCATTGAAGTATTTTTTGTATACTTACACTTAGCTGTAGCGCGTTTCGGTAAACGTGCTACAACTATCATTACCTTATCCCCACGTGCACGTACGACCGTCGACCCTCTCTCTCACTCACACTCTCACTCTCGCCCGTGCACCGATAACAGTCGTCGTGCGTCGCCGCCGCCGCCGCCTTTGTCCGTCCGCCGCCGAGGTACTCCCCTCCTTCCGTCCCTCCTCCCTCTTCCTCGCACGTCCTCCCTCGGCCCCTCCCTCCTCCTCCGCCTGCGGCCGCCCCTCCTCCCTCCTCCGCCGGCAGCCCTTCTCCCACCGCCCTCGACCTCACCGCCACCACCCGACCAACCCAGCACCGCCGCCTCCTGATCCCGCCCTCGCCGCCCCTACCTCTCCGTCGCCCCCACCCCCTTTCTCTCTGCTTAGTTAGTACTAGATGTTGTTTAGTAGTAGTAGATGTTAATTTAGGGTTCATAGATAATGATTTTTAGTAGTATTAGATGTTAATTACTAGCAGTGATGGTACTAGTTAACTAGGGCAGTATGATTAATAGTAGTTGTAGTTGAACTACTTTAGTTGTAGTTGAACTAGTTTAGTAAGTAAATTAATAAACTAGTTGAACTAGTTGAATTAATAGAACTAATGTATTTTTAGTAAGATAATTAATATAACTAGTTGAACTACTTTATTTTTATAAAGAACTAGTTTTTTTCTATTTATAGTAAGTTTATATTTAGTAAGAACTAGTTGAATTAATAAAACTAGTTGAACATGTCATATTTGTTGTTATTTTTTAGTTTAAGCAATTATTCAGGATGTATTAGTGATAACTTATAGGATATGTGGTTGCCCAAGTGGCCGTTCATGTTCAGTTTACACCTCCGAGTGGCCTATGTTTTGCCGGAGTGTTGATTAATTTCCGTTCCGGCAAATTTCAGGCGCTCGATATGTCCTTTTTTAGCAAAGGTCATGCCGGATTTTTCCATGAATTCTGGCATGACTTGTGCTAGAATATGTAGGAAATATCGAGTGGCCTGGATTTTCTTGAAAAATAATGATCTAATTTAGGTTTTTAGTACATATATTTAATTGTACAAGTTTAATCTTTGAATTATGAATGTAGGAAATGTCGTACTCGGACGACGACAGTCTCCCGTGGGAGTGCAGCTGGTGCCACGACGATCGAGGTATGTGCGACAGGTTCGTTTAGCTGGACGAAATTCGGCGCTTCAGCATTAAGCTCGAGGATACCTTCGATGTTGAAACGGTACGCAACAACGACAAGAGTTTTCTTTCGTAATTAAGCATGACTTCAACTATTTCAACGTCTAATTTTCATCTTTTACAATTCGACTAGCTTATCCCATGCCATGCAAGACGTTATGTCTTGGAGAGGATGGGTTTTGAAGACCATGAAAATTTTGAAACAAAGAAAATACACGTAAGGACCCACCATGATATGGATTTTGAAGTAAATTTGTACAATGCTCAGAGCGTAACCCATTTTGGTTGCCAAAATTGGGAAGCACTTCGCAAAATGTATGGTTTTTATGAGGGTATGATTGTCACCATGGATCTTGGTGATCCTCACATCGAGCAAGACAATATGGACATTTGGGTCCTTGTTGATAGACTTCCGATTCTACTGTAATGTGAGTTTCTCAAACATAGTTATTAACTAATTTATATTGTTTATTTCAAAATAGTTGACAGCTTATTTCCATTGACAGCTTATTTTGAATCTTCAAAGAATGTGCAGAAGATGGTAGACAAAACCCACTACAGTGGTGGCTCCGAATTAACTTATAAGGAGAAAAATCATCTGATCGCATTTTGTACTTTCTTTCAGAATTACAATACCTATTATCGAACTCCTCCAAATTATGGTGAATACGTGCCACTAGTGCACGTGTTGAACCACAATAACTTCTATGGAGATATCCTGATAAGATTTTTTACTATTACGACATCCGTGCATCTTTTGCATACTTGCAAAACTAGTACATCATTGCTAACTACGAAGTTATTACTATGTTTTTCAACAGAAAATTCCGATGGATTATGTGCCTCATCTGATGTATTACAATGGTCGCCTTGAAGTTCTGAACATACAGCCAGGTCATCCTACGGATCTCACCTGTGCATATCGGATTTCTAAAACCGGTGAACACATGCTAATCAATGAATGGAAAAAATGTTTAGACATTCGCAAGGAGGTTCTTGGAAGTAACATTGCTTAAAGGCAAGAATTGGAGACAGGATAATCTTCATTCTCCATAATGGAGAGTCAGGGGCTATCTTGTTTTTTGCTATTTTACCTTAGAGAATATAGTTGGTCCTAAGAGAATGTAGTAGGTCCTATGAGGCACAATATGTTTATTATGTGATACAATGTGTTAGAGTTGATGATGAGGAGTACTTGTGATTACGACTAGTGACCAATTTGCTATGTGATGTCTCATTGATGAAAACGATGATCTTGAGGAGGTGTTTTATGACAATGATGTATTATGATGATAAGTTGTTAATGATATGATAATGATGATGATATTTATTATATCATTGGGTGAAAGAATCATGGATTAGTTTCAAGTGGATGTCCATCCACTTGAAACTAGTCCACGGTTCTTTCACCTACTCATTATGATGTAAAAACAATCTCTAAATTCCCATTGTATGAAAACTTGTGTAAAGGTGTATGAAATACCACATGAAATAAAAAAGAAATAAAATACTAAATAATAGTAGTAGCGCGGGCAAGGAGGAGCGCTACTACTAATTACTAGCAGCGCTGCTCTAGAGAAGCGCTACTACTAGATCATTTTAGCAGTAGCGCGGGTCCAGGAATGCTACTGCTAAGCTTTAGCTGTAGCGCCTTATCAGTAGCGCTCCTGGCCACGCTACTGATAGGCCTAAAACCCGCGCTGTTGCTAGGCTTTTCCCTAGTAGTGCTACATCGGCGTGGATGTATGCCGACGTTATTGGCGGACGAGGACGCCGCTCCCCTGGAGCGCCGCGCACCTCCCCAATAACTGGCATCTCTCCGCCGACCGGGTGCCGATCCCGCCGGTCCCAACGAGTGGCCGTGTCCGGCGCCAGGAGATCGAGCGCCGCCGTCGCCTCCTCCCCGACGACCTCTACTACGACCGCAGGTTTGCCCCCGACTCCGAGCTCTGGGACACCTGGTTAACGGACGAGCATGACGTGCGACGCGCCTCCTTCTTCGCGGGCACGTCGTCGGGGTCATGACGGCCACGTCCAGAGCGCAGAGCGGCTGCTCCTCAGGTGCGCGGCCTCACGTCCATGCCGTCTCCTTCACCATCTCCGTCGCCACCACTGCCTCCTCGCATGACAGACACTAGTGCAGAACTGGGCTATAACACCGGTTCGTAAGGCCCTTTAGTGCCAGTTCTGTAACCGGCACTGAAGGGTGGGGACTAAAGGTCCCCCTTTAGTACCGGTTCTGCACGAACCGCCGCTAAAGGGCCACCATGTGGCACGTGCCAGCGCCGGGGGCGGGGAGCCCTTTAGTACCGGTTGGTAACATACTAAAAGGTTTGGGGGCTTTTGGTTTTATTATTTATTTTTCCTTTAATTTTGTGTTTTCCATTTAATTTAGAGATTTTTTCCATTTATTTTCCCTTTCATAAATTATATAATAACTCATCATCATCATCATATTAATATAAAAACTCTTGCATCTCATATATATCATCACCAACAACAACACTAGCTAATTAATAATCATAATATATATATATATATATATATATATATATATATAGTCATTACCACTACTTTTATCATCATTATGTAATCACCACCAACAGTAGCTTAAAGAAGAAACATTCACTTGTACAAAAAGCAAAGATATCATCGAGTTCAAGACGAAACACATACATGAGACGACAAGTACTAAGAGCGGGAACTAGCTAATCACTCCTGTTGCTCTCCCTCACTCCCGAGCCCTCTGGTCACTGACAGCGGGACCCCCGCCCAGCTGGCTTGCTTAGTCAGCACTCAATCCGTATCAAAATGAGAAAAGCATCGTATGTGCACGCTAGAGCCAAGTTATATCACCACTTTGATGTACACCACAACTTGTGGCACCAAAGTGACCATCCACGCCAAGTTGTGACACCACCATTGTAATTACCTCTTGTATTTACAGATATGAGTACAGAAGTATCATCCATTCTTCAGTACGAATTACTTTTGGAGCATTGATGATATTTTTCTAGTAGAGCATGTATGATCGTTTTTCCATGACTGACTTTCAAATAAACTCATTTTCAGCTCTCACCTTTGGCGAGATAAACTGGTAATGGCACAACAGTTATGGCTAATTTCTTTTTGAGGAGGCAATCCTGGGCTCACCTAGTTTTCTCTAGGCGGAATCCATATCTCCTAGACCAGAAGTCGCTGTCTGGGCAGTTTTTAAAAGTTTGCATACAGAAGAACATCTACCTTACGCAGTACCATGTTGTTAGTACTAGATACAAATGATAGCAACTGAGCACGTATTTATTTTCCCGAGAGTAGGTGTACCACAGTTTTATACTAGATAGAAAGCAACAAAAGATGTATAAGGAGCTCATCAATAAATCCACTAAACTGTTTCTTTCGACAGGGAAAATAAAACTGCTGTCGTTGCACCGGCAAAAATTCCATCCAGTGGCGATTAAACTGGCACAGTATAATTTTAGCATGGTAAGTTGTATAGCATATATGATTAGAATCTGATGCTGACCACCAAGAGTCCAAGACAGTAACAAATTCTGACAGATGGTCAACACTTTACATGCGCCTTTATTTGTTGCCCGATGGCAGGGGGACACTTAACAGACACGAGGTTACATTACATACGCAGTACATATGGGCCACAGTTGACGACTCAGTTGCTGCACTGGATCTATAGAAGACTTTCAGTAATACAGACGGAAGCAAGGTGCAACGGATTCAGTGCTCGAGTCGTAAACCACCAGGTTCAGCAACGCATTGCCCGGCTGCACGACGGAGGGAGGCGGGGAGGCCTAACGAACAAGTGGCCGGCGAAGAACCCCTTCTCTTCTTCAGCTCCGGTAGCGCCCATTCCGCCGCCTGCCGGCAAACAAGCAGAGTCGAGCCGGGCGCTTTAGTCAGACGAGCTCAAAGATTCATGATGCGTAATGAGAAGTGAGTTCGATGTGGTGCTCACCGTTCTTACCAGGTTTGATCGGGGCCTCCATCGTTGGGCCGTCTTTTTTCAGCGTGTTCTCCGGCGAGATCGTCCCACCAGCTGCTGCTGCACTGAGGTGGAAAGTGGCAAGCAGAAGAACTGCGAGAACGAGCGCCGCTTTCGCAGCCATTGGATGGTGTGACCGGGTTGGCAAGGGAAAATTCTGGATGGTGTGGTGATCAGCGGCTCGAGCTTTATGTTGCGACTCCCCTTCTGTTGGCCGAATGTGTTGTACGGAGCAGCTACTAGTACTAGATAGTTACGTCGGCATGATGTGTCATAACCCACAGAAGTCACATGCCGAACTAAATACACAACATCTCTTAGATTGATTAGATATGGCGTGTCCTTAGCTAGTACTGGTGTCTACTGTCTAATTGTGTAAGAAACAACAAACAAGCAAAAAAAAAATCACGAATACGCAAAGATAGTGTATCATTGCATCAATAGGAAAGGTGAAAGAGTACAAACATCGGTTACAGGAGCCACACGTAGACAGGCTCTCGCGTCGCTCCCGCGGGCGGCTCAGGAGCAAACCCTAGCCGCCGGCGCCAGCAGCCCACCCACCACCCTCTCCTCCCCTCGCCGCCGCCGGCAGCGGTTGCCGGGCAAAGCCCGCGTGGCTCGGCGGCGGTGGGGCCCTTTTTCCTCCTCCCGACCGAAGGTGGCTGGCGCGGGCTGGTTGTCTCGGCGGGAGGCGCGGGTGCGCGTAGGCGTGGGCGTGGATCTGGCGTACGACGCGGGATCCGGCGGTGGGCTGCGAAGGTGGATCTCCTCTGCTCTGGTGCTGGGCTGTTGACCTGCGCGGGCGGCAAGGTGAGGCTGGTGGTGACTCACTGAGCTGCGAACTGGGCGCGCGGTGGCCGCGCAGGACGTGGGCACGCTGCACCGGGCGAGCCCAAGCTGGATCTGGAGAGTGCCTACCGCTGGGCGGGCTTGTGGTCAGCGCCGCGGCGGAGGAGAGGGGTCAGGCGGGAGCGAGCTTTTCGGCGGCGCATGGGCTCTTCATGCGTGTCGCCGGCCGTCGGCTCGATGGGCTCCAGAGGACGGTGTGAGGCAGATTTGGCCCCGGCCTCCTGTTCTGCGAGGTGGCTGCGATGATCGTGGGGCGCAAGGGGCTGTCGGTTATCCGGCGCGGACCAGCGGCAACGATGGTGACCTGGGCCCAGGCGTCCAGATCTGGTGGCTGCGGTGAACGTTGGGCGCGTGGGACCGGCGGCTGTCGGGCGTGTGTCTGGGGTGGTGGCCTGGCTCGGGTTGGTGGTTGGAGGTGCAACGCCGGGTGAAGACCTTGCTGCCAGTCTTTGGGCCGGGGCAGGTGACGGCGACGCCTGCGGCGCCGCTTCCTTCTTGAAGGCGTCGCTGAGGCATTCCTGCTCGCTCCACCACGCAAGGTTGCTCGGGGGAAACCCTTGATCCTTGGGATCAGACGATGAAGGCGATGTGTGTCGCGCTTCTTGGGGCATCGTTTCAGGAGCTCGTTACTGGCCAGGGGGACGAGTGATAGATGGAGGATGTTGTTCGTGCTGCTTGGTCGTGTCCGGCGATGAGGGAGGTTTGGCTTCTGTGGCAATGATGACAGTGGCGAGCAATGTCGGAGACGTGGCTTTGGCCATGGTAGTCGACTCTTCTCCGGCGTGTCCTTGAGATTACCTCGGCTGCTTGTTGTTGTGAAGTCGAAGCTGCGGTACGGGGCTCCGGTAGCGTACGATGATGAGCAACATGTGGTCCGTTCGGCGATCTCCTGTGACGCCAACCTTGCTTTGTTCTCTGTAGTTTCTTCGCTGGAGTCAGAGTTGTGTTGTCTTGATGTGGGCGGATGGCGTTCCGTCTTGTAAGTGTAGTGTTGTTCTGCAGCCAATACAGCTGCCTTTTTCCTTTTTCCTTTGATCTTCGTATCCTCCTCATGTTGTTTTTTCAGCTTCTTTCTGCTAAATCTAATTGAAGCCAGCAATTTGCTGGATCTTAAAAAAAGGAGCCACACGTACACAAGCCAGCGCGGGCTCCAAGAACCGGAGCAGTTGGGAGGGGAGAGCTCCTCGTCCGTATTACATCACAAGACAGGACATAGAGAGCATGCAACACCTCTTCACTGGATGCCTCTTCTCTAACAGATATGTCCAGAGGTTCTATCCTGGTGCCGCTCGACAGCCACAATCCCGAATCCGAACACACATTTCATTGACTGGTGGATCTCTTCATGCTCATCATCGCCCGCCACCTTATGAAAAGGGCTCAACTCCATCATCGCGCGTGGGCACTTTGGAAACACCAGAACAAGTGCATCTTCGATCACCTTGGGCCTTCCATCACTAGACTACTTCAATCCATTCAGGAAGACACACACCTTTGGGCTAGCGCTGGCGCCAACAACGATTATGCTACCCGAGAGATAGAGTTCTTGTGATGTAATAGGGACGAGCAGCCCTCCCTTTCCAACTGCTCCGGTTCTTTGAGCCCGTGCTGACTTGTGTATGTGTGGCTCTTGTAATCGATGTTTGTACTCTTTCACCCCTCCTATCAATGCAATGATGCGAAATCTTTGTGTACTCGTGAAAAAAAAAACTTTGCTTGTTTGTTGTTTCTTACATAATTAGACAGTAATACACTAGTACTAGCTAAGGACACGTATCATCGCTGAACCTTGCCAATCATTGAGCATTATAGGATTTCTAGTTAAATAAAAGGACATGTGGCATTGCAATATATAATGGGGGCATATGTGTCATTTTTGAAAACTTCTATAGGGTGTATAGGATTTTATATTTATTACCTTTTTGGAAGTTTTTCGGAATTTTCTGCATAGGTTGCTTAATGACAATAGAATCTGAGCATGGAAAAAAGATGCAATGACAATGCATAATTTGCAATAAAATAACAACACTTTTACTAGTTTGAATTTTGTTTACATACAATTATAGGCTTCTACTAGTTGGTACATTAGAGGGGAAATATGTGCTCCCATCCTTGGGGTGCTCACTATACTCCAAGTCTAAAACATCAATTTTAAATGTTTCAAAAATTATGAACAAAATTGTGAATGTTCAAAGGAATGTGACTACACCCCCTAAAAATTTCAGGTCAAAACTCGAAATATACATTGAGAAACAAAAAAGACAAATTCAGATATGAATAGCATCAAATGTTGCTTTTGTCTTTTTATGACACTATTCATGCTAGATTTCACATTTTTGTTTATCAATGTGCATTTAGAGTTTGGACCTGAAATTTTTAGGAGTTGTACTCACATTCCTTGTAAACATGCATATTTTTTTCCATTTTTTTTGAAATATTTGAAATTGATTTATTTAAAGTTGGAGTATTGGGAGCACCCCAAGGATGGGAGTACTAGATATTTCCCCAGAACATAGAGATTCGTAATATCAATTCGTAATGCTCCAATAAAATGTTCATAATGCTGACCTCTGCTACTGACGCGTGGGCCCGGACCCTCTAACCCTTTGTAGCAGAACAGAACTGTTCTTGACGGACTTTGCGCTAGAACTTTTACCAAGAAAAAAAAAACTCAATTCCGCGAGGGCGTCCTGCGCCCTGGCCTTGATCTCCCCCATTCGGAGCCGTCGCACAGATCCAAGGATTAAGAGAGAATAGGTGAATTTTTGGTAAGTTCTCAATCCTCGTAGCATTGGTTAATCCATGGATTCAGATGTGGTTCGTCCCATTATTTTTTCTGAAATCACGATTACTCTGTTGATATTTGACCGGAGAATAGTAATCGTCTGGCTAAGCTGTATATTTTGATCTTGGATAGGAAGATCTGCGGGTTATGGTTGGTTTGGGCAACTAGGTCTCGCGCAAGCAGGCAACAATCCTCCATGGGTGCGCGCCGCCGCACCCACATCTGTTTCCTTTAGGCTTCGACCACGCCCTCGTTCTGGGATGCATTTTTTGCCCGCCTCAGGTTCGTGTCATGGGTTAATGGCTCAATACAGTCTTACAATAGTCCATTTTTCATAATTCAGTGCTTTTCTTTTTCTTAGTAGCCAGAAGAATAGTTTGGCTTGTTTGAAATGCTGGAATTTTGCATTGATTTTTGGAAATCTCACAGGAATTAGCTGGCAGTACATGTTCACTGAAATTCCTGGCAAGATACTCTGTACCAAACGTCGTCTCAACTTCTTCGCTATCCACTAGGTAGAATGCTCTGGTTCGTTTTCGTGGAAGGTAATAGCTTGAGAATATTGAGTTATTCAGATGATGCATTAATAAACTGATGCAGGAATGTCAACGGATTAAAGTGTTAATGGCGAGTTCAAGCACCCAAAGAAAAACCGATCACGTTGACGTCCAAAAGATGGTTGCTTCGATAAGAAAGGAAATAGACAGTTACTGGTCACAGTATGACTCTTCTTCAGTGGGTAATTTCTACTCACTTCATAAAGTCCCACAGCACATCTTTGTAGTTGATGGAATCTCGTATGAGCAGTGGCGGAGACACCGCCCGGCGACCCTGGGCACTTGCCCGGGCTCGCTGGCTCGTCAACAGCAGCGATTCACGGATTAATAAAGGGCTAAACCCTGTTCGGTACCTTGCTTTACCCGGCAGAACAAAATTGGGCCTTCGTTTCTCAGGTTCACAGCCCAACCGAACAGGCCAGGCCGAAACAACTTCCGTATCACTACTAGTTCACGACGCGAGGGGAATACGCACGATCGACGGATGGATCGCTCAAAATCCATGTCTCTTTGTTTCTCACAGGAGGCGAGCGCAGGGACTGGCGGCTAGAACCCTAGACCTAGACGGCTATAGACGCACTGCTGGCGGCCAGGCACCCTGCAATCTACTAGTCCCTCCAGGCCTCAACACCTCCTTTCTCTCATTCGTCACTTGTAGCTCCTTCGGTAAGAACCCTCCGTCGAAATTAGGACTGGAGACTAGTTCCCTCATCTCTAAATAATTGGTCTGGGCTAAGTATTCATGCAATATTTCTTTGAGATCACCTGCCAAATTATCCCAGACTTGCTTCGTACTTTGGTGCCATCTGCATATATTATTCACTATTCAGACTGGCTCCATAAGTATTTTTCATTCTGATATCCATTGTACTGTCACTGTGTATGGTCTTCAGAACTAATGAACTAATGACATCTCTGTGATATATGTTGTATAAATATTTTTCTTTCAGAATTAATGATATCTCTGTCAAATTTGCACCTGTACGTGTTAGCTAATCCCTTGGTTGAGTTGTCTTTCCAACCAAAAACTGTACTGGAGGGCCTGGCAGCACTTGATTCTGTTTTAGCTTTAACGAAGTATCTACTTTAAAGTTATATAGATCAGATTTTGTCGATAAAGCTGATTTTCCTGAGCCTAAAATCCTTGTTCTCTCAATCAAACATCTCATTTTATTTAAGTTTGCATGACTGTATTTTAATTTTGTCATTTTCTAAAGTTTTATGAATACTTTTGTTTTTCTATCGAGTGCTAACAGGGAGCAAATTGTGATCTTATTTTAACTGGGAGCAAACTGCATAGCAAGATCAATAATGAATGGTTCAGTGACTTGATAATATGTTACAACAAGCGACAGGTACAGTTGGTGATAAGGATATTATTCGAACATTTACTACAATGAGGTCTTGGAAAGGGCATTTGCCTCATGATTTTCTTTTTCGGTATTCGGTGTGTTCCATCTGACCATCTCTATTCTTGCAAGCTTTTAATGTTTAACATATTCATATCTCACAACTAAATTTATTGTAATTGCAAATCAATTTTTTTTATCTTGTAGTGGCTTCTAGGGCTTTGGCAACACGTGAGCTTGCCTCTAGGCAAGGCTTGTTGTATGTCCATCTTTGGCAAAAATAAACAAGTGAGAGATGCTTTTGACCATGGTGGAAGAAATTGCACACTAAAATATGGTGACATCTGGTATGGAAGTTTTATCTTTATTTTTAAGATAGCTTTGTTTTTGTTGGCAACATAGCAAGTTAGCCTCTATGCAAGGCTGGTTACATATCTTTTTTATCAGGTCTCAACTTTACTTGGTCTATGAAACAGATAGTGGTATATTATATATTAGTTCACTTTAAAATTACATTTTATGTGATTATTATGTTTATTTTTCACTTAATAATTACATTTTGCCTCCATGTGGATTTGTGATTCGGAAGTTTGGTGGTATATTATATGTTGTATATTCGAATACCTGATTTTTTATTTCTAGATTATACACTTAGGCTTAACTTGCCCGGGCTCCACAAAATTTCTGGCTCCGCCACTGCGTATGAGCCAATCATTCTATCCATTGGTCCATATCATCATGGAAAGGAATGTTTACAGTCTATGGAGAAGGAAAAATGGAACTGGTTAAACTTCATCCTCGGATCAAATCGCAGTAGAAACTTGCAAGATTACTTGAAGGTGATTTCCCGGTGTGAGAAACGAGCAAGGAGATGTTACTCAGAGGAAATAAAAATGGACAAGAAATCCTTTGTACAGATGCTCTTGCTTGATGGGTGCTTCCTTATTTTCTCTCTTAATGGAATCACAGGGTCCGAAACGCAAAATCCAGGCGAACATGAGCAATGTAGTAGCAGCCAAGAAATAAGAAGTGAAACTTCATGCAGTACAGCTGGTTTGAGTTCTGTAGAGAAGAAAAGTATAGAAGAGTGTTAGAGAAGTAGTTCTAATAATTTGGAACTTCGTGAGGTATCAATTGGCAGACCTCCTGAAGAGAAATTGCTGAAACAGAGTGAAGAACAAAATGTTTATACTGGAATATGGGGTTTGTACAATAGTTCTCTCGCGCACGACTTGCTTTTGTTTGAGAACCAAATTCCTTTCTATATCGTGGAAGAAATATATTGGTTGTTTGTCGGGAAGGAGGTGGAAACAAGGTTTCTTACAGATAGAATTGCTGAATGCATGGAAAGTATTTTGCGTCACTATCCAATCGCCATTTATGAATTCAATAGGCCCAAGCAATTTCATCATTTGCTCCATTTATGCCATATGTACTTTAGACCTAGCCAGAAATTGGAGAATCATGAAAGTGACAAACCTAGTAAAAAACCAGAGGAAAATGAGCAATTGCTACAGTCTCAACAATTGGGTTGTATGAAATCTGAGAATATTCCAAACCGATGGCGTCGATGGCGACGAGCTGTGCAGTATCATGAAGCTGGAATCACAGTTAAGAAAAGAGAGTATGACCAACACAACAGACATTCACTATTGGACGTGAAGTTCAGCAATGGGGTGATAGAAATTCCATGTTTACCGATTGATGAGAACACTGAAGCTCTCTTCAAAAACTTAATTGCACTAGAGCAAACGGACTCTAGATATGGCCACGACCTCAATTCCTATATTTCTTTTATGTCCCAACTTGTATCGACACCTGATGATGCGGCATTACTTGTCAAGGAAGGGATCATAGTGCACATGATGGACAGTGATGAGGAGGTATCATCTCTTTTCACCAGGTTGGTTAGAAGAGTAATCACTAACGTTGAAACCAGTTACCTCAAATCTTTGTGCCACACATTGGAAAGGCACTACCAGAGTCGACTAAACAGATGGATGGCATGGCTATGGCTAAATTATTTCAGCAATCCTTGGGTTATGCTTGCCGTGTTAGCTGCCGCTATCACGCTCGTCTGCACTGTTGTCCAGACCATATTCACAGTGTTGGTGTACATCAAGCCACCAGAACAGCTTTAAGGGGCAGCAACCCTGCAAAAAAAAAGGGGGGGGGGGGGGGGGCAGCGATCAGTATTCAGCAAGTAGTGTTTCGTACTCATTTGTTTCACTTCTACTTATGTAATTATTTTTTAAGAGAAATTTCTATGGAAGGCCCTTAACTCTTAGAGAAGTGCTTGTTATTCACAAAGGTTTAAAATTTATTGGCAGTCCCCTAAATTTGTTAATTGCATCGCTTCATTTTATTTTATTTTGCAGGAATTGTGTCACTTCAGTTGGTAGGCCCTTAAGCTTGGACCCTTTTTTTGGCTGGAGCTGATAAAAGGCTCCGTGGAGCTAAAAAGCCACACTCCGGTAACTAGTGATATTTGTTTCGGGGTGCTTACTGAACTTGTATGAAGGAGGTCAAACCAAAAGGGAAAACGAACAAATACTCAGCTTGCAAAACGATCTTATATTATGGGACGGATGGAGTATATAGAGTGCTCATTGCTCAGTAATGCCTGTTTTATTATGACTGTTGCCTCAAGCCACACATGTGAAAACAGGAAGTTTATTTATGTGGAGACACTAAAGTCACTTCGGAATTATTCATTGATTCATCGCCTTCAGCAGTTGAGCGCCTTCCATTCTTCCAAGTGCAATAAGCTAAGAGGTTAGGGTAAGGCGGGGAGGACGGAACGTGGTGCTGGGTGCCCAAACTATTGCCTTCTCTTCTGTCATAGGGCCTAGCTTCTGAGCACCTAGCGGAAGGAACATTTGTTCATGCTCTGAGCATAGTCATGTAAACACACCAAGTTACCGGGAAGAAGATATATTGAACGATTACAGAAACCGTACCGTTGGTAGTGCCTTCATCCGCGCCTGTGGAAGCGAGTGAAGGGAATGCAGTGACGGCCATCTGTTTTTCGGGTGGTTCTTTTCGCGATGCCCCAAAAAAGAACATATTGCCGTTGGCGACAAGAACAAGCATGGCGAAGGTGATGAATGCCTTGGTAGCCATTTTGCAGTACGCTCTGCCACGAGAGAGCCCCAGTAGTTATAAAGTAGCGCTAAGAGGACAATTATTGGTGTGCTGGTGCCAGCTCCTTTTCATCACCTCGAAGGCCATCCTAGAATAAGCTGACCTCATTATAGTTTGGTCGAATCAAAGTCTCCTGCTTCTTCCGTCCCAAAACGAGTGTTGTTGATTTAGAACAATTTTGTACTAACATTGTATTAAATAAGGGACACTTATTTTAAGACGGAGGGGTACTTGGCAACTACTTTACATCACAACAAAATATCTTACTAGTAGCTTGCCGAACCTCAAGACAACATGGTAGAACAAGCCCTGCTTAGCTAGGTGGAATCAAAATCAGTTTTGCTAAAGCACATCTAGATGTGACATAAGTATTGGACATCTAAGTCCTATGTCATTGATCTAATGCGGAGATTCGTGTGGCTATTTTTTTTTCCTTTTTATGCTTGTTTGAGTCATCTAGATGTGCAATAACTAGGGCACATCTAGATGTCTAGACGTGCCCTAGACTCACCTAATCAAAATCTATGTACTCTCCCGTTTCTTAAAATAGAAAGGATCTTGTACTCATGGCCACGTGCATGGAGTTGCGCTTCACCCACCCCAGACGGCGCGGATGCGATTGGGCTGGCCCGGCGTGCAGCGAGTTTTTTTTCTTTTTCGTAATGTTGTAAAAATACCGGAAAAGAGATAATCATGTTAGTGTTGTAATGAGAGGCCCGAACAATTTAACCACACATCGCAGCATTGAGACTTGAACACGTGTTTTAAAGGGCAAACGAATATTGAAAATGTAAACAATTTTGAAATTTCTGATTTTTTTAAGTGAGAACACTTTTTGAAAACTCTGAATACTTATTGAAAAAAGAACAATTGATTGAAAACTTAATCAATTTGGAAAAAGTGAAAACTTTATGAAACATAAACATTTTACTCGTTCCGTAATACTTCATCCCGCAACTAACTCATTAGTCACAAGGCTTGCAAGGCTTATAGTGATGAGTATTACTGAGAGGGCCCGGAGATACCTCTCCGAAATACGGAGTGACAAATCCTAATCTTGATCTATGCCAACCCAACAAACACCTTCGGAGACACCTGTAGAGCACCTTTATAATCACACATTTACGTTGTGATGTTTGGTAGCAGAAGTGTTCCTCCGGTATTCGGGAGTTGCATAATCTCATAGTCTGAGGAACTTGTATAAGTCATGAAGAAAGCAGTAGCAATGAAACTGACACGATCATAATGCTAAGCTAACGGATGGGTCATGTCCATCACATCATTCTCCTAATGATGTGATCCCGTTCATCAAATGACAACACATGTCTATGGTCAGGAAACATACCCATCTTTGATTAACGAGCTAGTCAAGTAGAGGCATACTAAGAACTATATGTTTTGTCTATGTATTCACACATGTACTAAGTTTCTGGGTAATACAATTCTAGCATGAATAATAAGCATTTATTATGAATTAAGGAAATAAATAATAACTTTATTATTGCCTCTAGGGCATATTTCCTTCAGGTTAGACCAACATTCTTCCCCAGCATGTTGGTGATGCGCATTTGCATCGCCCGCACCTCCGTCTGGGACCCCCAGTCGAGGCCTTTCGTGTTCCAGGAGGTAAGCCTCATGGGGGGCCGGATCTGAACTCCGGAATGGCCGCCCACTTAGTACGACACGGCTCGGAGATGTAGAACCACTCTTGTTGCCAGATCTTCATGGTCTCCACAAAGGCCCCCTTGGGCCATATGTGGTGTTCGGCAGCTTTCTAATCATAGCTCCGCCGCAGTTCGTGTGCTGCACGTCGACCACCTTCGGCTTCACGTTGAAAACCTTGAGCCATAGGCCGAAGTGTGGGTGGACGCGGAGAAGATCCTCACACACGACGATGAATGCCGAGATATGGAGGAATGAGTTCGGTGCTAGATCGTGGAAATCTAGCCCTAGTAGTACATGAGTCCGCGGACGAACGGGTGGAGTGGAAAACCTAACCCTCTAAGGAAGTGGGGAAGGAAGACGACCCGTTCGCCGGGCTCCGGAGTGGGAATGACTTGACCTTCGGGGGGAAGCATGTGCTTGATATCGGCGGTGAGGTACCCCGCACTCCGGAGAACTTTTATCTCCTTCTCCGTCACGGAGGAGGCCTCCCACTTGCCTTTGGAGCCAGCTCCGGCCATGGTTGGAGGAGGTGGTGGTTGTGGTGAGAAAAACAGAGACTTTGCGGGCGCAGAGAACTTGGGAGATTGGAAGGCTGAGGAGATGTGAAGGCGTGGAGGAGAAAGTAAAGATCCATTGCCCTCTTAAAGGCAGTAAAAATGCCAACCGCCCCCAACTCGTGCCTTGAATCTTGCCTATTCCCAATGAAGGCGTGTCGCCGTGAACGGTTGGATTACCCAAATATCATTGATGAACCATTCCGTATTAATTGGGCACGATCTCTATTTGGACAGGACGTGCCAATGAGGCGTGGCCTCGAAACACGGAACGTGGCATGTGAAAAAGGTTCAAAATGCTGAAGGGTCAAGTCTGACGCTTCATCGAAAAAGTTGTCAGTAAAAGACACTGTTCTCATTTTTTATACCCTGCCTTCGCGGCTAAGGGTTGTGTTCTTTATGAAAAGTCGGATATAATTCTTTTACAGAGGAAAGCCGATGTGTATTCTTCAAGGAACCCGCCTTGAAAAATGCCGAAGATAGTCTGAACGTCGAATATATTATCATTGAAGATAGGTTCAGGCGCTACTGCGGGAGTCCTGGACTAGGGGGTCCTCGGGCGACCTGTCTATCGATGTGGGCCGGACTGATGGGCCGTCAAGATACAAGGCAGAATATCACCTCCCTTGTCCGGTGGGGACTCCCGTATGCATGGATGGCAAGTATAGGTGTCCGGATATGTTATTCCTTTCTGTAAAACCGACTTTGTACAACCCTAAGCCCCTCTGGTGTCTATATAAACCGGAGGGTAGATCAGAGGCAAGATCACAACATTGCTAGGCTAGCTAATCTAGGGTTAGCCGAATCGATCTCGAGGTAGATCAACTCTTGTAACCCCTATACCCTCGTATATAATTAAGCAGGAGTAGGGTTTTACCTCCATTAAGAGGGCCTGAACCTGGGTAAACACTGTGTCACTTGTCCATAGTTAGCATAGGTCCTCAAACGTACAGCTTGGGCCTCCTACCCGAGATCTGCCGGTTTTGACACCGACAACGTGCTCAGCAGTTCATGTGCAGGGAGGTGGTGGCGTTGGGCGTCGAGGTGGCGTCAACGGTAGCTAGACCGGGCAAGGATGATGCGTTAGTACAACTTTGAAGTTGGAGTGATGACACTTGGCGGTGGCGGCCTCTAAGAGCGCGCCGGACCGGTGTGTGCCCCATACCCGACAAGTGGTTTGGTTGGGGCCTCAGGTCTTAGATGTTAGGCTTGACTGCGGGGTCTGTGATATTAGGCCCGGACTATCGGCATCCCTTCATCAATTGAACAGAAGTAGCGACAGATGTTGCCTAGACCGTGGATTCAGACTTACTGTTGTATTTCTTTGTAAGGTCTTGTGTGAATAATTAATAAAGTGGCTGCATGCATCGTCCAGATGCAAATGCCGCTCTTTTCTAAAAATAAAAGTTTTATCAACCATTGTACATGCCCTAAGTGGGTGGCGCACGGTAACACTCCAATTTAAAGCCGCAGTTGTTTTCACATTTAGGAGATGAAAAAAGGCATGAAAAATAATCTTAGGGCCGATTCACATGTTCCAGTAGACAGCTTATGTTCGCCAAAGAGATCCATGCTCAATGATCATCGTTGTCTGTTATTGACACGTACACCCTTCATTTTGTCTGTTTTTTACATGTACTCCCTCTGTTTTGTCTGTTTTTGATATGTACTCCCTCCGTTTCTAAATATGAGACCTTTTAGAATTTTCAATACGGAGTACATATGAATTTATATAGACGCGTTTTGAAGTGTGAATTTTCACTCATTTTGCTCCATTCATAATCTGTGTTGAAATCTCTAAAGTCTTATATTTAGAAACGGTGGAAGTACAATCTAAATACAAATGCTGTACGCTCGTAATTATTTCTGTTGTTTCTTGGTGTTCTCAGTTATTCATAACAATGCCCTTTGACGAGAATTAGTTCCATAACTTGCCTAATTTTATGGTTGCGGTTGGTCTTTGTGCCAATAGCGCAACAAGTCATCTAGTTGTCATGCTACGCAAAGAAGTTGTCATGCTTGAGACTGCGGATGTAGGTCATATTCGCTCTAGAGGAATTGATGGCGCGAACGTATGTGTCGTTTGCTGCCCACAGTCGTTGGCCCCTGTCCCAAGAGAAGTTAGGTTTCATCTGTCTCCTGCCGGCGCAGCGGCCGGTCCGCCTCGTCTCCGGTGGCCTTAGGCCCATGGGGGCTCTGTGGAGCCTCGCCCTTGCTGGCAGGAGGGCTCCGTTTTTAGACATCTATTTAAGTTTTGTTAGGGTTGTGTCTGAAAGGCGAGACGGCAGCGGCTCCCTGAATATTGAGCATAGCCCTTGTCTCGGTCGTCCGTCTAGCATCATCGGTGGGCGTGTGGAGTTATGTCTTCGGTGGATCTGTCTTTGGTAGATCTGGTCAAATCTAGTCGTCGTTCGTCTATGTTCGTGTTTCTTCAGGTTGGATCCTTCTGATCTACACTACTCTTCATCGGCGGTGGTTATTACTCTAGTGCAATGGTCCTATGAGGCCTTAGTACGAGGTCTTCCCAACTGTCTACAGCAACAAGGTTTGCCCGGCTCCAGTGAGGGAGGGGCGATGACGGCAGCGCGCCTTTGGCGTACTTCAGTGCTTGTAGTCTTTGCCAAGTGGCCTACGGCTCTGCATGTATTTTTTGTTATTTCTGATTTTCGTTCTACTGTCATGGTTGAAGAGGAATAGTTCTGAAGTTTTTTGGCAAAAGAAAAACGGTGTTTGCTTTAGGAGGCTTAAACGAGTGAACGGTATACCCACAGAAGTTGCCATGTGTCACCATGTTAAGATTCACGCTTGAGACCGGACGCACGCGTCATAAAAAAACCCTTCCCAAACTACGTTCGCACTATAACATCTCCAAAAATAAGTTGATCTCGAGCGGCTCAGCCCTATTGGCTACTCGCGCTCCTGGCTCCTCCCCCCTCGCCGCCTCCCTCGCGGCCTCGCCCAGTTCCATGTTTGCCCTGTTTCTCGTTCTTTGACTTCCGATTGGCCTATTCATCAGCAGCGCCTTGTTCTTCTCGGATCCCATCTGAGAAAGCACCCTGGTCGCGCGATAGGTACGTACTCCCCGCTCTCCATCTCTCTAATTGCCAGAATGATTTCGTGATGCTTGGTGTCGTATTCGTCGTTCCAATTTGGCTGAAATTTGACATTACATTTTCTTTTCGTTTCTTGATTTTAGAGCTATCTAGGTTTCTTCGTTTAGTGCGGAGTTTTTTTTGAACCGCCTATGCTGAAAATTCTCAACGAAAAATCAAGCAGATTATCTTATTATTTTAGTATGTCTTAGTGGAAGCTGTTATATATAGCTTCGATTAAGGATATTTCCACAAAAAGATGAACGCTAGTGTTTATAAACTAGTATGACCAGCCATCGTCCCAAATTGCATTCAGCACCAGTCAACTTCAGTCCTATATTTTTTATCTCCCAAGGTAGCAGTCTATGCCGGTTGAACTGTCAAAACATGTTACATTAGTGAACAGAGGTACCGGTAACTATAGAATTTTCTTTTATTTAGCAAACGAACAATGAAAGGCAAAATACGTGTACCGTGCTTCCTGGGATAATTTGAAATAAACTACTCCCTCCGTCAGGGGCGGAGCCAGGCTAGCACTGAGCCCCGGGCCTGCTTCAATGCTACAATGATGAACAGTGGGAAACAGTGCAAAAAAGTGCTACAGTGAACAAAGGAACAAATACTCACGCCCCCCCGGCCTGAGTCCTGTCTCCGCCACTGCCCTCCGTCCCATAATGTAATACGTTTTTTGACACTAGTATGACACCACACAAGGTCAAACCATCAGTTTTTTTTTGTGAGAAAACAAACCATCAGTTCATAGCTCATAATTGCATTCTGATAGAATGATGCACCTTTGTATTTAAGGATGGCATATGAACACTACTGCTTTGCCTGAACTGGATTACAGTATACTCTGTTCTCTAGTACTTGCACTACGACATTTTCTTGTGTTCATCGAACTAGAGTTATTCTTCCTCTTACTGCGTTCCTTGACATACTCCACTTATTTTCTTTGTAGGCTAACTGGCATGTTTTATAGGTAAGGATGTGTGAGACCCATAAGGATACAAAGCAAAGAGTAGACATGAATGCGCTGGTGAGCTCCATGAGCCGTGAACTTGATTATTACTGGTCACTGGGTGAAGTCTCTGACAATGGGGCAGTGTCGTGTGTCATCTACAAAGTCCAAGAACACATTCGCATGGTTGACAAGCTCTCTTACGAACCTTATGTGCTATCAATCGGCCCTTATCATCATGGAGCCCCAGCCCTACAGATCCTGCAGAAAGACAAATGGAGCTATTTAGATTTTATTCTCAACTTGAATACTGATAAAACCTTGCAGGATTACCTACTTGCACTTGAAAGCCTATCAAGGCTAGCAAGGAGCTGCTATTCAGAGGATATCAAAATGGACGCTGAGGAGTTCCTGCAAATGCTTTTACTCGAGGGTGCTTTGTTTTAGTAGCTCTTGGTGGAACCAAAGAAATCTTGGCAGCCGCAAAACATATAAAGCTGGACAAATTGAAGTCTGAAGATACATTGGTGGAAATTGGAGGACAGAACACATCTCATCCTGATGAAGTTTCTAATGAGGCAGATAAAGTTAACAACCGAACTATGAACCAAGAAGTTGGACAAGATGGCATGTTGGAGGCAAAAGAATGAACTCAATATCAAGATGAATTCGGACAATGGTTTGATAAATTTTTAGTTCGCGATTTGTTCTTGTTAGAGAACCAAATTCCTTTATTTATTGTGCGGAAGATATTTGATGTAGTCGCTGGCGACAACATCTCAGATTATGCACCATTTACTCATGAAATAGCAAGATATGTGGAAACTGCTTTGCGGTGGTTCCCAAAATCAATTAAAGAGTCAGATAGGCCAAAAGACTATGACAATTTGCTTCAGCTGTGCCACATGTACTTTAGACCGAGCCGGACAGCAGAAGATTATAACTATCAGGGCAGCAGTATTTTAACAGATTTTTATGTTTGGGACGCAAATACTTGAAAATCGGACAGTATCACGACGAGGCTGAACAATATTCATCATACAATATTGAGATTCCGTACTCACAAGATGGCCAGCGGTTGAATCGCTGGCGTCGAGCTGCACAATACCTTGAAGCTGGAGTCAATATTAAGAAACGGGAGTATGATAAATTGCATCCTCATTCACTGTTGGACATAAAGTTTTGCAATGGTGCAGTGGAAATTCCATGCATTTTTCCTGACGAGTTGATCACCGGGGCTCTCTTCAGGAACCTTATTGCATTCGAACAAACTTGTCCTCAGTTCGGAGATGACTTTACAGCATACATTGTTTTCTTATCCCAGCTCATAAGTATGCCTGAGGATGTCACACTACTTGCTCGGAGAGAGATAATTGTGCATCATCTCGATAGCGATGAAATGGTATCAGATATGCTGACCATGCTCACTAAGGACGTCGTCTTTGATTTTGATGGTCAGTATTATCTTAAAACCTTACGCCAGACAATGGAAGCTTACTACCAGAGTCGTCTGAGCAGGTGGATGGCATGGCTCTGGCTAAATCACCTCAGAAACCCATGGCTGGTTTTAGCTGCATTTGCCACAATTGTTGTTCTCGTCTGTACAGTAGTACAGACGGTTTATGGGGTATTGGCCTACATTGACCCACCAGGAGGTAGCACATAAAGTCCGGTAAGCACGAGCAGACAAATAAAACCTTAATTTCAGTGGTATTCAGCTGGATGCCAGCTTCGGCAACAGTTTTCCAGATCCCTGCTCTCAAGTTCACAATTATGACAGAAGAGCAACATCGGACAGTACTACTACTATACACTCCCTGCTGTGTCATCTGGGAATGGGTACGCCTGAGTTTCTGCAGAATTACCAGATGAGGCGCATCTGTCTATACAGTTTGCGTGAACAATACATCTACATTCATTTTGTAAAATCTAGACTTGTTTATTTATTTAAGTTCTTAATTTGGAATTATTTACTTCAATGTGTCCAACGCCATATATTGTTGGTTTAATATCTGCTTCATGAGTTCATGACAGGGCTGCCATGTGGAAACACAGTAACTGACAAAATGACCGGTGGCCTGAACTCTGAAGAAGATTGTAGCATAGACAGTTATAATGTGTGCAAGTGGCAGATTCCATGCTTGCAAAGTCAAAATACCTTGAGTTTGCTGGTATCTCGTAAACGTTGCACCCATGTATTTTGAAACGCTGGTATCTTACAAAGTTTTACTGTTATAGTACGGAGTGTTTTATGTTGGAATCAGATGGGCTGCTACTGGCGAATACAATCTGGGACAACATCTTGGCCACAACACAGCTAGCAGAAACAGTTACAGTTAAAAGCCGAACTGATCGAGATAGAAATTGCATATACGTTTGTTGGTTTTCAGATAGCTGACCACTCATTCTGAGCGGTAGGAGAGCTCTAGAAATTGCACATATGAGTCAGAGATGTGTTATACTTATCAAATACTTCGTACGTCGGAGTTTATAAGCACCCCCGCCCACCCACCCACCCCCCTCCTCGCGTGGTATTTTGGATCAAATTTTGACCACCCATATAACTAACAGCACATAGTTTGTATGCTACATTGGATTTGTATTTGAAAGAGGATTCTCACCATATAACTTTTATGACATATAATTTATATTTTATTTGCTAACTTTATGATCAAATTTAGACACTAAATACGAGTGGGCCCAATAAATCCGAACGGAGAGAGTAAAAGCTAAACCGGAAGAAATAGAGGCCCTGTTTGGAACAAAGGAAAAACGCTGGAATTTTTAGAAGATAAGATTCCTACATTGAGATTTTCTTTTGTTCCATTTGGAACAAATAAATTGTTGTCCTACATTCGTTTAAAATTTCTACATTATGGGCATTCCATTGAAATTTTGTAGGAAATCAAACATGAGGTTTTCGAATGATGTCATGTTTTCTACTCAGCATGTCTTTAATTCCAGTGTTTTCCTGCATGACATCCAAAAGATAGTTTTTCAAGTTTTCCTGCGGTTTTGGTTCTTGTAAGAATCCAGGATACATGCATATCAATTCATGTGTTTTTCTTGGTCGTACATCCGATTTCGCTCGCTGGTGAGTGTAATCGACAGGCGGGTATCATCCATGAGCGAAAGAAAACAGAACCCTAGCCGCCATCTGCCCCACCTCTCATCCGCTGGCCTCACTGGTGACAGGGTGGGGGTGTTGTGGATCTGATGGTAAGGTGTGCTAGTACTTCGGGAGTTCTTCCCTATAGTTCGGATTGCTGAGTCATCTGACATTTCGGCCATGACTGCGGTGGTGGTGGCCCTCGGTGTCCTGATCAGGGCGGTGACGTGGTTGCGATGCCTTAGAGTCAGAATAATGTCTTCCCTGCCCTATCCCCATTCCTGTTGTGGGTCTAGCACCGACGAAGGGTGCGTGGAGGTGTGTCTCGGGCGGATTTGCTTGGGTCCGCCCGACTTTGGACTCCGATGGATCTATTTGGATCCGGTCGACATTGGTCTAGGGCATATCCTTCTGAATTTGGTCGGCATTCGTGGTTGTTGGTGTGTTTGCAGGTACGATCCTTTCAATCTACGTTTGCTTTGTCGGCGATGATTGACATTTTGGTCGCTAGCCCTTTGGAGCCTTAGAACAATGACTTCCCGATTGTCAACTATAACATGGTTAGCCCGGCTCTGATGAGGGAGCGGCGATGACGGATGCACTCCTTTTAGTTTTCCTTCACGAGAAGTACGAGACCAAGGTTTTTAGCTGCATAATAGCATCTTAATTGTTCTTTTTCATGTGTTATGAATTCAATTTGACTATGTGTTGTTTTCTGAGTTTTTTTATTCTTGTGAACCAAACATGCAATTTTACAGAAATATTGAGTTTCTAATCCTTTGTTTTGTCTTGCATTTATAACATATCATTGCATTTGTTTTCCTGTTTTTGCATTTTCAGAATCTTGCGAGCCAAACATGTCATTCATCCATGCGATTAATATTGATGAACTCACTATAGGATTATAGCTATCTCACTATCGAGCGAGCCTCTCACTAAGAAACACAAACTATTTAATAGGACGGATGACATCAAACCCATGAAACAGGCTCTCGCGCTCGCTTTACAGATAAAGAATAAATCAAAGTATACGACTAAACGATACAAAGTAATGAGGAAATCCTCTTACAAACAGATCCTGCGATAACCAAACAATACAAAATGCGCCAAAAAATGCAAAAGACTTAAAGAAAAATGACTACGCTGCCGACATAAAACGTACTCATCGACTTTTTTTTGTTTTCTACTACGTTTCCCAACATCACACGTACTCGTGATTATTCACTATTTAGAAATCACCATTTTGTCATTTTTGTGTAGCTCACTATTTACTTATTTCATCATCAAACTTTACACATGTGTAATAAACATCCATATGATCATGTAGAATTCTTTTGGATTTCTTCGAAACTAAAGTGTAATCTGTAAACGTTTAAAATAAGGGCCCCCAATGCACCCGGTCTCCAAAAATTTACTCTCCTTTATTGGTGTAACTAGATGATACGCAGCGCGTTGCCGCGGGATCTCTTTGTTGGCATTAAAAGTAGCATAAAAAACTTAATAGAACCACAAATAAGGACTATAAATTCCAAGTAAATAATGTAGCAATAAAGATAATGGTTTCTCCACAGGTAGTAGACTGGGTCTTGTGGATGTATGGCTAGAGTATAGATATCAACATTCTTTTTCTATTGTATGACCAATTCTTGATTGTCAACGGGATTTCTGCGAATTGCATTAAAGTAGTGTATCAAAGTATCAAAGCGTGGACCAATCCCTTGATACTAAGATAGACTTATTCTACGTTTTTTCCCTTTGAATTATGGGAGTTGCTTCTCAATTCCCATTGATTAAGAACAACAACCTGTTTGTCTTCATAACTTC
Source organism: Aegilops bicornis (assembly GCA_021605145.1). Classification (NCBI taxonomy): domain Eukaryota; kingdom Viridiplantae; phylum Streptophyta; class Magnoliopsida; order Poales; family Poaceae; genus Aegilops; species Aegilops bicornis. Next base: position 822,948,639 of record CM038670.1, read on the forward strand.
TCATGATATAAATTCAAGCAAAAGTGGACTTTGCCTAATTCGATTAGCAAAACATGGACCAATGAATGGTGACCTAATAAATAGCAGACCGGGATTAAACATGCTCACAATCATAGCTGCTATGTAGATCAAAAGATTGATTAGATTAATGACTGCACAATTCTTAAGATATTTTACAAAAGTGAACAAGAAATCACATCTATTGGATCGAGCCTACATCCATTGTTGTCCTTCAGGTACAATTGTTATTTTTTCATGGGAAAGTGCGGTAGTCTTCATAATAGAGTCTGCTCGGGGATACATTGGTTGGTTCAAAACACATCTAAGAAAACATGCGTCAATTATTGAACTTTCCACAAGTGTGTTGGGAAGATATCAGTTTGTGTCAAAACTCCCATTTTGGATCATAAAACATAACCTGCAGAGGAATATATATTTGAGATTAGTTTAGAAGTACCTAAGGCCAACTCCACCGCGTGACCCTATTCTGTCCGGCCCCGTCCGTTTGGGGTAAAAGGGACTGATAACCCACAAGTATACACTAGTAGAAAACAGGGCTTTCGTCCAGGCCAGTTTAGCCCATTAGTCCCGGTTCAATCCAGAACCGGGACCAATGGAGCTATTTGCCCCGGTTCGTGAGCCCAGGGGGCCGGCCGGGCCACGTGGGCCATTGGTCCCGGTTCGTCCGGACCTTTTGGTCCCAGTTGTGGGACGAACCGGGACCAATGGTCCTGCCTCGCCCACCACTATTGGTCCCGGTTGGTGGCATGAACTGGGACCAAAGGCTTCCCTTTAGTCCCGGTTCAAGCCATCAACCGGGGCTAATGGTGCTGCCTATATATAGCCCCTCGGCGCAAGAAGCAGAGCACACTGCTCTGTTTTTTTTTCTGGCCGAGGGGAGAGGGCTTGGTGGTGCTCTAGCTCACCTCCTATGCACACAAGGTGTTCGATGGAATGCCCGAGCCACACTACTTAAGGTTTCTCCTCTCCAAGCTCGACCGCCAAGCTCCATTTTCCTCAATATTTGTCTAGGTTTAGCGGTCCGTCACGCCTGGCCCCAGTCTTCATCACCGTCGATCACCGCGCCGATCTCATCGCCGGCACCACCGTGGTGAGCCTCTTGTTCTTATCTTCTTTCCGAAAGGAAAAATATTATTACTTGTTTGTTTAGATAGATACTTGTATTATTTTTTACTTTTATTATTGCATCTTATATAGTGCGATGGTTTTGGTATCCGCTTCGGCCCTCGGGCCCTGTCTATGATTCGGATGTGATATATATTATCTTTCATAACTATTGGTTCATTTATTGTTTATGAAAATTATGCGACCAACGTGAAATAGATTTTATTTATCTAGGAGGTTGTTGAACCGAAAATTCCAACCGACCCTATTGTCGAGAGGTTAAATTTAGTTGAAGAAGAAAACAATTTCTTGAAGGAAAAAATAAAAAAAACTTGGGAGGAGAAGATGATATTGGAGTTGCATGTTGCGGATGTCGTCGATGATCACAAGATCAAGATGGATGCAATGCGCTTGAAGATGAGAAAGATTAGAAAATATGCCATTCATACCGAGGCTTGGTATCATTATGCCGTTGGATCAGTTGTTACCTTGGTTGCGATTATGATCGTATTTGTTTTCGCATTGAAATGTTTTACATAGTTTCAATGTATGGTTTAATTAATTTAGATGCTCTGCAGAGCTTTATGTTGTTAGATGAGAACTATGTATGTACTTTAGTTTTTATGTGATGATGAACTTCTATTAATTTGGTCACTTAATTATCTATTCATGATGTTCTGTAATGATTTTTGACACACTTAATTATATATAATGCACGCAGATGAACCGGCAATGGATGTACGGTGACAGCCACACCTCCGAGTACATTAAGGGCGTGCATGATTTTCTCGAAGTGGCTGAGGCAAACAAGCAGAATGGTTTTATGTGTTGTCCATGCCCTATATGTGGGAATCTGAAGTCTTACTCGACCGGAAAATCCTTCACACCCACCTGCTTTACAAGGGTTTCATGCCACACTATAATGTTTGGACGAGGCACGGAGAAATATGGGTTATGATGGAAGACGGCGAGGAAGAAGAGTACGATGACAACTATGTGCCCCTGAATACGGTGATGCTATCGAACATCAAGATGCACTGACGATGTGCACGATGGTGCCGGAACGCGAAGCTGCTGAAGATCAAGAGGAACCAGACGATGTGCCCGATGATGATGATCTCCGCCGGTCATTGTCGATGCAAGGACACAATGCGAAAGTCAAAAGGAGAAGCTGAAGTTCGATCGCATGTTAGAGGATCACAAAAATGGTTGTACCCCAATTGCGAAGATGGCAACACAAAGCTCGCACCGTACTCGAATTGCTGCGGTGGAAGGCAGAGAATGCTGTGCTCGATAAAGGATTTGAGAAGCTACTGAAAATAATGAAGAAGAAGCTTCCAAAGGATAACGAATTGCCCGACAAAGACATACATACGCAGCAAAGAAGGTCGTATGCCCTCTAGGATTGGAGGTGGAGAAGATACATGCATGCCCTAATGATTGCATCCTCTACCGTGGTGCCTACAAGGATCTGAACGCATGCCCGGTATGCGGTGAATTGCGGTATAAGATCAGATGAGATGACCCTGGTGATGTTGACGGTGAGCCCCCTAGGAAGAGGGTTCCTGCAAAGGTGATGTGGTATGCTCCTATAATACCACGGTTGAAATGTCTGTTCAGAAACGGAGAGCATGCCAAGTTGATGCGATGGCACAGTGAGGACCGTAAGAAAGATGGGAAGTTGAGAGCACCCGCTGACGGGTCGCAGTGGAGAAAAATTGAGAGAAAGTAATCGGGATGAGTTTGCAAAGGACCCAAGGAACGTATGGTTTGCTTTAAGCGCGGATGGCATTAATCCTTTCGGGGAGCAGAGCAGCAATCACAGCACCTAGCCCGTGACTCTATGTATGTATAACCTTCCTCCTTGGATGTGCATGAAGCGGAAGTTCATTATGATGCCAGTTCTCATCCAAGGCCCTAAGCAACCCGGCAACGACATTGATGTGTACCTAAGGCCATTAGTTGAAGAACTTTTACAGCTGTGGAATGGAAACGGTGTACGACGTGGGATGAGCACAAAAGGAGGAATTTGACCTAAAGGCGTTGCTGTTCATGACCATCAACGATTGGCCCGCTCTCAAAGAACCTTTCGTGACAGACAAACAAGGGATACCACGCATGCACGCACTGTTTACTTGACACCGATAGTATATACCTAGGAAGCTGCAGGAAGAATGTGTACTGGGCCATCGCCGATTTCTTCCGACCAACCATCAATGTCGAAAGAAAGGCAAGCATTTCAAAGGCGAGGCAGATCACCGGAAGAAGCCCGCCATGCGTACCGGTGATCACGCATTTGCTATGGTCAATGATTTACACGTAATCTTTGGAAAGGGTCTCGGCGGACTAGCTGTTTCGAATGACGCTGAGAATCACGCACCCATGTGGAAGAAGAAATCTATATTTTGGGACCTACCCTCATCGAAAGACCTAGAGGTCCGCTCTTCGATCGACGTGATGCACGTGACGAAGAACCTTTGCGTGAACCTGCTAGGGCTTCTTGGGCGTGTATGGGAGGACAAAAGATACACACGAGGCACGAGAGGACCTGCAACGCTTGCACGAAAAAGAGGGCATGCCTCCAAGCAAAGATGAAGGTCCCGCCAGCCTACGCTTCACGAAGAAGAGAAAGAAATATTCTTTCAATGCCTGCTCAAGATGAAGGTCCCGACTGGCTTCTCGTCGAATATAAAGGGAATAATAAATATGCCGGAGAAAAAGTTCGAGAACCTAAATTCTCATGATCGCCACGTGATTATGACGCAATCGCTTCCGGTTGCATTGAGGGGGCTTCTACCGAAAAGCGTCCGATTAGCCATTGTGAAGCTATGTGCATTCCTCAATGCAATATCTCAGAAGGTGATCGATCCATAAATCGTATCAACGCTTAAGGAGTGATGTGGCGCAATGTCTTGTCGATTCGAGCTGGTGTTCCCACCATCCTTCTTCAATATCATGACACACGCCCTAGTTCATCTAGTCGACGAGATTGTCATTCTAGGGCCCGATATTTCTACACAATATGTACCCCTTTGAGAGGTTCATGGGAGTCCTAAAGAAATATGTTCAGAATCGCGCTTAGGCGGAAGGAAGCATCTCCATGGGCCATCAAACGAGAGGATGTCATCGGGTTTTGTGTTGACTTCATTCCTGGCCTTAAGAAGATAGGTCTCCCTAAATCGCGGTATGAGGGGAGACTGACCGAAAAGGCACGCTTGGAAGAGACTCAATAATATGCAGGACGGATATTCTTGGTCTCAAGCACACTACACAGTTCTACTTAACTCTACCTTGGTGACCCCGTATGTCGATGAACACAAGAACAGTCTGCGCTCCAAACACCCGGAGCAGTGCGACGACTGGATTACATGTGAACACATCAGGACTTTCAGCAGTTGGTTGGAAACACGTCTCAGAGGTGACAGCACTATTTGTGATGAGCTGTACTTGTTGTCCAGGGGACCATCTTCGACTGTAATGATTTGGAAAGGATACGAGATAAATGGGAATACATTTTACACGATTGACCAAGATGAAAAGAGCACCAACCAAAACAGCGGTGTCCGCTTTGATGCAGCAACCGACAAGGGAAATGACACATATTATGGTTACATAGTAGACATATGGGAACTTGACTACGGAGTAGATTTTAAGGTCCCTTTGTTTAAGTGCAAGTGGGTCAATCTGTCAGGGGAGGCGGCAGGTGTAGACCCACAGTACGGAATGACAACAGTGGATCTGAAAAATCTTGGGTACACTAACGAACTGTTCGTCCTAGCCAATGATGTGGCACAGGTTATCTATGTGAAGGACATGTCTACCAGACCGAGGAAAAGAAAAGATAAGGAAGCGAATACATCATACAATGAGCCAAAGCGCCACATAGTTCTTTTCAGAAAAGGGACATCCCGGGAGTGGAGGGCAAGACAGACATGTCTCAAGAGTATGAAAAGTTTCATGAAATTCCCCCTTCAAAGTCAAGGCTGACCCAAGCATCCTGATAAACGATGAAGATTATCCATGGTTACGGGCGTAATAAGCAAGCGACACAAGCGAAGAAAAAGTGAAGACTTTCTCCGCAACTATTATGATGATACCATGCCAACTTTGTAACAGCATTTAGTATGATACCATTGTCCGCTTTGTACATGCACATGCTATGCCAACTTTTTCAGAGTTCATTTGAAAACTATGAATTTGAAAACCTCGCCAACCAAGGGCGCTCACACCGGTTTATAAGCCCGTCCCTCTACACACCGCTTTGTTGTAAGCGTAAACAAAATAAAATAAATAAAGCAACAAAGAAAACAAAAAAGTGTTTATAAATTTGAAAAATAATGGCACTAACATAAAGTTTATAATTTTTCTAAAACTAAAAGCAAAAAGAATTAAAAAATAAAGCAAAAACAACAAAAGCTAAATAATGCAGAAAACAGAACAAAAAACTGAAAAAAAATAAAAATAGCAACAATAAGTATTTTGTTGTAAGTAGAACCAAAATAAAATAAATAAAGCAACAAAGAAAACAAAAAAGAGTTCTCAAATTTGAAAACTAATGGCACTAACAGAAAGTTTATAATTTTTCTAAAACTAAAAGCAAAAAAGAATTAAAAATAAAGAAAAGACCAAAAGAAAAATAAACCAAAACCAAAATAAACTAAATAAAGCAACAAATAAAACAAAAAAACAAAAAAGTGCCACCTACTGGGCACCCACGGCCTGAATACGACTAGAAACCCTACCATGGGCCAGGATTCAGGCCCGCGGGAGGCCCAGTAGGCCCACAGGCACATATTGCACGTTTAGGCCCGAAAGCCTGCTTTAGAGAGGAGCTCGAGAGGGAAGGCGCACCGCACCTTATAAACTGGTGCGACTCCCTCTCAACTAGCGAGGTGGGACTAAACATTTTGGCGCGGGGCAGCACAAGGCCTTTGGTCCCGGTTGGTGGCACCAACCGACTAGCAGATTAGTCAGTTCGTGCCACCAACCGGGACCAAAGGTGGCCTTTGGTCCCGGTTGGTGGCACCAACCGGGACTAAAGGGGGGCATTAGTCCCGGTTGGTTCCACGAACTGGGACTAATGCCCTTGCTATATAAGAAAACACTTAGAGTTTTTCACTTCATCTGTGCAGTCGCCCGCGCCGACGCCGCCGCCAGGCTGCCCGATTCACACCCCGCCGACGCCGTAGCCGCCCCGTCGCCGCCCGCGCCCGTTGTCACCACCGCGCCGCTTCGACGTGTCGCTGCGCCACACGCCGTCGCGGTCATCTCAGCGCCACGACGCCGTTGCCGCGCCGTCATCGCCACCCAGCGCCATCGCAGTCATCTCCTCACGCCACCCGACGCCGTCGCCGCCCATCGTCGCGCTCGCCGCCCGCCAACGCCGTCGCCGCCACTCCAGCGCCTGCCTCGCCGCGCGCCGCCGCTTCGCCCCACTGTCCCGACGACGCCCTTAGAGGCGCCCTGCCGGCCAGCCGCGCCACTGCTTTTTTAGATATGTGTATTTTTTAGATATATGTATTTCTTATGTATGTTCATATATGCATTTTTAGATATATGTATTTCTTATGTTTGTTCATATGTGTATTTATGTATTTTTTTACATGTTTTTGTATGAATGTATGTATTTTAGGTTAGTTTCATTGTTAGAAAAGTTTTATATATTTAGGAAGAAGGAAGAGAAGGAAGAAGGAAGAAGAAGAAAAAGTTTTATATATGCAAAAGTTATATTTTTAGAAAAGTTTTATATATCTAGCTAGAAAGAAGGAAGAAGAAGAAAAAGAAGGAGAGGACAAAGGAAAATAAGAAGAGGAAGAAAGGAGTAGAAGAGGAGAGGAAGAAGAGGAGAAATAAATAAGAAGAGGAAAAAGAAGAAGAAGAGGAGAAGAAGAAGAATAGAGGAGAAGAAGAAAAATATTCTATTTTTCTTCTTCTCTATTCCTTTCTTCTTCTCCTCTTTTTTTCTTCTTTTTTCTTCGATCTTCTCCTCTCATCGCCGATATACCCATCCCGATAACTTCAACACGAGGGGGGGGGGGGCGGTCCATATACCCCTTCCCGATAACTTCAATACGTGGGGGTCGTCGATATACCCCTCCCGATAACATTAATTTCCGTGTATGTATCTCGTCGTTGTCGATATTACCCCTTGAAGCGTTGTCGAGGGATCGAGGGTTCTAGGGTTGAGGGATCGAGGTTCTGTGGTCGTCTAGGGGTCGAGGGTTCCAGGGTCGTCGAGGGTTCAAGGGGTCGAGGATCGCCGAGGGATCGAGAGGGTTCCTAGTGTCAAAGTATTGAAGAAATCCATGGCTTCATCATTAGCCGGAAGTAACCATGGCATGATGGTACGAAGTCCTCCAAAGTTATTCTGGAATGGAGTCCCGGATAGGATAATTTGCCTTTTGTACGAATTGCAGCAAAGGCCTTTCAAATAACGATATTTGGAAGGTTCTTGCTGAACTTTGTACCAGAAAGTGAATTATCCTATCTGGGACTCCGCTCCAAAATAACTTTGGAGAGCTTCGCACCATCATGCACCTATTTTTGCCTAATGATGAAGACATGGTTTTGTTGAATCCTTTGACACTAGGCAACCTCCCGACCCTCGCCATCCTCGACCCCTCGACCTCGACCAAAGCAATCCATGACCCTCTACCTCATCATGGGCGCCGATGCCCACGCCACTTGTGGGACATAGATGTAGTGTTCAACGCCGACCCCTCCCGATAGCTTCAACACGTGGGGGGTCGATATTACCCTCCTTGAAGCGTTCTCGAGGCCACCCCCTAACCCTTGAAGCATTGTCGAGGCCACCCCAAACCCTAGAGAAGCAGTGTCGAGGCCACTAATATGATTCCTTATTGTGATTAGCTAGCTAGTTCTACGTTTGCCACTAATATATCCATATCTGTCATGTTTGAATAATAATTGCCATGTTGTAAATATTTGTAGAAACTATGGACACCCCGAGACGACACAAGAAGCGTTGTTGAGGGACATAATCGCACAAGGAAGTGATGCCGTCGCTCGTTGATGTTTCTCAACGACAACGATGGTCTGGAAGGAGAGGGTGAAGAAGCAGCTGGCTATGATTTACATGGCTCCGATGACCCAATGCCGGTGCAAGAAGGAGAGGGTGAAGAAGTAGACCGTGAGGACGGCTCCGATGATCACCAAACCGAGTCCGGCCAGGTATATATATTAGTTAAGCCTGTGCTGAGTAGCTCTCGTCTTTGTTTTGGTATGTACACATATTAATTAACTCTCGTCTTTGTTCTTTTTCTAGCCCTCGGATCGAAAGCACAACTTCGGTAAAGAGACGAGGCCCAAGAAAAAGTTGAGCTCGGATGAAAAGTTTGAGATCATACAAATCGCTGACGGCCAACCGATTGAACCCTACCGGGACAAAGAAGGCATTTGTTGCTCAAGGGGTTACGGTTAGGGACAAGATCCCGATCAGCATCCACCAATGGTATAAGCCTAAGAACGAAGACCCCGAGGTGTCTTGTGTCAATGATATGCAGAAAAATGATCTTTGACCGAGCTGAAGTCAAATTTTACCCTACCGCTAGAGGATGATCCGGAGAAGCCAAGAATAGAGCCATTAATCAAGTCTTTTGCTCTTAAGAAGATGGCAGAACTATTCAGGAATTGGAAGAAAGAACTCAATACGTATGTAGAAAAAAATGAGACACCAGAATTCAAGGGCAAATATGAGAAGATCAGAGATGACTGGCCCGCATTTGTGGCCAACAAGACATCGGAAAAGAGTAAAAAGATGTCGGCGACAAACAAGAGAAATGCTGCGAAGAAGAAGCTTCACCATCGCACGGGGTCGTGGCTACCTCATAGCCCGCCTAAGTGGGCCAAGGCTGAGAATGATCTCGCTTGATAAAGGGATCGAACAGAGACAATGAACTGGCAGCACCGTTGCGGACTTGGTTCTTCGGGGCGGCGGATCCTTGGACCCTATAACAGGGAAGTGCATTTGGACGGACGAACAATTGGACATACCAGTCAAGAGGCTTCAGCAATATATCAAGCAGCGCGGCAAGGGAAGTTCGTTCTGCAGGGAGAAGGACGAGCTCACAATGGCCCTCAGAATCCTCGAGCACCGGACGGACACGAGGCACGCCAGCTCCGCTTCGTGGAAGGCTGGATTTCGGACGCAGGGGTTACAAAACCCATGAGAGGAGGAAGAAACTGGAGCAGAGCCTAATGCAGGTGCTGCATGAAAGGGTAATGGGGCTGGAGGAACGAGAAGAGGAACGAGAAGCAGCAGATCACAACAAACGACCTGCCGAAGCTTCCCCCGAAGCTACCCCACCATCTCAGCGGAGAAGCAGCGTGGCTTCCACCGAGCTGCTTCAGCCAGAGCAGCATGCCTTGACGGCTCCTGGCAGCTATCCCATGGATGCTATCACGGATGCTGAACATTGCCACCTTATGGCGCAATGGAGCAATTTGAAGGTCAAGGTGGCTGTTGGCTCTGTTTATCCTACTAAACCCGACTCAACTTTTCACTGCCGGCCGATTCCAGAAGGATATGCTAAGGTGATGGTCGATGAAATAACGGAGGGATTTGAGGACCTCGGCTTGACCACCCTACCGGTGAAGGGGAGTATCGGCTGGGTTCTCGCTCAAGACTCCATGCCTATGGCGGAAGGATCTCATCAACCTTCCGAACTGACGCCTCCGCCTCCTCCTCCTCCTCCGCGAAGTCAGGGCACTCCGCCTCCTCCACCGCCTCCTCCTCCGGCGAGTGACGATCAGGGCACTCGGCCGGCTCCTTCTTCGGCGCGTGGCGGCACTCCGTCTCCTTCTCCGCCTGCACCGACGCGCCCGAGCAGCCAGCCTCCTCCTTCTCCGCCTCGCCGCCAAGGGCGGAAGAGACCCGCTGCTTCGGCTGCTCCGGCGCGTCGTAGTCCTTCTCCTCCGCCTCGTAAGCAAGGAAAGAAGACATCCGCTCCGTCTACTCTGCCGGCGTCTAGCAGTACAGCCAAAGGCAGGAGGAGATACAGATTCGGTCCTTCTTTGAAGACTCCAGAGAAGTTACCGTACTAGAGGAGCGAGGAGGAAAACGCGAAGATCGCGCAGACCGAAGTGGATGACTGGTTTCAAGGGTTGAAAGCAAAGAGACATCCACCTCCGGAGGAGAAGGTAGATCCGGTCAAAGCGAAGCGCATTGCTGCTCGACAAAACCACCCAAGTCTCCGCCGAAAGGCAACTATGAGCGCATTATTGGAAAGGCATTTGCCAAGCGGAGAGATCGGGAAGTACTGCTGCTGATCAAAGGATGAAAGAACGACGAGCTGGGAAACAAATTGCCTAGCTCGGTGAACAAGCGAAGCAATCGTGCCCCGCTCAAGGTGCTCGCTAGCGACATCGCTAATCCGAGGATGGTGCCCGGTTATGGCAATCCTGCAGATTACCTGCCCGACGATGTACATTATGATTTCTTGGAGGTGCAGATACAAAGATACGAAAATGGGAAGCCTCTCGTCAAATATGAAAGCTCTCTATCAACGATGATGCGAAGATTGCATGATTGGTACATGAAAACCTTCAAAGAGTCTCGAGGGAGGAGTACTTTGTATGTGAGAGTTAAAAAGGAGCATGACCTCCTTGGAATTGAACTATTGCCTATTCCATTTGAGGAGTTCTATCAGTTTTTCAATCAATTGGCCCTTGATAAAGCAACGGTCACCTGTTACTGTCTGTAAGTAGTACTACTTCTGTCATTAAGTATCTCTATATAACTCAGCTCTTTCATTGCATGTATTTATAAATATCCTCACTATATTATGCAGATTGAAGATCGCCGAATGAAGAAAAGACAAGTGGGTGATATTGGGTTCATTAACACATATCTCATAGATGCAAATGAGGTTAAATATCGTGTCGACGAAACCGAGGCCAACTTGCTACGATCGTTGGAAATAAATGAACACAAAAATATAATACTCTTTCCTTACAACTACGCGTGAGTGTTACTTGTCTTGTGGCATATTCGGTTTCCTTATTAGTCCAGGTTATAGTAATGTAATATTGATGAGTTATGCATGCGCATGCAGGTACCACTATATTCTCCTAGAGATTAAGCTTGAGCAGGGAGTAGTAACTGTGTTAGACTCGAGACGATAAGATCCCAAGGAGTATGCGAACATGACTGAAATGCTCGAGAAGTAAGTTAAATCGATCATTATCCACCATATCAGCAACTTTGTTCATTTCTGATATCAAGTAATTGTTTTCTTTGTATGGCAGGGCTTGGGGAAAATTCACCAAAAAGCTCCGGACTACCAAGAAGCTGCAATTTAGACACCAAAGTAAGTACTATATAGTAGCATATTCCACCAAGATCTCCTAGTGATTCAAGCGCTAGTTTCATCAATACCATTTAGCATGCTTGCTAATTATCAGTTTGATTGACCTCTGTTTCTTGTAAAGTGGTTGCGGCAGGAACAAGGGAATGATTTCTGTGGATACTACGCTTATGCAGTCCATCCGCCACACGCACTGTGAGAGGGGCTACTCCGACAAACAATATGAAGTGCGTAAATAAAAATATTCACAATTTTATTTTATTACCATCATTTGTGTTGAGTTTCATTCATTCATATATATATATATATATGTATTGACCCCTTTCTTAATATTAGATGTTTCGGAAGCGGGATGAACTCCTAGCACCAGATCGCATGCGAGCAATTCAAGAGGAATTGTCGGCATTCTTTCTTGACCACGTGATAGTTGAAGACAGAGAATACTATGTGGACCACGCGTCCGTATTGTAAAAGATAATTATTGTATATATTTAGCCGGTAGTGTCCGATAGATATACGAGAACTTGTTGTTCGACCAATCTCTCGGAGAAGGAGAGGTGGTCGATATCACTTCTCTCTGTATGCATATATGTTCATGACGATCTTCTGTTTGATTAATTACTAGCTAGCTAGCGTGTCTAGCTAGTCCTCTCTATACGTATGTATAGTACGAAAGGCCGACCAAGCATGCACAAAATAGAGGACACTTTTCTCTATTAATTCGGTAGCTATAGCACAATATATGAAACACCTAAATTAACCCCCCAAACCCCCCCTTTAAAAAAAAAACAAAAACCAGAGCCATAGAAATGCTGACGCGTGGATGCCTATTGGTCCTGTTGGTGCCACCAACCGGGACCAAAGGCCTCCCCGCTCGGGCTCAGCCGGACAAAGACGTGGAGGCCCATCAGTCCCGGTTCGGATAGAACCGGGACTAAAGGGCCAGGGTATTAGTACCGACCCTTTAGTCCCGGTTCATGAACCGGGACTAAAGGCCCTCACCAACTGGGTCAATAGGCCCCTTTTCTACTAGTGATAGGGGGTCGCAACAGTTTTCGAGGGTAGAGTATTCAACCCAAATTTATTGATTCGACACAAGGGGAGCCAAAGAATATTCTAAAGTATTAGCAGTTGAGTTGTCAATTCAACCACACCTGGATAACTTAGTATCTGCAGCAAAGTATTTATGAGCAAAGTAGTATGATAGTAACGGTAGCAGTAGCAAAAGTAACAGTAGCAGTTTTGTAGTAGTTGTAACAGTAGCAACGGTAAAGTAAATAAGCAAAGCACAATATGTGAAAAGCTCATAGGCATTGGATTAGTGATGGATAATTATGTCGGATGCGATTCCTCATGTAATAGTTATAACATAGGGTGACATAGAACTAGCTCCAATTCATCAATGTAATGTAGGCATGTATTCCGAATATAGTTATACTTGCTTATGGAAAAGAACTTGCATGACATCTTTTGTCCTACCCTCCCGTGGCAGCGGGGTCCTAATGGAAACTAAGGGATATTAAGGCCTCCTTTTAATAGAGTACCGGACCAAAGCATTAGCCTTAGTGAATACATGAACTCCTCAAACTACGGTCATCACCAAGAAGTATCCCGATTATTGTCACTTCGGGGTTATCGGATCATAACACATAATAGGTGACTATAGACTTGCAAGATAGGATTAAGAACTCACATATATTCATGAAAACATAATAGGTTCAGATCTGAAATCATGGCACTCGGGCCCTAGTGACAAGCATTAGGCATAGAAAAGTCATAGCAACATCAATCTCAAAACATAGTGGATACTAGGGATCAAACTCTAACAAAACTAACTTGATTACATGGTAAATCTTATCCAACCCATCACCGTCCAGCAAGCCTACGATGGACTTACTCACGACGGGCGGTGAGCATCATGAAATTGGTGATGGAGGATGGTTGATAATGACGACGGTGACGTATCCCCCTCTCCGGAGCCCCGAACGGACTCCAGATCAGCCCTCCCGAGAGAGATTAGGGCTTGGCGGCGGCTCCGTATCGTAAAACGTGTTGAAACTTTCTCTCTGATTTTTTTCTTCGTGAAAGCAAATATATGGAGTTGGAGTTGAGGTCGGTGGATGTCTAGGGGGCCCACGAGGCAGGGGCGCGCCCTAGGGGAGGGGGCGCGCCCCCCACCCTCGTCGACAGGGTGTGGGCCCCCTGATGCTAATTCTCTGGCCAGTATTTTTTATTAATCTGAAAAGTTGCTCCGTGGATTTTCAGGTCATTCCGAGAACTTTTATTTCTACACAAAAATAACACCATGGCAGTTCTGCTGAAAACAGCGTCAGTCCAAGTTAGTTCCATTCAAATCATGCAAGTTAAAGTCCAAAACAAGGGCAAAAGTGTTTGGAAAAGTAGATACGACGGAGACGTATCAAGTCCCCCAAGCTTAAACCTTTGCTTGTCCTCAAGCAATTCAGTTGACAAACTGAAAGTGATAAAGAAAAACTTTTACAAACTCTGTTTGCTCTTGTTGTTGCAAATATGTAAAGCCAGCATTCAAGTTTTCAGCAAAGGTTATGAACTAACCATATTAACAATAACACTTAGGTCTCATGCTTACTCATATCAATGGCATAATCAACTAACGAGCAATAATAATAAATCTCGGATGATAACACTTTCTCAAAAAAATCATAATATGATATGACAAGATGGTATCTAGCTAGCCCTTTCTGAGACCGCAAAACATAAATGCAGAGCACCTTTAAGGATCAAGGACTGACTAAACATTGTAATTCATGGTAAAAGAGATCCAGTCATAGTCATACCCAATATAAACTAATAATAATGCATGCAAATGATAGCGGTGCTCTCCAGCGGGTGCTTTTTAATAAGAGGGTGATGACTCAACATAAAAGTAAATAGATAGGCCCTTCGCAGAGGGAAGCAGGGATTTGTATAGGTGCCAGAGCTCGATTTTGAAATAGAGATAAATAACATTTTGAGCAGTATACTTTCACTGTCAACATAACAACTATGAGATCTCGATATCTTCCATGCTACACACATTATAGGCGGTTCCCAAACAGAATGGTAAAGTTTATACTCCCTCAACACCAACAAACATCAATCCATGGCTTGCCCGAAACAATGGGTGCCTCCAACTAACAACAATCCTGGGGGAGTTTTGTTTAATTATTTTGATTTGATTTGAGCATGGGACTGGGCATCCCGGTGACCAGCCATTTTCTCGTGAATGAGGAGCGGAGTCCACTCCTCTTGAGAATAACCCGCCTAACATGGAAGATACAGATAGCCCTTGTTGATACATGAGCTGCTCGAGTATACAAAACAGAATTTCATTTGAAGGTTTGGAGTTTGGTACATACAAATTTACTTGGAACGGCAGGTAGATACCGCATATAGGAAGGTATGGTGGACTCATATGGAATACCTTTGGGGTTTATGGAGTTTGGATGAACAAGCAGTATTCCCGCTTACTACAGGTGAAGGTTAGAAAAAGACTGGGAAGCGACCAACTGAGAGAGCGACAACAGTCATGAACATGGATTAAAATTAATCAACACCGAGTGCAAGCATGAGTAGGATATAATCCACCATGAACATAAATATCGTGAAGGCTATGTTGATTTTGTTTTAACTACATGTGTGAACATGTGCCAAGTCAAGTCACTCGAATCATTTAAAGGAGGATACCACCCTATCATACCACATCACAATCGTTTTAATAGCATGTTGGCACACAAGGTAAACCATTATAAACTCATAGCTAATTAAGTATGTCATAAGCAACTATGATATCTAGTTGTCATTGCAAACATGTTTATTCATAATAGGCTGAATCAGGAATGATGAACTAATCATATTTACAAAAACAAGAGAGGTCGAGTTCATACCAGCTTCTCTCATCTCAGCCAGTCCATTATATATCGTCATTATTGCCTTTCACTTGCACGACCGAACGGTGTGGATAATAATAATAGTGCACGTGCATTGGACTAAGCTGGAATCTGCAAGCATTCAATTCAAGGGAGAAGACAAGGTAATATGGGCTCTTGGTTAAATCAACAATCATGCATATGAGAGCCACTTAAACATTTTCATTACGGTCTTCTCCTCTCGACCCCCAAAGAAAAGAAAAGAAAATAAAACTATTTACACGGGAAAGCTCCCAACAAGCAAAAGAAGAACGAGAAATCTTTTTGGGTTTTCTTTTGATTACGGCTACAAGCATGGAAAGTAAACTAACTATTTTTTTTGGTTTTTCTTAAGGTTTATCAAACATGCAAGAAGAAAGCTAGAAAAATAAATTAAAATAGCATGGATAGTACAATGAAAAAGCATGAGCACCGACAACTAGAATGAGTGTGTGAACATGAATGTAATGTCAGTGAGAAATACGTACTCCCCCAAGCTTAGGCTTTTGGCCTAAATTGGTTTATGGCCACGAATCGCGGCTACTCTCCCCGGTGTACTGAGGAGTGTCATCGTACTGCCACCGGCTGGCGATCTCCTCCGGATCCCACTGATAAGATGATGGTCGATAAGGGTCAAGTGGTGGTTCTGGCTCGGGCTCTGGAGCTGATGTCTGGCCCCGGTACGCGTAAACGGCCGCCGGCAAGACGAGGTAATGGCCTGCAGTTCAATCAAACAAAGAGGGCGCAGGCAAGATAATAGTCTCACTATGTTTCTTATGAAATCTCAAATTATACAGAAGCATCTTATCATCATTTTTAACAATAAACTCATGTGCTACCATGCTCCTATAATCTAAAAAGGTAGGGGGCAGCAATTTTTCCTCTTTCTCAAAATGCCTAATAGGTATCCTGAAATGTTTAGGAAGGCGTGCAGCATAGATACCTCCAAATATGGGACCCTTTGTACGGTTCAGGCTTAATCGTTTAGCAATAATAGCACCCATACTAACAGAGTTATCACGAAATAAGGCATGGAACAAAATAGTAATATCAAGAACACTAAGGTTTCCACAGTTTCCGCGACCAATTAAGCATCGACTAGCAAATATTGCAAAGTAGCATAAAACAGGAAAATGTATGCTAGTAATTCTTGCATCGGAAACCTTCCTCGATTCCCCTACGGTAATAGTATCAATAAATCCATCCACATCTTTACGATGTGGTTCCTCTAAGCTACCCCAGAAAGGTATCTTGCAAACCGTGCAATATTCATATAGCGACATCTCCCTAGCCACATCATATAAATGAAACTGTACTGAAGGAGGTGATTTCTTAGGATAATAGTAGAAGTTTTGTACGAAAGTATTGGTGAGTAAGAGATACTGTTCGATCTGGTCATGGAGGAAGTCGGTGAGGCCCGCATTACCAGCCACCAAATAAAAATCATCATAAATCCCGGCTGCTCTCAAGAAATCATCACAAGGCCATTCACACGGCCGTACTTCCACCACACGAGGAAGATTATACTTGGGCTTTTCATTCTCCTTAGCTTGCTTATCCTTGGAGCCTTGGCTAGAAGAGCCCCTCAAGAAAAATCTCTTCATCTTTTTCTGAAAATTTCTGAAACTTTTAGTAACTCAAAATAAAAGTGAATCAAACTCAACAAAATTGATAGCAACTACTCCCACAAGTGCCTAGAGGCTATATCATGCATTAGAATTACATGGGACCATATAAATTTGACATGCAAGCTCAAGAACAGGGTCACCTAGGCAGCAAAAAATTTGCAATGAATAAAGCACTATAACACAAACTAATTGGACCATTGGAGGAGTCACATACCAAGGAACAATCCCCCAAAGCAGTTTTGTGAATGGAGCTTTGAGCAAGGAGATCGAAAATGGCAGCAAAGTGAGCTAGAACTCGTGCTTGAGCTGTATGGTGATTTTTTGGGAGGAAGATGAAGTGTGTGGGTGCAGGAATAAGTGGAGGGGGTCACCATGGACCCACGAGGCAGGGGGCGCGCCCTGTAGGGGTGGGCGCGCCCTGGATCCTCGTGGCCAGGTGCCAGCTCCCCCTGCTGTGTTCTCAGTGCCAAATATTCTCAAATATTCCAGAAAAAATCATACTAAATTGGCAGGTCATTTGGAGAACTTTTATTTCCGGGATATTTTTTTATTGCAATGCTAATTCAGAAAACAAATAGAAAATACTATTTTTGCTTTATTTATTCTAAATAACAGAAAGTAAAAGGAGGGTACAGAAGGTTGTGCCTTCTAATTTCATCCATCTCATGATCATCAAAAGGAAACCACTAACAAGGTTGATCAAGTCTTGTTAACAAACTCATTCCAAATAACATGGAACCGGAGAAATTTCGAATAACACTAAGTTACCTCGACGGGGATATGTACATCCCCAATAATAAGAATATCATATTTCTTCTTGACAGTAGGAAGAGGAAATTCAAAACTTTCAATAATAATAGTTGGGATTTTTCCAATAGAATTGATGCTATGAACTTGAGGTTGTTTCCTCAGAAAGTGTACCGTATGCTCATTACCATTAACATGAAAAGTGACATTGCCTTTGGTGCAATCAATAACAGCCCCTGCAGTATTCAAAAAGGGTCTACCAAGGATAATCGACATACTATCGTCCTCGGGAATATCAAGAATAACATAGTCCGTTAAGATAGTAACGCTTTGCAACCACAACAGTACATCCTCACAAATACCGGCTGTATAGCAGCTTGATTTATCGGCCATTTGCAAAGATAGTTCAAGAGGGTGTCAACTTATTCAATTCAAGTCTACGATATAAAGAGAGAGGCATAACACAAACACCGGCTCCAAGATCACATAAAGCAGTTTTAACATAGTTTCTTTAATGGAGCATGGTATAGTTGGTACCCCTGGATCTCCAAGTTTCTTAGGTATTCCACCCTTAAAAGTGTAATTAGCAAGCATGATGGAAATTTTAGCTTCTGGTATCTTTCTTTTATTTGTAATTATATCCTTCATATACTTAGCATAAGGATTCACTTTAAGCATATTAGTTAAGCACATACGTAAAAGGATAGGTCTAATGATTTCAGCAAAGCGCTCAAAATCCTCATCATCCTTTTTCTTGGATGGCTTAGGAGGAAAAGGCATGGGTTTCTGAACCCATGGTTCTCTTTCTTTACCGTGCTTCCTAGCAACAAAGTCTCTCTTATCATAACGTTGATTATTTGATTGTGGGTTATCAAGATCAACAGCAGGTTCAATCTCTACATCATTATTATTGCTAGGTTGAGCATCAACATGAACATTATCATTAACGTTATCACTAGGTTCATGTTCATCACCTGATTGTGTTTCAGCATCAGAAATAGAAATATCATTGGGATCCTCAGGTGTCTACAACAGGTTCACTAGAAGCATGCAAAGTCCTATCATTTTTCTTTTTCTTCTTTTTAGAAGGACTAGGTGCATCTAAATTATTTCTCTGAGAATCTTGCTCAATTCTCTTAGGGTGGCCTTCAGGATACAAAGGTTCCTGAGTCATTTTACCATTTCTAGTAGCCACTCTAACAACAAAATCATCTTTATTATTTAATTCATTGAGCAAATCACTTTGAGCTTTAAGTACTTGTTCTGCTTGAGTGGTAACCATAGTAGCATATTTACTAATGAGTTTAAGTTCACCTTTAACTCTAGCCATATAATCGCTCAAGTGTCCAATCATGTAAGCATTACTCTTTAATTCTCTACCCACATAAGCATTCAAATTTTCTTGTCTAGCCATAAAGTCATCAAATTCATCTAAACATTGGCTAGGAAACTTAGTAGACGGGATTTCAACATTATCATCTCTATAGAGAGAATTTACCTTTACTACTTGTGTCGGGTTATCAAGACCATGTGTTTCTTCAATAGGTGGTATATTAAGACCGTGTATTTCTTCAACATGAGGTAAATTCTTAACATCTTCAGCTTTAATACCTTTTTCTTTCATAGATTTCTTTGCCTCTTGCATATCTTCAGGACTGAGAAATAGAACACCCCTTTTCTTCGGAGTTGGTTTAGGAATTGGCTCAGGAATTGGCTTAGGAGTTGGCTCAGGAAGTGTCCAATTATTTTCATTAGTCAACATATTATTCAATAGCAATTCAGCTTGATCGACTGTTCTTTCCCTGAAAACACAACCAGCACAACTATCCAAGTGGTCCTTGGAAGCATCAGTTAGTCCATTATAAAAGATATTAAGTATTTCATTTTTCTTAAGAGGATGATTAGGCAAAGCATTAAGTAATCGGAGAAGCCCCCCCCCCCCAAGCTTGTGGGAGACTCTCTTCTTCAATTTGCACAAAATTATATATTTCCCTCAAGGCAGTGCTACGTCTTGAGCTTGCGTTGGTTTTCCTTGAAGAGGAAAGGGTGATGCAGCAAAGTAGCGTTAGTATTTCCCTCAGTTTTTGAGAACCAAGGTATTAATCCAGTAGGAGGCTCCTCAAAAGTCCCACGCACCCACACAAACAAACAAGAAGCTCGCAACCAACGCAATAAAGGGGTTGTCAATCCCTTCACGGCCACTTGCAAAAGTGAGATCTGATAGAGATAATATGATAAGATAAATATTTTTGGTATTTTTATGATATAGATTGGAAAATAAAAGATGCAAATAAAAGATAGATGGAAACTTATATGATAAAAGATAGACCAGGGGGCCATAGGCTTCACTAGTGGCTTCTCTCAAGATAGCATAAGTATTACGGTGGGTGAACAAATTACTGTCGAGCAATTGATAGAAAAGCGCATAGTAATGAGATTATCTAGGCATGATCATGTATATAGGTATCACGTCCGTGACAAGTAGATCGAAACGATTCGACATCTACTACTATTACAACACATCGACCGACTCCTGCCTGCATCTAGAGTATTAAGTTCATGAAGAACAGAGTAACGCATTAAGAAAGATGACATGATGCAGAGGGATAAACTCATGCAATATGATATAAACCCCATCTTTTTATCCTCGATGGCCACAATACAATACATGCCTTGCTGCCCCTGCTATCACTGGGAAAGGACACCGCAAGAATGAACCCAAAGCTAAGCACTTCTCCCGTTGCAAGAAAGATCAATCTAGTAGGCCAAACCAAATGGATAATTCGAAGAGACTTGCAAAGATAACTTAATCACACATAAAAGAATTCAGAGGAGATTTAAATATTTATCATAGATAAACTTGATCATAAACCCACAATTCATCGGATCTCGACAAACACACCGCAAAAAGAGTTACATCAAATAGATCTCCAAGAAGATCGAGGAGAACTTTGTATTGAGAATCAAAGAGAGAGAAGAAGCCATCTAGCTAATAACTATGGACCCGAAGGTCTGTGGTAAACTACTCACAACTCATAGGTGTGACGCCCCCGATTTGATCGTACACTAATCATACACGCAAATGTGTATGATCAAGATCAGGGACTCACGGGAAGATATCACAAAACAACTCTAGACACAAATCAAAATAATACAAGCTTTATATTACAAGCCAGGGGCCTCGAGGGCTCGAATACAAGCTCGATACACAAAAGTCAGCAGAAGCAACAATATCTGAGTACAGACATAAGTTAAACAAGGATGCCTTAAGAAGGCTAGCACAAAAGCAACACGATCGAAGAGGCAAGGCCTCCTGCCTGGGACCTCCTAACTACTCCCGGTCGTCGGCGGTCTCCATGTAGTAGCATCCATCGATGGTGGCATCTGGCTCCAGGGATCCACCATCTGGTTGCATCAACCGGAAAGAAGGAAGAAGGGGAAAAAGGGGTAGCAAAGCAACCGTGAGTTCTCATCCAAAGTACTCGCAAGTATCAGATCTATACTAAGTATGCACTGGTATCAAATGGAAGGTTTGTATCTGTGGACTGAACTGCAGAATGCCAGAATAGAGGGGAAGGCCTAGCCTATCGAAGACTAGCATCTTCAAGCAGCTCCGAGCATCTTGCAGCATGTAGAAGAGTAAAGAATAGCAGTTTATAATATTTAACAAGCATGTTGTAACATCAATGCCCAGAGATCCTTCCCCGACTCCCTGCGGGAAAGTAATCTCGGAGCCACATATTCATCACATATCTCAAGTATCTGTTTCTAGTTATATAAGATTCGGATACAAGTCTGACCGTCCATTAGCGTGGACACGGTATTTGAATATATATCTTCCCTGCAGGGGTGCACCACGTTACCCAACACGCTTGATTACTCTGGCTGGACACACCTTCGGGGTCAATGCCCGCCTCGAAGATCAACACGCCGCAGCCCTACCTAGGATCAAGAGAGGTCCCCGCCGTCTACATCCTAAGCGCTTTGGGGTCTTGGGCCCATCGCCCGCAAAGCACTCGGGTCGCTATGCTGGAGGGTGGATACCAAAGACCGCCGGATGTCCAAAGACGATCCGACCGTGCCGCCATGCTGAACTGGACGTCTGACAAAGCTTCGGGTACCCCTCAGGGCCGACCCGACTCCAACAATGGTCTCAAGTAAAGTCAAGGTAACTGTGTGGCTAGACATCAAGGGGAAAACCCTAGGAATCACCCCCGGTGGATTCCACTCAATGTAATCATCAAGGTGAACATAAGAGGGACCACCCTCGAGGTTCACACTTGAGGTGTTGAACGACAGAGCCGTATCGGGAATGGTGAAAGAGGAAATCACCCTCGATGACCATGACCGAATAGCTACACTACAGAATTATCATCAGGAGTGCGTTATGAGGGATCACCCTCGGCACTCGATAGTAGCTCTGCAGAGTCGAGCAACTAAAGGGGCGTGATGTGATGTGAGGTGTCGGGCTCTAGTAGTTGATCACGTCGATCGAGGCGTCGATGATGAAGCAGGGGCAACAAGGACAAGTGGGGGTCACTGTTGGATCACTAGCCAACCTATACTAAGCAGTTTAGGATAAGCAGATAGGTAACAATAGCAGGTACAAAAGCAGGCTATGCATCAGAATAGGAGCAAACAATAAGAGTAGAAAAATCTAATGCAAGCATGAGAGTATAGAATGGGCGATATCGGGATGATCAAAGGGGGCTTGCCTGGTTGCTCAGGCGAAAAGGAGGGGTCGTCGTCGACGTAGTGGATCACAGCGGCATCAGCAGCCATCACGAGGTCTACAAAGAGAAGAGGGGGGAGAAAATGGTAAATATATAGCAAGCAAGAGCATAACAGGACAACATGCAGAGCTCGATGTGTTCTAACGCGGTGCTACACAATACTGACGAAGGGTGATAACATCCGGGAAGTTTTCCCAGAGTTAGGCATTTTCGGGTAGATGAAAAGGAAGGGAAATGTTTCATGTTTTCTATGATAGGGGCATGTGACAGATGAACGGACCGCGTATTCGGATTCGCCTCATTGTTCTGAGCAACTTTCATGTCGAAAAGTTTTTCATCCGAGCTATGGTTTATTTTAGAAGATTTTTCAAAGTTTTAAACAATATTCTGAAATAAATTTTAATTCAAAAATAAATGCTAAAATGCTAGATAAGACTCAAAGACAAAGGTACACAAAAGTGTACCCAGTGGGTCGACAGTGGGCTGGGGACCCAGCTGACCAAATAACGTTTGACTTCACAATGTGGGTGGGACCCCCTGTCATTGACTGTTTTAGTCTACACTAACCGTTTAGTTAACTAAACTAGGTGGTTAGGCTAATTAAGTTTAACTAATTAAGTTAATTAACTGTTTAACTAATTAATTATTTTTATTAATATATTTATTTTACATTTTTTAAGAAAAGAGGCTCGTGGGGCCCCTTTGTCACAGGCTCAGCGGCCTAGCGGGACGGGTTATCGGGCACACGGGTGAGGGTTAGCGGGCGAGCGCCCGTGGAGGCCGGACCTGGGCATGCACGGCACCAGGGGGCTCGGGCTCCGCGGCCGGGCGAGGCCTCCCGCGAGGCCACCGGCCAGCGCAAAGTGGAGGGGGACCGCGACCAGCAGGGAGCCCCGGACGCCGTGGAGCGACGAGGGCGGCGTCAGGACGTGGCCGGGTGGAGGCGGTGCGCGGGCACAGTGAGGGCGCAAGAAGGGCCGTGGTGCGCGGGCGCGCGCATCGAGCATGGCCGACGCTACACCAGAGCGGCCGACGCGTGGCCACGGCGTGGTGAGGCGCGGGATGCGATGGACGCATTGGGGCAGAGGGGAAGAGGAGGACGGACGGTGGCTCACCCCCATTGTAGGGGAACACCGGCGAGGCTCGGAGGAGCCGCGGTTGAGGAGGAGGTCGAGGACGGCAACGATGCGATGGAGCCGCTGGGGAGGAGGACGGGGACCATCCGGCGAGGGGGGGGGAGGTTCGGCGACGACGTGGCGTCGGTTGGCGGCGGGGTCGAGGCAGCGTTGCCTAAGGCGTCGCGGCGAGGGGGCTTCGGGGAGGAAGCGAGGCGTTAGGCAGGGGGGTTCTCCGGCGGCGGGCGGCGGCGGGAGTGCCGCGTGGTCGGGCGGTGGCATCGGTGGCGCAGCAGGGGAGTAGCCCGATCCAGATTGGAGTGGGAGAGGGAGAGAGAGAGTCACGGGGGAAGTGGGGATCGTGGGGGGGGGATCTGGGCAGGCGTGGTTAGGGTTTCGGGGGGGAGGGGGTTGGCCAAAAAGGCCAGCGGGGAGAGGAGGGCCGTGTGGGCTGGCCTGGCCGGCCGACTGAATGGCCAGCTGGGCCACGAGGCCCACCGGGAAGGGGGGGTTGCTGCTTTTCTCTTTATTATTATTATTATTTATTTATTTAGTTTAGGGCATTCAACCAGTTTGCAAGAATTTTGGTTCACCACCAATATTAACAAATGAATATTTGTTACATGATCAACATTTTAGTTTTCTTGTTTGAGAATTTTTGGATCTCACTTAGAATTTAAAATTTGAATTTGAACCGGATTGAAACAAAGGGGGATTTTAGCAACAGTGAAAATGATGGATGGCACTGATAACCCACAAGTATAGGGGATCGCAACAGTTTTCGATAAGTAAGAGTGTCGAACCCAAGTAGGAGCTAAAGGTAGAACAAATATTCCCTAAAGTTCTATCGACCACCGATACAACTCTACGCACGCTTGACGTTCGGTTTACCTAGAACAAGTATGAACTAGAAGTACTTTGTAGGTGTTTTTGGATAGGCTTGCAAGAAAGTAAAGAGCACGAAAACATAAACTAGGGGCTGTTTAGATAAAGAAGCAACTAAATTAGTTTTAGTAAAGAGCTTGTTGTCACGAGAAAGTTATTTTTCCCTAGGAAATCGATAACTAGACCGGTAATCATTATTGCAATTTTATTTGAGGGAGAGGCATAAGCTAACATACTTTCTCTACTTGGATCATATGCACTTATGATTGGAACTCTAGCAAGCATCCGCAACTACTAAAGATTCATTAAGGTAAAACCCAACCATAGCATTAAAGTGTCAAGTCCCTTTATCCCATACGTAAACAACCTACTTACTCGGGTTTGTGTTTCAGTCACTCATGCAACCCACTATAAGCAAATCATAAACATATTGCAATCCCTATAGCGGAGATCCCTCATGCTTGCGCGACACGGAGAGCACCATAGGGCAACACCAATAATAAACATGCAACTCAAACCAATCTTGATCATCAAATAGCCATTAGGACAAAACGGATCTACTCAAACATCATAGGATAGCCATACATCATTGGGAAATAATATATAGTGTTGAGCACCATGTTTAAGTAGAGATTACAGCAGGTAAGAGAGAGGTTACACCGCTGCATAGAGGGGGGAAGAGTTGGTGATGATGGTGATGAAGTTGTTGGTGAAGATTGCGGTGATGATGATGGCCCCGGCAGTGCTCCGGCGCCACCGAAAGCAAGGGGGAGAGAGCCCCCCTTCTTCTTCTTCTTCCTTGACCTCCTCCCTAGATGGGAGAAGGGTTTCCCCTCTGGTCCTTGGCTCCCATGGCGTGGGAGGGGTGAGAGCCCCTCTGAGATTGGATCAATCTCTCTGTTTCTGCTCTGCTCGCCTGCTTTCACCGTTTAGATATACGGAGATCCGTAACTCCGATTGGCCTAAAACCTTCGCCGTGATTTTTTTCCCAAATATTAGCTTTCTTGCGGCAAAAGAAGAGCATCAACCGCCTTACGGTGGGCTCACGAGGCTGGTTCGCGTTGATTTTCCTTCCAAATTTTCCATATTTTCCAAAAATAAACTCCGTCCGTTTTTATCCCGTTTGGACTCCGTTTGATATGGATATTCTATGAAACCAAAAACATGCAAATGCATGGGGACCGCACCGGGCAATCGGATCAATATGTTAGTCCCAAAAATAATATAAAAAGTTGCCAAAAAGTATATGGAAGTTGAATAATATTGGCATGGAATAATAAAAAATTATAGATACGACGGAGACGTATCAGGCACCATTAACGAGGGATTACTGTAGCTTAATTATCCGGGCGTCACAATTCTCCTCCACTACAAGAAATCTCGTCCTGAGATTTAAGGTGTGAAATAAGGGGGAGGCTATAAGGACGGACGTCTGAAAGGATCGGCATCCGGTAGTTATCTCAAGGAAGAAGATTTTAGAAGCACCAGGAAATGTATCGAGAGTGCTATAAGAAGGTTCAACAAGTTTCAACCAGGTAGGCATCCAACTGATGCATAAAACAGGTGTTGAAGGGGTTCAGAGCAATAGAGAATAATGTTGCCTCTGATACCAGAGTGAGACACGAAGAGGGAGGTAGCTCATGAATTACATACGAGCCAAGTGCAAAGAAGATTTCAAAACCAAGGTTGTACAGGAGAGTCAGGTTTCGATCCTATGGAACTGTGGGTTATGGGCCCACCATGTGGATCAAAAAGTAGGAAGGGTGATGTCATCTTGCACGATCTTGATAGCAAGGCATGTCTGACAACAACATGTCAGTTATGTCGACAACAACATCGGTACCAAGGGCGAGGGACGAAGAGAACCATTTTCGTGCTCGTTAAGACAAGGCGGACCAATATGCAAAGTTCTCGTCCATCGGTGGATACCGGAATGTCATCAACAATAGTAACAAGGTCTTACTAACAGAGTTTGTACCCCGAGGTGTTTACATAAGCAGCGAGTTATCACTGCTCAGATATGTTATTTATAAGAAAGGTTAAACAGAACAATGGAAGGGAAAAGTGTAGACTCGAATCAGTTATCGGTGTTCTCGAGTGTCTAAATACTCAGAACCCGTGGAAAATTGAAATCAGCGAGAAATAATAGTTGATCAAGAACTCATAAGAAGTTATGTAGTTCCATGATATTCTCGAGATACCAGAGGGTAATACTCAAAGGTATATCAATGTAGAGGCTGAACAGGTGAAACGATCTGAAGAAGACAAGTACTTTAACTTGTCCGATAAATGGATCAAACAAGAACAATATGGTCGGAACCACGATTGCAAAGGACCAAACATGGATAAAAGATGAACTTATCGCAAGGGCGCTATTATTATAACAAGAAGCTTCCATGATAAGTTCCACATCGGGTCCATGTGCATGAACACAAAGGTTCAAGGTCGACTCCCACTTCATCAGTGCCTAACCTTCCATTTACTTCTCATCTTTGACGAAGTTGTAGAATTGAAAATTTATCCGAGGAAAACGGTAGTAGATATAACCCGCACAATCTTTGGATTCACACAGATTAGGGAATGCGTAGGTTCAACCCACTAAGGCATCTTAGGAACATATACCACAAACTTTAGTAATAAGTAACTCAAGCTCGAAAGTAGAGCATGGTTGAGGAAGCAGAGGATACAATTTATGAAAGACATTATGTATCCGAGGAAAAGCTCACAAGGTGATTGAATATGAAGGACGTTATCGGATAAAATCCAACAAAGGACCTTGTGGTCCACAAGGGATCTGATCTGAGTATCGGTACTCACCGAGATGAAGAAAGGATGCAAGGAGAAGCTCAAATGTGACGGAATTATGAATTCCAAATCAAGGGATCAGAAGCAGAGGCTCTGATCAAAGATAAGTAAGTTGAATAGACATAGATCGACAATCAATCAAGGTTTGATTTGTCAGACACCAGCTCATGTCTGGGGTGACATCTGAGCCGAAGGGAAGAATTCTAATTGTGGCTGATGATTGCGAGCATTCACAAACATGTAGAATAAAATGCTCAAAATTTTGATGACAAAGGATGCTAATGAACTTTGGTAGACATATGGGAGTAACCATAATATAAGTAGGTAAGGATGAATAAGAGTAAAAGGCTACTGAAGAATTTTGTGAAACACATGAACAACTATGGATGAACGGATACTCGGCAAGCGCGAGTAATTATCCGTAGGGGTATTCATGTGGCAAAGAACTGCAAGGTAGTAGGCTCAACGGATTCTCAGGACAACAGAGAGTAAGTCGGGGCATCTTGTAATAACAAGAGCAACTGGGGATGAAGGTATGAACTACAATGTAGGTAGTTACTCATAAGGATTTATCGATGGTAGGGATCGCAACGGCGAATGGCATAAGGGTCTCAGGAAAACAACGAAGAGTATTTCTAGAATCTTCTGTTGCACCAAGCAATCATCTGGAGTGAGGGGCTCTCGGGGAGAAACTATTTACGAGAACCTAGAGTTAGATTTAACAAAATCATTTAACCCGAATAGAAGAGGTATTAGAGTCCCAGAGTAAAGGTCGAGGAGTAAAAGATCCTAATACCACCCAATGGCCACGTGGGCCCGTAAGCCGCACAACCATGTTAGTAAATCAGGTTTTTTTTCAAAGACTAGACTCTGTCGGATTTCGGGTTCCGGCAGACCCTCTAGGTTCGAACACTGGGGTGCGCGCGGAGATTTCACCCTCTACCTACCTGCACCTCGCCGCCTCGCTAAGATCTAAGCTACGAAAGGAACAACACAAGATACACAGGGTTTATACTAGTTCGGGCCACCATTGTGGTGTAATACCCTACTCTAGTTTGTGGCGTGGTGGATTGCCTCTTGGGCTGATGATGAACAATACAAGGAAGAACAGCCTCGCGAGGGTCTGTTCTTGGCTGCTGTAATGAACTGCTAGGGGGAGTTCAGTCGCTCTCTCTCTGCTGATCGTAGATGCTGGATCCTCTCTCTCGGTTTCTCCATCCTCTACCCTGTGGGTGGGTAGTCCTATTTATATGCAGAGGCCCTGGGCCTCTTCCCAAATATTGAGCGGGAAGGGCGCCAACAATTGGTCATTTTGAAGGGGAACATCTAGTACACTTATCCTGAATAAGTTGGTCCTCGCCTGTCAAAGGCTCTGGTGGTGACGCCGGCTTGGGCTCCACAATGACTTCCTTCCTGCCGCTATGACGGTCTTGGTCTTGTTGCAATCAAACGGATGCCTTTGCTTGATATTCTTGCTCGCGCTTGCTCCCTTTGCACCAAAGAGGAAAGGAGGACACTGCGCGGGCTGGCGCCCGCCGGGCGCCATCGGTCGTCATGGCGTGCGTCATGGGCACCTCGTGAGGTACCACGCCTTGATCTCTCCGCCTCCTCGCGAGCTAGCTCGACGAGGTCGTGGCTCGAGGAAGCTCCCCTGTCGCCCGCCTCATGAGGCTTGGCCTCGCGAGGGTCTTGAGCTTGTGTTGATGAAGATGGGCCGTCTGGCCACCCTTGAGCCACGCCGCAGGCCGAGCAGAGCAAGTCTGGGGACCCCGTTCCCTGAACACCGACAAGAGCCCCGGGCCCAAGGCGCGCGCGGACTTGGCTGAGCAGAGAAACGAAGGGGCAAGTGCGAAGTGCCTCGGGCCCTAACAGCCTGCGGCCTTGGGCGCCGTGTGGCGGTTGATTGGACGTGGGCGACACTATTCCCCCACGCCTCCTTATTTTGCGCCCAGCTAGGCGGACCCGCGGTTGCACACAGTCGTTCCCCTTTTCGTTGCTCGACCGTCCCCTGCTCTTCCTCCTCTCGAGCTCCAGTCTCCGCTTCCAATCCAATCTCGAATCCTCCCCCTTCCGTCGCCATGGCTCCGACGAAGAAGGGGAAAGGGAAGAAACCCGTGCCTCCGCCTCGCTCGCCGTCGTCGGCGGCTCCTACCGTCGATCGGTCGATCATACTTAATCGAGAAGGCTTGGGTAAGGTCAGCTCTGCTCTGGCCACTATCTTCAACGAGTGCGGGAGGACGACGAGCTGGCCCGCGTCACACTTATACATCGACAGAATAGTCACCGAGGTCCGGTACTTTGCCGACGCCCTGTGGGCGGGGCTGGTTCCCCCCTTTCCAATTTCTTCAATGATGTGCTTTCCCATTACTAGATCCATATGATGCATCTGGGTCCTGAATCCATTACCCTTCTTGCCGTCTTCGCCTTTGTCTGTGAGGCGATGATGGGCATCCCTCCTTCAGTTGCCTTGCTGCGTCACTTCTTCTCTCTGCGCCTTGTCGACCCCACCCAATGGTCGGGGTGCATGAGCTTCATTGCCGCACCAGAAACATCAGCTTCGGGGATTGATTTCAGTCTTCCTCAGCCCGCGCCTGGGTTCCGTGAGCGGTGGCTGTACGTGGATGTCGGGGTGCCCAGCCCCTCGCTGGAGCCAACATCTCCCGCTGTCCCCAATTCAGGCTGGGGCCAGGAGACGCTCACGAGCCCCCTACTCGTCTTCGTCTGGCGTCGCTTCGCGTTCCTGAGGGTGCTCGACGTGACGGCGCCCAAGGTGTTGAAGGAGTTCCTGCTGTGCCGCATTGCCCCTCTCCAGCGCCACTCCTCCCGGATGTGGACCTTCGGTGGGCGTGAGGATCGCATGAGGCTCCAGGAGGAGGACCTGACGCCTGAAGCACTGAGTAAGGTGCTCTTGGTCTTGCCTGGGGACCCCACCCCCGGCAGCATCCGGCATGGGGGAGCTTTGTTGTACTTTTGCTCGAACAGGGGCGACTTTGTGAATCAGATGCCCAGCTTCGACGAATTGGGGCTGCGCCCCGCAGGCCTTACGGGGCCTTGCGAGAACCCAGTGGTGGTGACCGCCCTTCCAGCTTCCCACGGCGGTCCTTCCTCAAGTGGGGGAGCAGGGAGGCATGAGCCGCTGGAGGCTGAGGGGGCCCCCGCCGGGATGATGATGGCAGGCACCACTCCTGAGGGGCAGCTCCTGAGGCCCGTACCGCTGCGGCTGAAGGCGTTGAGCCGCTGCCCGTGGCGCCCGTGGTTGAGGCCCCTGAGGCCCCAGCTACCCTTCTTGGTGAGGCGACCGGCGGCGTGCGCCAGGGCGACGCCCATGACGCTGGTCACCTCGATGCTTCTTCCTCGTCGCAGGCTGACCCCTGCGCCCAACTCCTGGGCCGCTTCCGCGTGGACTTCGAGGCTACCCGGAAGAGAAGGGAGGCCTTGGGTGACGATTACCCATGCCGCCTGCTGAAGCCCAGGAAGTATTTCGCCATTGATGAGTAAGCCTTCCCCTTTCCTAGCTCCTGATCTTCCCGTTGCTTTGGCTGATCCTTGCTCTGCAGGGCCCTTCCTGCTGAGTTCACGGAGATGGCCGAGGAGCCATCCCCCCAGGCTTCGTCCTCTCCACCGCCTTTCGAGCGCCCGAGCCTGGGCAGAGCCCTTCTGGTGAGGCCGGTCGGAGAGGTGAGCCATCCTGTGGCGCATCGCGGCTCTGCGCGCCTCGTGACCCTCCTTCGCGAGCCTTCTCGTGGCATAGCCAACCTGCCGTGGGTTTCTCGACTGGTCGTCGATGGCGTTTGGCTGAGGTCAGCCCTGCGCTCTTCATTTGGGGATGGGCTGGCTCCAGGCCGGGCTTCTGGCGAGGCGTGCCCGGCCATCTCGAGGGCGCCAGCTCCCAGCCCCCTGCCCAGAGGGGGAGCGCTGGCTCGTGGCCCTCCGCGCTTACTTGGGGCGGATGACGGTGCATAAGACGTGCTCGAGCGCGCTCGGGAACGTCGCGCTCTTCGCCAAGGGTTTCTTCGGAGGGCGGCTGACGCGGTGAACTTGCTTGGTGAAGAGCTCGCTGACGAAGACGCGCGCCTCGAGGCTGAGGGCCTGCGCCTGGCTGAAGAGAGGCGCAAGCTGGAGGTGGCTGTTGCCCTTGCGCGCCACCAGCGTGACCTCGACAATGAGTAAGCCGAGGCGTCGCTCGCGGCCTCTCGAGAGGCCCGTTCCCGGGTCGTCAAGGAGGCCCGAGAGGCTGACCGGCGGCGCGAGGCGGCGGAGGAGCGGGCGCGGGAACTCCAGGCCCGGTGCCATTCCCTAGAGCAGCAGGTGGAGCTGCGTGAGACGGCCCTTGCATCGATGAAGGTGGCCTCGGTCGACCAGGCAGAGCTCCAGAGGCGCGAGGAGGCACTGACGCTGGAAGCTGCCGAACACGCACGTGATCTTGAGCGTCTGGAGACGAGGGAGCGCTTGGTGACGCCGGCGGAGGATGACGTCGCTGCGCGGGAAGCCCGCGTCCTTGAAAAGGTCGGGCGTCGGGTGGCGACGACCCGCTTGAACCTTGAGCGCGAGTTCGACGAGAGGCTGGGGTTGATCCGGGTCGAGGCTGAAGGCAGGACCGCCGCCCTGAGGGTCAAGCTGGATGAAGTGACGCGGCGGTCCGATGCTTCCCGGGCCGCCCTTGGCACGGGCGCAGAGGAGTCTGATTAGCCGCCGCCGAGGCGCTTTTCTCCGCCAATGGGTGGACGAGGTTGAGGCCGCTATGCCGCGTAACGAGGATTTAGATACGCCAGCGGCGGATCCTAGAGCACGAGCATGGACCCATGTCACCACGCTCCGGGAGAGAGCCAACACGGCCTTGGGAAACATCTGTGAGGCGGCCGTTGGTGAGCCCCACGCAGTCAACTATGCTGGCAACCTTCAGTTCTTCACCGACGTGGTGACGCAGCTGGAGGTGCGGTCGGTCAGAGCTAACAGGTTGGTGGAGGAGAGGAGCCGCGCCTTGCTCGGGCGTGCCTTTTCTCGTGTCTTCAGCCACCTTCGAAACATGGACACCAACTTCGACTTCGACACCGCCATCGCCCATGTACCCCAGGCCGTCCAGGACGACCTGGCGCACTGGGTGGAAGACAACGTGGATGCTCTCGTCAGGGCCTTCGTCTTTGATAACGACGGCGTGGTCGTGGCTGCTGATGAAGGCGGCATGGTGAACGGCCCTGACGCCGCTGACGGCGATGCGGAGAGCGATGGCGAGGCCAGCGACGCCAGCGATGATTCAGGAGGTGCCCCTGAGGATGCATTGGGGGATTTATCCGACTCACCGTGTGTTGTCCCTGCTTTCTTACCCTACGCAAATAGAGTTTGGGCTCTGCCCTGAAGGTAGTGAGAGCATTTTGGGAGGGGGAACCCCTCATGTAAAAACTTGCATTCAGCGTATTAGTAGATGTGACATCACCCGTACGCCTGCGCCAAGTGGCTGGCTTTGCGATGAGCCGGTTGGCTAGTTTTACCTTCGACCCGTGTGGGCCCTGAGATAGCCTACGGGGGGCTGCGGTGTCTCGAATATCTCCTGATCGAGCCCACTGACCCTGTAATAAAAACCTCCTGAGAGGGCGCGGCGACGGCAGTCTGGGCTGCACGCAAGCTAGGCCTGGCCCGGCTCGCGAGGGGCTCACAAGGGTAGGAAGCTGAGGCAAAGTGGTTACCAGGACGCGAGAGATTGCTCGAACGAGACTAAACACCCCTTCCCCGGACATACACAAATCTCAAGCTCAAATCCAACTTAAAATCCAACGGGGGAAAACGACAGCCAAGGGAAAAAGCAATGCAAGTAGAAAAAAGGTCGCGTTCGGCACCTAGTCTAGTCTTGGACGTCTTCTCACCAGCGCGGAGCTAAGTGCTGCCACTGGGCGTGGGAGGGAGCCCCAGGGCCTGAGGCCGGCGCCCTTGAGACTCCGGGGCGTGTACATCCCTACTCATTATTACGTGAGAGTGTCACGGGGCGGCGAGCTTCACAGGCACTGGGCCTTCTTCACATGTACCGGCCTTGCTTCATATCTCTAGACGAGGGCCCCGCCTTGCGCCACACTCTAGTGCCATCGACGACGACCGGAAACCAGGACACCGCCGATGAGGTAGAGCGGTCGCCAACGGTTCCCCCGACGACCACGGGTCCTCTGCCAGGGGCAGGCCCTGAGGCACCTCCCCAGCAGAGGGCCTAACTCCTGAGGACGCCTTGCTCCGAACGCCGCGTTGGTGATGCCGGATCTCGGCCCCTCTCCTGCAGCCCCCGGCGCCCTCCTCCTGAGGGGTAGGAAACTGCCGGAGCGGGGCAGCCGCTCGCTGTGGCGACCTGCACCTCCTGCGATCCATGATTAGCGTATGCCTGCTCCTGAGGAATTAGCGGTACCCGATAATCGTCGCTTCCAGCGTGGCCGACGAGGCCTTCCCGGGGCTCCTGGAAGAGCTCAGCTTCTGGTGCCTCGTCCCCCCAGCTCGAGCCGAGGAGCGAGCCTTGTTTGCCCTCATGCGTGTGCCCTTGGTCCATCATGTGGGCACGATGCTCTTCCGGGCCGCCATCCCGAAGGCTGCGCCGTAGTGCTCCGTGTGCCACGTAGTTCTGCTTGAGGCGCCCACCTGGGGGTGGTAGCGCAGTGGCCCACTGGTGCCGTGGGTCATGGCGAGTCCTTCTTCGCTGGCCGGAGGCGGGGGCAACGCCGCTGCTGGCCCGGTGCTGACGGCCTGGCTGGCGTTGGGGTGGCCTTGGAGTCCGCTTGGAGCTGCGCGGGCGTGCGTGGAGCCTCCGCGTGGGCCGCCCTGGACCTGAGGTGGGAGTTGGGTGCAGAAGGGATGAGCCCCCGATGCGGCGAAGCCCAGGAGCTCTGCCACCCGCTCCAGCAGCACGTCGCGGCCGCCCTCCAGCAGCCTGCATTGCAGTAGCTCTCGGGCCACTGTGAGCGCGGCCCTTGAGTTCGCCTGCTCCCGTCGGGTGTACGGCGTCGTGGCCGCGGCGTGGTTGGAGGTCCTCGCCGCTGACCACGCCTGCCGTGGCGTGAGAGTTGTCGTTGACTGTCCGCGTCGCCTGCGGCCCACAGCGCCTTGCGGACCGCGAGCTGCCTGGGGCATGGGGTCGCCCGGGCGGCGAGCTCTGGGCGGGCCAGGCCGCCCGAGGATCAGGTTGCCCGCTGGTCGCCGGACATGATGATGAGGATGCGACGGGACGCGAAGCGGCAGAGCAGGATTCGGCACCCCTACCTGGCGCGCCAAATGTCGGATTTCGGGTTCCGACAGACCCTCTAGGTTCGAACACTGGGGTGCGCGCGGAGATTTCACCCTCTACCTACCTCCACCTCGCCGCCTCACTAAGATCTAAGCTACAAAAGGAACAACACAAGAGACACAGGGTTTATACTAGTTCGGGCCACCATTGTGGTGTAATACCCTACTCTAGTTTGTTGTGTGGTGGATTGCCTCTTGGGCTGATGATGAACAATACAAGGAAGAACAGCCTCGCGAGGGTCTGTTCTTGGCTGGTGCGATGAACTGCTAGGGAGAGTTCAGTCGCTCTCTCTCTGCTGATCCCAGATGCTGGATCCTCTCTCTCGGTTTCTCCATCGTCTACCCCGTGGGTGGCTAGTCCTATTTATGTGGAGAGGCCCTGGGCCTCTTCCCAAATATTGAGCGGGAAGGGCGCCAACAATTGGTCATTTTGAAGGGGAACATCTAGTACACTTATCCTGACTAAAGTTGGTCCTCGCCTGTCAAAGGCTATGGTGGTGACGCCGGCTTGGGCTCCACCATGACTTCATTCCTGCCGTTGGACGGTCTTGGTCTTGTTGCACCGAAGTGGATGCCTTTGCTTGATACTCTTGCGTGCGCTTGCTCCCTTTGCACCAAAGAGGAAAGGAGGACACTGCGCGGGCTGGCGCCCGCCTGGCGCCATTGGTCGTCTTGGCTTGTGTCATGGGCACCTCGTGAGGTACCCCGCCTTGATCTCTCCGCCTCCTCACGAGCTAGCCTGACGAGGTCGTGCCTGAGGAAGCTCCCTATCGTCCGCCCCACGAGGCTTGGCCCCTCGCGAGGGTCTTGAGCTTGTGTTGATGAAGATGGGCCGTGCTGGGACACCCCTTGAGCCATGCCGCAGCCGCAGTGCGAGCAAGTCTGGGACCCCGTTCTTAACGCCGGCTGCACTCAACTTCGGCCAAGGTGTTAGAAAGGGGGATCCTACAGGCAGTCGGCATTGATACCAACCTGTGACGCCCCCGATTTGATCGTACACTAAGCATACACGCAAATGTGTACGATCAAGATCAGGGACTCACGGGAAGATATCACAACACAACTCTAGACACAAATCAAAATAATACAAGCTTTATATTACAAGCCAGGGGCCTCGAGGGCTCGAATACAAGCTCGATACACAAGAGTCAGCGGAAGCAACAATATCTAAGTACAGACATAAGTTAAACAAGGATGCCTTAAGAAGGCTAGCACAGAAGCAACACGATCGAAGAGGCAAGGCCTCCTGCCTGGGACCTCCTAACTACTCCCGGTCGTCGGCGGTCTCCATGTAGTAGCATCCATCGGCGGTGGCATCTGGCGGTGGATCCACCATCTGGTTGCATCAACCAGAAAGAAGGAAGTAGGGGAAAAAGGGGTAGCAAAGCAACCGTGAGTACTCATCCAAAGTACTCGCAAGCATCAGATCTATACTAAGTATGCACTGGTATCAAATGGAAGGTTTGTATCTGTGGACTGAACTGCAGAATGCCAGAATAGAGGGGAAGGCCTAGCCTATCAAAGACTAGCATCTTCAAGCAGCTCCTAGCATCTTGCAGCATGTAGAAGAGTAAAGAATAGCAGTTTATAATATTTAAAAAGCATGTTGTAACATCAACGCCCAGAGATCCTTCCCCGACTCCCTGCGGGAAAGTAATCTCGGAGCCACGTATCCATCACATATCTCAAGTATCCATTTCTAGTTATATAAGATCCGGATACAAGTCTGACCGTCCATTACCGTGGACACGGTATTTGAATATATATCTTCCCTGCAGGGGTGCACCACGTTACCCAACACGCTTGATTACTCTGGCTGGACACACCTTTCTGGGGTCAATGCCCGGCCTCGAAAGATCAACACGTCGCAGCCCTACCTAGGATCAGTAGAGAGGTCCCCGCCGGTCTACATCCTAAGCGCTCCGGGGTCTTGGGCCCATCGCCCGCAGCACTCTGGGTTGTTGCACGCAGGGAGGATACCAACACCGCCTCGGATGGCCAGCACGATCCGACCGTGCCGCCATGATGAACTGGACGTCTGACAAAGCTTCGGCTGATACTGCGACGTCGAGGCCCATATCTATTCTTGCATGGTGGTTAGTGCGTAAAGGCCAGAGGCCAACTCAGAACAAATACCCAAACCTGTTAGTGCATTGGGGGCTCGCGGAAACGAGCAGAGACTCACGATAAGGTGAACCCGTCGCCCCGTCTCATGGACTTAGGGCAAGGGCCCAGACTGCCCGGCCGTGCCATGTGGAAACTCGCGGGTGCTCTACGGGCCCGCCCGACTTTCACATCAACTCGCGGGTACCCCTCAGGGCCGACCCGACTCCAACAATGGTCTCAAGTAAAGTCAAGTTAACTGTATGTCCAGACATCAAGGGGAAAACCCGAGGAATCACCCCCGATGGATTCCACTCAATGTAATCATCAAGGTGAACGTAAGAGGGACCACCCTCGAGGTTCAAACTTGAGGTGTTGAGCAACGAGCCGTATCGGGAATGGTGAAAGAGGAAATCACCCTCGATGACCACGACCGAATAGCTACACTACAGAATTATCATCAGGAGTGCGTTATGAGGGATCACCCTCGGCACTCGATAGTAGCTCTAAAGAGTCGAGCAACTAAAGGGGCGTGATGTGATGTGAGGTGTCGGGCTCTGGTCGTCGATCACATCGATCGAGGCATGGATGATGAAGTAGGGGCAACAAGGACAAGTGGGGGTCACTGATGGATCACTAGCCAACCTATACTAAACAGCTTAGAATAAGCAGGTAGGTAACAATAGCAGGTACAAAAGCAGGCTATGCGTCAGAATAGGAGCAAACAATAACAGTAGCAAAATCTAATGCAAGCATGAGAGTATAGAATGGGCGATATCAGGATGATCAAAGGGGGGGCTTGCCTGGTTGCTCAGGCGAGAAGGTGGGGTCGTCGTCGACGTAGTCGATCACAGCGGCATCGACAGCCGTCACGGGGTCTACCGAAGAGAAGAGGGGGAAGAAAACGGTAAATACATAGCAAGAAAGAGCATAACAGGACAACAGGCAGAGCTAGACGTGTTCTAACGCGGTGCTACATAATACCGACGAAGGGTGATAACATCGGGGAAGTTTTCCCAGAGTTAGGCATTTTCAAACAGATGAAACAAAAGGGAAAAAAGGTTGCATGTTTGCTATTATAGGGGCATGTGACAGATGAACGGACCGCGTATTCTGATTCGCCTCGTCGTTCTGAGCAACTTTCATGTAGAAAAGTTTTTCATCCGAGCTACGATTTATTTTAAAAGATTTTTCAAAGTTTTAAACAATATTCTGAAATAAATTTTAATTCAAAAATAAATGCTAAAATGCTAGTGATACGTCCATTTTGCATCATGCTTTTATATCAATATTTATTGCATTATGGGCTGTTATTACACATTATATCTCAATACTTATGGCTATTCTCTCTTATTTTACAAGGTTTACCATGAAGAGGGGAATCTTTGCTTGGAATTCTGGCTAGAAAAGGAGCAAACATTGGAAACCTACTCTGCATAGCTCCAAAAGTCCTGAAACTCCACGAAACAACTTTTTGGATTTAATAAGAATTTTTGAGCGAAAGAAATACACCAGGGGGCCCACACCCTATCTAGGAGACAGGAGGGCGCCCCCCTATAGGGCGCGCCCCTATCTCCTGGGCCCCCTGGTGGGCCTCTGGTGTCCAT
Source organism: Aegilops bicornis (assembly GCA_021605145.1). NCBI lineage: Eukaryota > Viridiplantae > Streptophyta > Magnoliopsida > Poales > Poaceae > Aegilops > Aegilops bicornis. The sequence continues at coordinate 822,986,895 of CM038670.1, forward strand.
CTTCTGCTATATCATCGCTTTTACCCTGGAAAAAATTGTGGGCAAGCTTACGGGACGAAACTCCGCCGCCACGAGGCAACCAATCTAGGGCTCAAGTGAGCTGTTCTCGTCGGGACACTTATCCGGAGGGGGAAATCATCACCAACGATCCTCTCATCGGGATAGGGTCAATCTCCATCAACATCTTCACCAGCACCATCTCCTCTCAAAACCCTAGTTCATCTCTTGTATCCAATCTTGTATCAAAACCACAAATTGGTACCTGTGGGTTGCTAGTAGTGTTGATTACTCCTTGTAGTTGATGCTAATTGGTTTACTTGGTGGAAGATCATATGTTCAGATCCTTTATGCATATTATTACTCCTCCGATTATGAACATGAATATGCTTTGTGAGTAGTTACGTTTGTTCCTGAGGATATGGGTGAAGTCTTGCTATTAGTAGTCATGTGAATTTGGTATTCGTTCGATATTTTGATGAGATGTATGTTGTCTTTTCCTCTAGTGGTGTTATGTGAAAGTCGACTACATGACACTTCACCATTACTTGGGCCTAGAGGAAGGCATGGGGAAGTAATAAGTAGATGATGGGTTGCTAGAGTGATGAAGCTTAAACCCTAGTTTATGCGTTGCTTCGTTAGGGGCTGATATGGATCCATATGTTTAATGATGTGGTTAGGTTTACCTTAATACTTCTTTTGTAGTTACGGATGCTTGCAATAGGGGTTAATCATAAGTGGGATGCTTGTCCAAGTAAGGGCAGTACCCAAGTACCGGTCCACCCACATATCAAATTATCAAAGTACCAAACGTGAATCATATGAACGTGATGAAAACTAGCTTGACGATAATTCCCATGTGTCCTCGGGAGCTCCTTTCTCATTATTAGAAATTTTTCAGGCTTATCCTTTGCTACATAAAGGATTTGGCCACCTTGCTGCACTTTATTTACTTTATTTACTTGTTACTCGTTACCATTTATCTTATCACAAAACTATCTATTACCTACTATTTCAGTGCTTGCAGAGAAACCCTTACCGAAAACCGCTTATCATTTCCTTCTGCTCCTCGTTGGGTTCGACACTCTTACTTATCGAAAGGACTGTGATTGATCCCCTACACTTGTGGGTCATCAAGACTCTTTTCTGGCACCGTTGCCGGGGAGTGTAGCCCTTTGGTGAGTGGAACTTGGTAAGGAAACATTTATATAGTGTGCTAAATTTTGTGTTACTTGTCACTATGGAAAATAATCCTTTGAGGGGCTTGTTTGGGGTATCTTCACCCCAACCAGAAGAGCAAAGAGTTGCTCCTCAACCTACTGAACTTTATGAAAATATTTACTTTGATATTACTTCAGGTATGATAGAGAAACTGCTCGCTAATCCATTTGTAGGAGATGGAACATTGCATCCTGATTTACACCTTATCTTTGTGGATGAAGTTTGTGGATTATTTAAGCTTGCAGGTATTCCCGATGATGTTGTCAAAAGGAAGGTCTTCCCTTTATCTTTTAAGGGAGATGCACTGACATGGTATAGGCCATGTGATGATACGAGATCTTGGAATTATAAGCGATTGGAATTGGAATTTCACCAGAAGTTCTATCCTATGCATCTTGTTCATCGTGATCGTAATTACATATATAATTTCTGGCCTCGCAAAGGAGAAAGCATCGCTCAACCTTGGGGGAGGCTTAAGTCAATGTTATATTCATGCCCCAATCATGAGCTCTCTCAGGAAATGATTATTCAGAACTTTTATGCTCGGCTTTCTCTTGATAATTGCAACCTACTCGATACTTCCTGTGCTGGTTCTTATATGCTGAAGACTATTGATTTTAAATGGGACTTATTGGAAAGAATTAAACGCAACTCTGAAGATTGGGGTTCCGACGATGGTAAGGAGTCAGGTATGACACCTAAGTTCGATTGTGTTAAATCTTTTATGGATACTGATGCTTTTAGCGGATTTAACGCTAAATATGGACTTGACTCTGAGATAGTAGCTATTTTCTGTGAATCTTTTGCTACTCACGTTGATCTCCCTAAAGAGAAGTGGTTTAAATATAATCCTCCTGTTGAAGTGAAAGTAGTTGCACCTATTACAGTCGAAGAAAAGACTATTACCTATAGTGATCCTATTGTTCCTACCGCTTATGTTGAAAAACCTCCTTTCCTGTTAGGATAAAGGATCATGCTAAAGATTCGACTGTTGTTCGTAAGAGTAATACTAGGACTTATACACCTCCTGAGCAAATTAATGTTGAACCTAGTATTGCTATGGTTAAAGATCTCTTGGATGAGGATCTAGATGGGCATGTTATTTCTTTCTGTGGTGAGTCTGCTAATATTGCTAGGCCAGATACTAAGACACGTAAACCTGTCGTAGGCATGCCTATTATTTCTGTTAAAATAGGAGGTCATTGTTATCACGGCTTATGTGATATGGGTGCTAGTGCTAATGCAATACCTTATTATTTATATCAAGAAATTATGCATGACATTGCACCCATTGAATTAGAAGACATTGATGTTACTATTAAGCTTGCTAATAGGGATACCATTAAACTCTTCGGGACTGTTAGAGATGTTGAAGTTTTGTGTGGGAAGGTTAAATACCCTGCTGATTTTCTTGTTCTTGGTTCCCCACAAGATGAATTTTGTCCCATTATTTTTGGTAGACCCTTCTTGAATACAGTTAGTGCTAAGATTAATTGTGAAAAGAATATTGTCACTGTTGGCATAGATGGTATGTCTCATGAGTTTAATTTCGCTAAGTTTAGTACACAACCTTGTGATAGGGATCCACCTAGTAAGGATGAAATTATTGGTCTTGCTTCCATTGTTGTTCCTCCAACTGATCCATTAGAGCAATATTTGCTAGACCATGAAAACGATATGTTTATGAAGGAAAGAGAGGAAATAGATGAAGTGTTCCTTAAACAGGAACCTATGCTGAAACATAACCTTCCCGTTGAAATTCTTGGGGATCCCCCTCCACCCAAGGGTGATCCCGTGTTTGAACTCAAACCTTTACCTGACAATCTTAAGTATGCTTTTCTTGATGAAAAAGAAATATATCTTGTTATTATTAGTGCTAACCTTTTAGAGAAATAAGAAGAAAGATTATTGAAAATTTTGAAGAAGCACCGAGCAACTATTGGATATACTCTGGATGATCTTAAGGGCGTTAGTCCCACGTTAGGCCAACACAAAATTACATTGGAGGACGATGCCAAACCAGTTAGAGATCCTCAAAGACGATTAAATCCCAAGATCAAGGAAGTGGTAAGAAAGGAGATACTAAAGCTCCTTGAGGCAGGTATTATTTATCCCGTTGCTGATAGTGAATGGGTAAGCCCTGTCCATTGTGTTCCTAAAAAGGGAGGTATTACCGTTGTTCCTAATGATAAAGATGAATTGATCCCGCAAAGAATTATTACAGGTTATAGGATGGTAATTGATTTCCGTAAGTTAAATAAAGCTACTAAGAAAGATCATTACCCTTTACCTTTTATCGATCAAATGCTAGAAAGACTTCACAAACACACACATTTCTGCTTTCTAGATGGTTATTCTGGCTTCTCTCAAATACATGTGTCAGCGAAGGATCAATCTAAAACTACTTTTACTTGCCCTTTTGGCACTTTTGCTTATAGACATACGCCTTTTGGTTTATGTAATGCACCTGCTACCTTTCAAAGATGTATGATGGCTATATTCTCTGATTTTTGTGAAAAGATTTGTGAGGTATTCATGGATGACCTCTCCGTCTATGGATCCTCTTTTGATGATTGTTTGAGCAACCTTGATCGAGTTTTGCAGAGATGCGAAGACACTAGTCTCGCCCTGAATTGGGAAAAGTGTCACTTTATGGTTAATGAAGGCATTGTCTTGAGGCACAAGATCTCCGAGAGAGGTCTTGAAGTTGATAAAGCCAAAGTTGATGCTATTGAAAGATGCCATGTCCCGAGGACATAAAAGGTATAAGAAGTTTCCTTGGTCATGCCGGTTTTTATAGGAGGTTCATTAAGGACTTTTCTAAAATCTCTAGGCCTCTGACTAATTTATTGCAAAAGATATTCCTTTTGTCTTTGATGATGATTGTGTAGAAGCATTTGAAACACTTAAGAAAGCTTTGATCACTGCACCTATTGTTCAGCCACCTGATTGGAAATTACCTTTTGAAATTATGTGTGATGCTAGTGATTTTGTTGTAGGTGTTGTTCTAGGGCAAAGAGTCGATAAGAAATTGAATGTTATCCAGTATGCTAGTAAGACTCTTGATACTGCCCAGAGAAATTATGCTACTACTGAAAAAGAGTTCTTAGCAGTTGTGTTTGCATGTGATAAGTTTAGACCTTATATTGTTGATTCCAAAGTTACTATTCACACTGATCATGCTGCTATTAAATATCTTATGGAAAAGAAAGATGCTAAGCCTAGACTCATTAGATGCGTTCTCTTGCTCCAAGAATTTGACTTGCATATTATTGATAGAAAGGGAGCTGAGAACCCCGTTGCAGATAACTTGTCTAGGTTAGAGAATGTTCTTGATGACCCACTGCCTATTAATGATAGCTTTCCTGATGAACATTTAGCGGTCGTTAATGCTTCTCGTACTGCTCCTTGGTATGCTGATTATGCTAATTACATTGTTGCTAAATTTACACCGCCTAGTTTCACATACCAGCAAAAGAAAAAGTTCGTTTATGATTTAAGACATTACTTCTGGGATGATCCACAACTTTATAAAGAAGGAGTAGATGGTGTTATTAGACGTTGTGTGCCTGAGCATGAACAGGAACAGATCCTACTCAAGTGTCACTCTGAATCCTATGGAGGACACCACGCTGGAGATAGAAATGCACACAAGGTACTACAATCTGGTTTTTATTGGCCTACTCTCTTCAAAGATGCTCGTAAGTTTATCTTATCTTGTGATGAATGCCAAAGAGTAGGTAACATTAGTAGACACCAAAAAATGCCTATGAATTATTCTCTTGTTATTGAACCGTTTGATGTTTGGGGCTTTGATTATATGGGACCTTTTCCTCCCTCTAATGGTTATACACATATTTTAGTTGTTGTTGATTACGTTACTAAGTGGGTAGAAGCTATTCCAACTAGTAGTGCTGATCATAACACTTCTATTAAAATGCTTAAAGAAGTTATTTTTCCGAGGTTTGGAGTCCCTAGATATCTTATGACTGATGGTGGTTCACATTTTATTCATGGTGCTTTCCGTAAGATGCTTGCTAAGTATGATGTCAATCATAGAATCGCATCTCCTTATCATTCGCAGTCTAGTGGTCAAGTAGAGTTGAGCAATAGAGAGCTCAAATTAATTTTGCAAAAGACTGTAAATAGATCTAGAAAGAATTGGTCCAAAAAACTTGATGATGCATTATGGGCCTATAGAACTGCATACAAAAATCCTATGGGTATGTCTCCATATAAGATGGTTTATGGAAAAGCGTGGCATTTACCTCTTGAACTTGAACATAAGGCATATTGGGCTATTAAAGAGCTCAATTATGACTTCAAACTTGCTGGTGAGAAGAGGTTATTTGATATTAGCTCACTGGATGAATGGAGAACCCAAGCGTATGAGAATGCCAAGCTATTCAAAGAAAAAGTCAAACGCTGGCATGATAAGAGGATACAAAAGCGTGAGTTTAACGTAGGAGACTATGTATTATTATTCAACTCTTGTTTAAGATTTTTTGCAGGAAAGCTCCTCTCAAAATGGGAAGGTCCTTACATTATCGAGGAGGTCTATCGTTCTGGTGCCATAAAAATCAACAACTTCGAAGGCACGAGTCCGAGGGTGGTAAACGGTCAAAGAATTAAACATTATATTTCAGGTAATCCTATCAATGTTGAAACTAATATTATTGAAACCGTAACCCCTGAGGAATACATAAGGGACACTTTCCAGAACGTTCCAGACTCCGAAAAGATATAGGTATGTGGTACGGTAAGTAAACCGACTCCAAAACAACTCCAATGGCAATTTTTATCAGTTTTGGAATATTTAAGAATTGTAGGAAGAAAGAAGTAGTACGAAAGGGACACGAGGCTCCCACGAGAGTGGAGGGCGCCCCCCTGTCTCGTGGGCACCTCGTGTGCCTCCCGAACTCTGTTTTCTTGCACATTACGTATTTTGGTCGGCAAAAATTCATTATATATACTCCCGAAGGTTTTGACCACCGTATCACGCAAATATCCTCTGTTTTCGTTTCGAGCTGTTTCCGTTGCAGATTTAGAGCACCATCTTCACCCTCCTCCAACAACGAAGACAAGGATGCTTGGCTATTGAATATAGAGCTGAAAAGAGAAGGACCAGAAGAGATCAACAGTGATGAAGGGATCAAGAAGGCCATGGAGTTTCAAGCTCTGGCGGTAAAAGAAGAAGACATCCCTCAACCTTTTACCTAACCTTTTCACTCAAACAGAGATTGAAGCTTTCAAGATGATTGAGTTAGCTCGCATACAGAACAAGTATCTTACATAGGAGAATATTCTGTTGAAGAATCATATCGCCGGACTCAAGGGCATTATCCGCAAGTTGGAGGAGCTTTTACGCTCGATATGCAATTATCCACCGTCATCATCACCACCTCCATCACCTCCGAGGACATAATCACATGGGTATGGGCACTCCCCTTGGCAACTGCCAAGCTTGGGGGAGGTGCCCCGGTATCGTATCACCATCACACTCCTATCTTTACCACTTTATTTAGTCTGATCCTTTTAGTAGTATCTTGATCTAGTAGATTGAAGTTTTGATATCAAGTAGTTTGAGTTTTGCATTGTGATCTCTTTTTGTAATCGAGTCTGCGAGCTATCTATAATAAAGATTAGTGTTGAGTCAAGGGCTTTGCTATGTTGCTATGATCTTGAGAAAGTAGAAAGAATAAAAGAGTTCATATTGATCTTATGGATAGTGATAACTTCACATATAGAAAGTATGAGGCATAAATATTGTTGAGAGTTGATAAACTTAGCCTTGGTCATCGTTGCAATTAATAGGAAGTGATAAGGAAAGAGGGGTTCACATATAAATATATTATCTTGGGCACCTTTTATAATTGGGAGCACTCATTAAGTATGACATGCTAAAAGAGTTGACGTTGGACAAGGAAGACAACGTAATGGTTTATGTTTTCCGGCATCTCAGTTAAAGTACATTGTCATTGACCTTCCAAACATGTTGAGCTTGCCTTTCTCCCTCTTGCTAGCCAAATTCCTTGCACCAAGTAGAGATACTACTTGTGCTTCCAAATATCCTTAAACCTAGTTTTGCCATGAGAGTCCACCATACCTACCTATGGATTGAGTAAGATCCTTCAAGTAAGTTGTCATGTTGCAAGCAATAAAAATTGCTATCTAAATATGTATGACTTATTAGTGCAGAGAAAATAAGCTTTGTACGAACTTGTTGTGGAAATAATAAAAGCAACAGACTACATAATAAAGGTCCACATACAAGGGGAAATGTAAAGTGACGTTCTTTTGCATTAAGATTTTGTGCACCAAACCTAAACGCACATGACAACCTCTGCTTCCCTCTGTGAAGGGCCTATCTTTTACTTTATGCTTGAGTCAAGGTGATCCTCACCTTTCCCTTTTTCATTTTATCCTTTGGCAAGCTCCTCGTGTTTGAAAGATCATGACATATATATATATATATATATTTATTTATTTATTTATATATACATATATATATATATATATCCAACTGGATGTTAGTTAGCATGGGCTATTATTGTTGACATCACCTAAAGGTGAATACGTTGGGAGGCAACACAATAAGCCCCTGTCTTTCTCAGTGTCCTGCTGAAACTCCATAACCACAAGTATTGCGTGAGTGTTAGCAATTATAAAAGACTACAAGATGGTTGAGTATGTGAACTTGCTGAAAAGCTCTATTGTTGACTCTTTCTGATGTTACAATAAATTGCAATTGCTTCAATGACTGAGATTATAGTTTGTTAGTTCCCAATGAAGTTTTTGAACCATACTTGACATTGTGAATTGATTGTTACTCGAGCATAGAAATCATATGTTAAATTCTATATATGTTGTTGTTATAAGAATAATCATGATGCCCTCATGTCCGTATTATATTTTTATCGACACCTCTATCTCTAAACATGTGGACATATTTTCCGATTTCGGCTTCCGCTTGAGGACAAGCGAGGTCTAAGCTTGGGGGAGTTGATATGTCCATTTTGCATGATGCTTTTATATCAATATTTCTTGCATTATGGGATGTTATTACACATTATAACTCAATACTTATGGCTATTCTCTCTTATTTTACAAGGTTTACCATGAAGAGGGGGAATGCAGGCAGCTGGAATTCTGGCTGGAAAAGGAGCAAAAACATTGGAAACCTACTCTGCACAGCTCCAAAAGTCCTGAAACTCCACGAAACAACCTTTTGGATTTAATAAGAATTTTTGAGTGAAAGAAATACACCAGGGGGGCCACACCCTGTCCATGAGACAGGAGGGTGCCCCTCCTATAGGGCGCGACCCCCTATCTCCTGGGCCCCCTGGTGGGCCTCCGGTGTCCATCTTCTGCTATATCATCGCTTCTAACCTGGAAAAAATCGTGGGCAAACTTACGGGACGAAACTCCGCCGCCACGAGGCGGAACCTTGGCAGAACCAATCTAGGGCTCTGGTGAAGCTGTTCTGCCCGGGACACTTCCCTCCGGGAGGGGGAAATCATCACCAACGTCATCACCAACGTTCCTCTCATCGGGAGAGGGTCAATCTCCATCAACATCTTCACCAACACCATCTCCTCTCAAAACCCTAGTTCATCTCTTGTATCCAATCTTGTATCAAAACCACAAATTGGTACATGTGGGTTGCTAGTAGTGTTGATTACTCCTTGTAGTTGATGCTAATTGGTTTACTTGGTGGAAGATCATATGTTCAGATCCTTTATGCATATTATTACTCCTCTGATTATGAACATGAATATGCTTTGTGAGTAGTTACGTTTGTTCCTGAGGACATGGGTGAAGTCTTGCTATTAGTAGTCATGTGAATTTGGTATTCGTTCGATATTTTGATGAGATGTATGTTGTCTTTTCCTCTAGTGGTGTTATGTGAACGTTGACTACATGACACTTCAACATTACTTGGGCCTAGAGGAAGGCATGGGGAAGTAATAAGTAGATGATGGGTTGCTAGAGTGACGTGCTTAAACCCTAGTTTATGCGTTGCTTCGTTAGGGGCTGATATGGATCCATATGTTTAATGCTGTGGTTAGGTTTACCTTAATACTTCTTTTGTAGTTGCGGACGCTTGCAATAGGGGTTAATCATAAGTGGGATGCTTGTCCAAGTAAGGGCAGTACCCAAGTACCGGTCCACCCACATATGAAATTATCAAAGTACCGAACGCGAATGATATGAACGTGATGAAAACTAGCTTGACGATAATTCCCATGTGTCCTCGGGAGCTCCTTTCTCATTATTAGAAATTGTTCGGGCTTATCCTTTGCTACATAAAGGATTGGGCCACCTTGCTGCACTTTATTTACTTGTTACTCTTTACCATTTATCTTATCATAAAACTATCTATTACCTACTATTTCAGTGCTTGCAGAGAAAACCTTACCGAAAACCGCTTATCATTTCCTTCTGCTCCTCGTTTGGTTCGACACTCTTACTTATCAAAGGACTACGATTGATCCCTTACACTTGTGAGTCATCAGCTAGGCATTCCAAAGACAAAGTGTACACAAAAGTGTACCCAGTGGTCGATAGGTGGGCTGGGGGATCGATTGACCATCAACGTTGATCGGGTCAACAGGGGTGGGACCCCCGTGTCATTGACTGTTTTAGTCTACTCTAAGAGTTTAGTTAACTAAACTAGGTTGTTAGGCTAATTAAGTTTAATTAATTAAGTTTAATTAATTAAGTTTAATTAATTAAGTTAATTAACTGCTTAACTAACTAATTAATTATTTTTATTAAACTATATTTTTACATTTTTTTAAGAAAAGAGGCTCGTGGGGCCCCGTTGTCATAGGCTCAGCGGCCTAGCGGGGCGGGTTATCGGGCGCACGGGTGCGGGTTAGCAGGCGAGCGCCTGTGGAGGCCGGGCCTGGGCACGCACGGCACCAGGGGGCTCGGGCTCCGCGGACGGGCGCGGCCTTCGGCGAGGCCACCGGCCAGCGCACAGTGTAGGGGACCGCTGCCAGCAGGATCCCTGACGCCGTGGAGCGATGAGGGCGGCGCTGGGCGTGGCCGGGCGGAGGCGGGCGCGGGCACGGTGAGGGCGCCAAGAAGGGCCGTGGTGCGCGGGCGCTAGTCGGGCGTGGCCGGCGCTACACCGGCGCGGCCGACGCGTGGCCACGGCGGGGTGAGGCGCGGGCTGCGAAGGACGCATCGGGGCAGAGGGGGAAGAGGAGGACGGATGGCGGCTCACCCCCGTTGCAGGGGAGCACCGGCGAGGCTTAGAGGAGCCGCGGTTGAGGAGGAGGTCGAGGACGGCGACGACGCGATGGAGCCGCTGGGGAGGAGGACGGGGACGATCCGGCGAGGGGTTAAGGTTCGGCGACGGCGTGGCGTCGGTTGGCGGCGGGGTCGAGGCAGCGTTGCCTGAGGCGTCGCGGCGAGGGGGCTTCGGGGAGGAGGGGAGGCGTCAGGCAGGGGGAGTTCTCCGGCGTCGGGCCGTGGCATCAGGGGAGCAGCCCGATCCAGATTGGAGTGGGAGAGGGAGAGAGAGAGTCATGGGGGAAGTGGGGATCATGGGGGGGATCTGGGCAAGCGTGGTTAGGGTTTCGGGGGGGGGTGGCCAAAAAGGCCAGCGGGGAGAGGAGGGTGTGGCTGGCCGGCCGGGCCGATCGAATGGCCACCGGGCCACGAGGCCCACTGGGAAGGGGGGGGTTTGCTGCTTTTCTCTCTTTTATTATTATTTATTTATTTAGTTAGTTTAGGGCATTCAACCAATTTGCAAGAATTTTGGTTCACCACCAATATTAACAAATGAATATTTGTTACATGATCAACATTTTAGTTTTCATGTTTGAGAATTTTTGGATTTCACTTAGAATTTAAAATTTGAATTTGAACCGGATTGAAACAAAGGGGGATTTAGCAACAGTGAAAATGATGACATGCCACCATTAACGAGGGATTGCTGTAGCTTAATTATCCGGGCGTCACAATAGGAGAGGCCTTGGAGATGGTGTAGAGGCCCTCTGTGGTTGATTCCCCATCCGGTGGAGCGCTGGCGAAGGCTCCAAGATGGGATCTCACGGATACGGAAGGTTGCGGCGGTGGAATTAGGTTTTCGTGGTCGCTTCTGATGGTTTCAGGGTACGAGAGTATATATAGGAGGAAGAAGTAGGTCGGTGGACGCTCGAGGGGCCCACGAGCACTACTAGGAAAACGACTATAGATGAAATGGACACTAATGGCGCATCACATGTGTGGTGCGCCATTAGTAATATATTACTAATGGTGCACCAGTATGTGGTGCGCTATTGCTATATACTAATGGCGCACCTGGTGTGTGGTGCGCCATTAGAAGTTTTGAAAAAAATAATAAAAAAAATTGTTACTAATGGCGCGCCGTGGGATAGTGCGCCATTACTAGTTGACATAGTAATGGCGCACCACACCCACCGTGCGCCATTAGTAGTTTTGAAAAATAAAGTAAAAAAATAAAAAAAATTGTTAGTAATGGCGCACCTGTGGACAGTGCGCCATTACTTACTAAGTTTTTTTCAAAAAAAATTCAAAAAAAATCTAATTTTTTTTTTCAAAACTAGTAATGGCGCACCGTGGGTGTGGTGCGCCATTACTAGTTTAACTAGTAATGGCGCACCACACCCACGATGCGCCATTACTAACTTGGCCCAACACCGAATGCACCCCCTCTGGACCGCCTTTTTAGTTTTAAAAAAATAAAAGAAAATGATGGAAATGTCAAAAAAATAAAAGAAAATAAGTTTCCCATGTGATATGTGGTCTAGTTGTTGGGAAAATTTAAAAATATGAATTTCGACTTTATTTGCAAAATCTCTGGGCATAACTTTTGCATACGAACTTGGATTAAAAAGTTTTTTATATGAAAAATCATCTACTCGAAAAGTTACATCCGAATTTAACTAGGGGAACCCGTTATGCATTTTCAAAATCCCCAAAAACCTAACAGAAAAGAAGTTACGGGGCTTTCAAGATCTGGAGGCAAAAAAATTCAAAAAATTTCAAACTTACTAGTGGCGCACTGTTTGCTAGGTGTGCCACTAGTAACAGAAAAAAAATTGGTTTTGATTTTTTTTTTCAAAAAATGATACGTAATATGACCGGGAAGTTTGAAATATTTTTCAAAATTTCATCATAGTCATGAACTGGAACAAAGTCCGGGACATCAACAAGGTATAATAGGATTGATATGTTAGATATATCAACAAGTGCGTGTGAAGTGAGCTTTTGCTGGGGTTAGATAGAACTCTGAAGTTAAGCGTGCTTGGGCTGGAGTAGTGTGAGGATGGGTGACCTTTCGGTAAGTTCGACCATGGAGTGCGATTTGACCTAAGATTAAGCATATTAACCCGAGATTAAGCCACAATGACCTGACATTAAAAAAACAAAAACAAAATTTGAAAAAAAAATAAAAAAAAATCTAAAAAAATTTGTTACTAATGGCGCACTTCTATGTGGTGCGCCATTACCCTGGGAGGAATTCTAATGGCGCACTATGGGCAATACTAATGGCGCACTACGTGGTGCGCCATTAGAACACCAGATACTAATGGCGCACCAGTGGTGTGCCATTAGAATTTAATTCTAATGGCGTGATGCTAGTGGCGCACCAGTAGTGCGCCACTAGCATGCCTTTTCCTAGTAGTGGAGGGTGGGGGCGCGCCCACCCCCAGGGGGCGCACGGGCACCGTCGTGGCCGCCTAGGTTGTTCTTTGACGTCCACTCCAAAAAGATCGCTCTCAAAGGTTTCATCATGTTTGGACTCCGTTTGATATTCCTTTTCTTCGAAACACTGAAATAGGCAAAAAAACAGCAATCCGGGCCGGGCCTCCGGTTAGTAGGTTAGTCCCAAAAATGATATAAAAGTGTAAAGTAAAGCCCATAAACATCCAAAACGGGTAATATAATAGCATGAAACAATCAAAAATTATAGATACGTTGGAGACGTATTAGGCAGCTTGTTTCTTATGAGCAGGGAAATATTTAGCAGACAAGTAATAAATCATATCCTGGGGACTACGCACACAACCAGGATCAAGAGAATTAAACCAAGTTTTAGCATCACCCTTTAATAAGAATGGAAGTATCTTAAGGATATAATAGTAGCGAGATTTCTCATCATTAGTGAACATGGTAGCTATATCATTTAACTTAGTAAGATGTGCCATAACAGTTTCAGATTCATAGCCATAAAAAGGATCAGATTCAACCAAAGTAATTATCTCAGGATCGACAGAGAATTTGTAATCCTTATCAGTAACAAAAATAGGTGAAGTAGCAAAGCAGGGTCATATTTCATTCTAGCATTTAGAGATTTCTGTTTCAGTTTAGCTAATAACTTCTTAAGATCAGATCTATCATTGCAAGCAAGAATATCTCTAGTAGTTTCTTCATCCATAACATAACCCTCTGGAACAATAGGCAATTCATATTTAGGGGGAGAACTTCCATCATCACTATCTTCAATAGTATCAGTTTCAATTATTTCATTCTCTCTAGCCCTAACAAGTTGTTCATCAAGAAATTCACCTAATGGCACAGTAGTATCAGGCATAGAAGTAGTTTCATCATAAGTATCATGCATAATAGAAGTGGCATCATCAATAACATGCGACATATCAAAATTCATAGCAGTAGCAGGTTTAGGTGTCACAAGCTTACTCATAACAGAAGGAGAATCTAGTGCAGAGCTAGATGGAAGTTCCTTACCTCCCCTCGTAGTTGAGGGATAAATCTTAGTTCTTTCATCTTCCAAGTTCCTCAAAGTGATCAGCAGATATAAATCCCAAGTGAATCAAAGAATACAGCTATGCTCCCCGGCAACGGCTCCAGAAAATAGTCTTGATAACCCACAAGTATAGGGGATCGCAACAGTTTTCGAGGGTAGAGTATTCAACCCAAATTTATTGATTCGACAAAAGGGGAGACAAAGAATATTCTCAAGTATTAGCAGTTGAGTTGTAAATTCAACCACACCTGGATAACTTAGTATCTGCAGCAAAGTATTTAGTAGCAAAGTAGTATGATAGTAACGGTAGCAGTAGCAAAAGTAACAGTAGTACTTGTAACAGTAGCAACGGTAAAGTAAATAAGCAAAGCACAATATGTGAAAAGCTCGTAGGCAGTGGATCAGTGATGAATAATCATGTCGGATGCGATTCCTCATGTAATAGTTATAACATAGGGTGACACAGAACTAGTTCCAATTCATCAATGTAATGTAGGCATGTATTCCGAATATAGTCATACGTGCTTATGGAAAAGAACTTGCATGACATCTTTTGTCCTACCCTCCCGTGGCAGCGGGGTCCTAATGGAAACTAAGGGATATTAAGGCCTCCTTTTAATAGAGTACAAGACCAAAGCATTAGCACTTTGTGAATACATGAACTCCTCAAACTACGGTTATCACTGAGAAGTATCCCGATTATTGTCACTTCGGGGTTGTCGGATCATAACACATAATAGGTGACTATAGGCTTGCAATATAGGATCAAGAACTCACATATATTCATGAAAACATAATAGGTTCAGATCTGAAATCATGGCACTCGGGCCCTAGTGACAAGCATTAAGCATAGCAAAGTCATAGCAACATCAATCTGAGAACATAGTGGATACTAGGGATCAAACCCTAACAAAACTAACTTGATTACATGGTAAATCTCATTCAAACTATCACCGTCCAACAAGCCTACGATGGAATTACTCATGCACGGCGGTGAGCATCATGAAATTGGTGATGGAGGATGGTTGATGATGACGACAGCGACAAATCCCCCTCTCCGGAGCCCCGAACGGACTCCAGGTCAGCCCTCTCGAGAGAAATTAGGGCTTGGCGGCGGCTCCGTATTGTAAAACGCGATGAAACTTTCTCTCTGATTTTTCTCTCCGCGAAAGCAAATATATGGAGTTGGAGTTGAGGTCGGTGGATGTCCAGGGGGTCCACGAGGCAGGGCGCGCCTTAGAGGGCGCTTCCCCACCCTCGTGGATAGGGTGTGGGCCCCCTGACGCTGATTCTTTCGCCAGTATTTTTTATTAATTATGAAAAGTTGCTCCGTGGATTTTCATGTCATTCCGAGAACTTTTATTTCTACACAAAAATAACACCATGCCAGTTCTGCTGAAAACAACGTCAGTCCGGGTTAGTTCCATTCAAATCATGCAAGTTAGAGTCCAAAACAAGGGCAAAAGTGTTTGGAAAAGTAGATACGACGGAGACGTATCAGGGACAAAATGGTGGGCCCAGCTCGCGACGACCTGGACCCATCCTGTCTGTTTTGTGTCTGGGCCGACCCATTTCGAGCGCAAACATGCGCCAGTTTTGGGTCGCGGTGGACAGCAAACGGACGAGCGCTCGTCCGCGTCAGGGCCGCGTGGCAGGCGACCACCTACCTCCCACCCGCGCACATCAATGTGCACGTGCGGCCGGGCCCGCCTGTCATCCGCCTAGGGAAACGTCGTGGTCGTACTTAAATGCGGAAGCCGTGGACCGGTCATCGTCCACACTCCCCACTCCACCCCGCGGCCTCTTCGAAACCCGACACCTCCAAACCCTAGGCCTCGAACACGCCGGCCGGCCGCCTCGCAGCCATGGGCCTGTGGAACTACGACCGCAAGGGGAAGCACGACCGCGAGTCCGGCTCCTCCTCGGGCCGCCGCCGCGGCTCCGTGAAGAAGGAGGAGCCCGCTTCACCGCCGCGCTCCTCCCATCGAGCCCCCGCGCCGGCCCCCTTCACCATCTCCCTCAGGCCCGCCGGTGAGCGCGACCAGCAGTACCTCAGCGCCGACGTGTGACGGCGCTACTGGGAGACGAGGACGCCGGTCCCGTGGAGCGACGTCCACCTCCCCAACAACTGGCACCTCAGCGCCGACCGAGTCCCGATCCCGCTGGTGCCGATGAGCGGTCATGCGCGCCGCGATGAGATCGAGCGCCGCCGCCGCCTCCTTCTCGATGACCTCTACTATGACGACAGGTACGCCCCCGATTCCATGCTGTGGGACACGTGGCTCCAGGACGAGCACGACACATGATGCGCGTCCTACTTCACCGGCACAGTGTCAGGGCCACGGCGGCCACGTCGAGAGGTGCGCGGTCGTACGCGGGTGCGCGGCCTAACACCCACGCCGTCGCCTTCCCCGTCTCCGTCACCACCTCCACCTCCTCGCATGACAGCGTGTCATGGAGGACTCCATGAACACGCACGATGAGTGCCAATGGGACGGCTTGGAGGAGGCGTTGGCACTCTCTGCCGCCGGCGACGTTGCCTTCCCCGAGATGGAGATGATGGCCTTCAAGGAGGAGGATAGGAGGGAGGAGGTGCTAGAGGAGGAGCCCGTCGCCGCAATTCACCCGGGCCTGGTAGGCCTGCGGTGGAGCTGGTCGTGCACGGCTTCGGACATGGCCGACACTGTGGGGGCGTGAACTGGTGGCCCACACCACCGCGGTCACCGGAGCGGGAGGCCTCCCATGGGAGGAGGTGGTGCAGGCACCTCCGGCCTTCCAGGCCGCCCCCGTGTACCACGCGCCGCCGTCCCACCTCTGGACGCCGCCAGCCTACGTCGACCTCGTCAGCGACGACGACGACACCTGCGGCCATTGAAGACGGCGAGGGCCATGGCATCGACGGGCGCGGCAGGATCGCGTGGCGGCATTTTTTATTTTCTTTTTATGCTAATTATGGCACTGGGCCGTTAAGTGAACTGCTAAACTGGGCCGTTTAATTTGTGGCTGTGACCCCTAACTAAGTTTTATGTTTTTTTAACTGCATTTATTTACTTTTTTTGTCATTTTATTTACAATTTTTTGTTTTTTAAATCATGTCCAACGCGGACGTGATTTGGGGTGCAGCCGCGTGATGGGCGCACGCATGACCCAACGGACATGACTGGACACGGGCGAACCCATCGCCGCCCCAAAGGGACAAAATCCGGCCATCGGACATCCATTTGGGGTCGTGCGGTGGAGTTGGCCTAATATCATTACTAATTTTAGGTAAATGCACCAAATGTTCGATGGGCATGCAACCACACAGCGGGAGCTATGTGGTGAGCTGGGGGGGCTATGGCCCCCCAGCCTTGTAGATATTCCGGAAGTTTTTTTTATTTGCAGGGCTTAGCTTAGTAAAAAAATTTTTTTTTGCCCCCCCCCCCCCAACTCTTCATCTTTTGCGTTTGGCCCCCCAATGTTTTCTGTCTAGCTCCGCCATCGCGACCACAAGTCATGATACAATGGTATACATATTGTAAATAAAAAAGGCAGCGCTCCAGCTATGCGATAGAACTTATCTATATTTGCAAACGTGGAGAACATACCTCATACTTCCATCAATAATATCTGCAGCTTCGCTTGTGTACAAAGAACTATATGTGCCGTTAACATTCATATGATCTAGCAATTAGGAAATCAAAATTTTGCCCAAGCCATGTACAGTCAATAGCCATTACATAGGGAACACGTGTAGAACAAAAATGGTAGTAATTTAATTTTTGATGGATCTGTAACAATGACTTGCTTGGAACAACATACAAAGAAGTACAGGTCCACAAAAGTGTCCTTATCATGTCTGGACTGGCAACAATGCCTAGCCTGCAAACAACATAAAGAGGAGTACAATTCCATGGAAGTACAATTATCAAGATGAGCAAGGCTCATGTATCATCATAAAAAAATATAAATAGTATCATTCACCGTGCAGGTTGGGGAAGACGAACGTGCGTCCTGCAGTTTTGAATTCTTGCAAAAGCAAAAATCAATTCGAAATTGCAGTCAATTAGGTATGGACAGGAAAATCCAACCGCTTCCTCTGGTACATCCAATCAACTTTGAAGCAATCAATTGGAATCTGGTACATGAGACACGATCCCCTTTTTGTAGGCATGCGCATGGAAATAGGAAACTGCATAAATTTTGGGATTTGAGGATGGATAATCATGATCAACATAGGTATTTGTGGTCAATCTCACCGTGCATTGAGCTTCTTGTGGCCGAGCTCGACGGCGAGGGGTCGTGGGTGGATATTCTTCTCCTGACTTGTAGTGCTCTCCCCATCACCTCCTGGGTCTGGAGGAGGCGCATCGTTGTAATACATTTTTCTTTTTTGAGGGAAGTTGTAACACATTAAGGTGGTGTTTGGTTCTCTCGTCCTTGGACTTTTTCTAGTTCCTAGAACTTTTTGAAAAAGATTCTCAAGGAGGTGCTTCTAAGGACTTTTAGCAAAAAGTCCTAGAAAAGTCCCACCCTGTTTGGTTTCCTAAGGACTTTTTTTTAGTCCCAACACAAAAAAGTCCCTGGAACCAAACACCCACTAGTAGAAAAGAGGGCTTTGGTCCAGGCCAGGTTAGACCATCAGTCCCGGTTTAGTCCAGAACCGGGACCCATGGGGGCATTGGTCCCGGTTCGTGAGCCCAGGGGGGCGGCTAGGCCCCGTGGGCCATTTGTCCCGGTTCGTCTGGACCTTTTGGTCCCGGTTGGTGGGACGAACCGGGACCAATGGGCCTGGCTCCTGGCCCACCACCATTGGCCCCGGTTGGTGGCTTGAACCGGGACAACAAGCTGCCCTTTAGTCCCGGTTCGTGCCATGAACCGGGACCATTGAGGTGCCTATATATACCCCTCGCCCGCGAGCAGAGCACTCCACTGCTCTGTTTTTCTCTGGCCGGGGGTAGGGCTTTGTGGTGCTCTAGCTCACCTCCTATGCACATGAGGTGTTCGATGAAATGCCCGAGCCACACTAGTTAAGCTTTCTCCTCTCGAAGCACGACCTTCGAACTCTATTTTTCCCGAGATTTGTCTAGGTTTATATTAGCGGCCCGTCACGCCCCGTCCCCGTCTTCACTGTCGTCGATCGCCCACGCCGATCTTGTCGCCGGCACCACCGTGGTGAGCCTCTTGTTCTTATCTTCTTTCTGAAAGAAAAAATTCTTGCTTTAGAGATATATACTTGTCTAATTTTCTTACTATTTTATTGCTTGTTATTATATAGTGCGATGGTTTTGGTATCCGCCCCCGTCGGCCCTCGTCCTGTCTATGATTCGGATGTGGTATATATTATATTTATAACTATTGCTTCATTTATTGTTTATGAAAATTATGCCGACGTGATATAGATTTTATTTATCTTGGAGGTATGTAAACCGGAAATTCCAACCGACCCTATTGTCAAGAGGTTAAATTTAGTTGAAGAAGAAAACAATTTCTTGAAGGAAAAAATAAAAAAAATTGAGGAGGAGAAGATGATATTGGAGTTGCATGTTGCGGATGTCGTCGATGATCACAAGATCAAGATGGATGCAATGCGCTTGAAGATTAGAAAGATTAGAAAATATGC
This sequence comes from Aegilops bicornis, assembly GCA_021605145.1. Lineage (NCBI taxonomy): Eukaryota > Viridiplantae > Streptophyta > Magnoliopsida > Poales > Poaceae > Aegilops > Aegilops bicornis. The sequence continues at coordinate 823,006,460 of CM038670.1, forward strand.
CATTCATACCGAGGCTTGGTATCATTATGCCGTTGGATCAATTGTTACCTTGGTTGCGTATTATGATCGCATTTGTTTTTGCATTGAAATGTTTTACATAGTTTCAATGTATGGTTTAATTAATTTAGATGCTCTGCAGAGCTTTATGTTGTTAGATGAGAACTATGTATGTACTTTGGTTTTAATGTGATGATGAACTTCTATTAATTTGGTCACTTAATTATCTATTCATAATGTTCTGTAATGGTTTTTGACACACTTAATTATATATAATGCACGCAGATGAACCGGCAGTGGATGTACGGTGACAGACACACCTCCGAGTACATTAAGGGTGTGCATGATTTTCTCGAAGTGGCTGAGGCAAACAAACAGAATGGTTTTATGTGTTGTCCATGCCCTATATGTGGGAATACGAAGTCTTACTCTGACCGGAAAATCCTTCACACCCACCTGCTTTACAAGGGTTTCATGCCACACTATAATGTTTGGACGAGGCACGGAGAAATAGGGGTTATGATGGAAGACGGCGAAGAAGAAGAGTACGATGACAACTATGTGCCCCTGAATACGGTGATGCTCTTGAACATCGAGAGGAACCAGACGATGTGCACGATGATGCTGCAATGGGTGAAGCTGCTAAAGATCAAGAGGAACCAGACGATGTGCCCGATGATGATGATCTCCGCCGGGTCATTGTTGATGCAAGGACACAATGCGAAAGTCAAAAGGAGAAGCTGAAGTTCGATCGCATGTTAGAGGAACACAAAAAAGGGTTGTACCCCAATTGCGAAGATGGCAACACAAAGCTCGGTACCGTACTGGAATTGCTGCAGTGGAAGGCAGAGAATGATGTGCCTGACAAAGGATTTGAGAAGCTACTGAAGGTCGTATGCCCTCTAGGATTGGAGGTGCAGAAGATACATGCATGCCCTAATGACTGCATCCTCTACCGCGGTGCGTACAAGGATCTGAACGCATGCCCGGTATGCGGTGCATTAAGGTATAAGGTCAGACAAGATGGCCCTGGTGATGTTGACGGTGAGCCCCCCAGGAAGAGTGTTCCTGCGAAGGTGATGTGGTATGCTCCTATAATACCACGGTTGAAACGTCTGTTCAGAAACGGAGAGCATGCCAAGTTGATGCGATGGCAAAGTGAGGACCGTAAGAAAGACGGGAAGTTGAGAGCACCACGACGGGTCGCAGTGGAGAAAAATCGAGAGAAAGTACCGGGATGAATTTGCAAGTGACCCAAGGAACGTATGGTTTGCTTTAAGCGGATGGCATTAATCCTTTCGGGAGCAGAGCAGCAATCACAGCACCTGGCCTGTGACTCTATGTATGTATAACCTTCCTCCTTGGATGTGCATGAAGCGGAAGTTCATTATGATGCCAGTTCTCATCTAAGGCCCTAAGCAACCCGGCAATGACATTGATGTGTACCTAAGGCCATTAGTTGAAGAACTTTTACAGCTGTGGAATGGAAACGGTGTACGTACGTGGGATGAGCACAAACAGGAGGAATTTGACCTAAAGGCGTTGCTGTTCGTGACCATCAACGATTGGCCCGCTCTCAGTAACCTTTGAGGACAGACAAACAAGGGATACCGCGCATGCACGAACTGTTTAGATGACACTGAAAGTATATACCTGGGAAGCTGCTGGAAGAACGTGTACCTGGGCCATCGTCAATTTCTTCCGACCAACCATCATTGTCGAAAGAAAGTCAAGCATTTCAAAGGCGAGGCATATCACCGGAAGAAGCTCGCCATGCGTACCGGTGATCACGTACTTGCTATGGTCAATGATTTACACGTAATCTTTGGAAAGGGTCCCGGCGGACTAGCTATTCCGAATGACGCTGAGAAACACGCACCCATGTGGAAGAAGAAATCTATATTTTGGGACCTACCCTCTGGAAAGACCTAGAGGTCCGCTCTTCGATCGACGTGATGCACGTGACGAAGAACCTTTGCGTGAACCTGCTAGGCTTCTTGGGCGTGTATGGGAAGACAAAAGATACACCTGAGGCACGGGAGGACCTGCAACGCTTGCACGAAAAAGACGGCATGCCTCCAAAGCACTATGAAGGTCCTGCCAGCTACGCTCTTACGAAAGAAGAGAAAAAAAGTGCCACCTAGTGGGCCCCACGGCCTGAATACGACTAGAAACCCTACCATGGGCCAGGATTCAGGCCCGCAGGAGGCCCAGTAGGCCCACAGGCACACACAGCGTACGGTTAGGCCCGAAAGCCTACAATTGAGAGGAGCTCGAGAGGGTGGGCGCAACAGCGCTTATAAACCACTCTCGAGCTCTCTCAGCTAGCGAGGTGGTACTAAACTTTTGACGCGGGGCAGCGCAAGGCCTTTGGTCCCGGTTGGTGCCACCAACCGGGACTAAAGGGTTCATTGGTACCGGTTCGTGGCATCAACCAGGACCAATGCCTCCCTGTAGTTGCGGGTGGTGCTACCAACCGGGACCAAAGGGCGCCGCTTCCCGCCTTTGGGCTGCTGAAAAGAGGTTTTGGTCCCGGTTGGTGGCACCAACCGACTAAAGTAGTATTGGTCCCGTTGTTGCCACTTAAACGGGACTAATGTTTGACTATATAACAAACACTTGCGAAAATTTGCAGTTTTCATCGCCCGTCCCCCCCCCCCCCCGCCGATGACGCCGAGCTCATCGACACCGTCAGGCTGCTCCACCTCACTGTCTACGCTGCTGCCGCCAACACCGTTGCCTCCCCGAGCCCGCACCGTCCTCGTCGCCGGCATCCCCGAGCCCGCCGTCCTTGTCGTCCCCATCGCCACGTGCCTCCCCGAGCCCACCCCTCCTCGTCCTCGCGCCGCGCGTGCCGCCCCGAGACCGTCGTCCCCATCACCACGTGCCGCCCCGAGCCCGCCGTCATCGTCGCCGGACTCCTACCATCGCCGCCCCCCTCGAAGTGAGCCCCCCCCCCCTTTCCCATGGTCCCGCGCCGCTCTTGCGCCCGAGCGTCGGCCCCTTGCTCTCTGCCCCTGCTCTCCATGGTAGCCGCCGGCCCCGACGCATTGAAGAGCAGAAGGAGAGGAGAGGAGAAGGAGTGGAGCAGCGGTGTTTCTGAAATTTCTGAATTTTTTTTACAGATATGAACAGTGCATAGAGGGTGTTTGATCAAATGTAAGATGGCTTTGGGCATTTTTAGAATTTATGATATTTTTTATGGTGAGGTACTGATGCAAGACAAAGGTGATGGCAAAATTTCAGAATTTTTGGATTGGTTTAGAATAGGTTTTCAGCAAGGAATTTGAATCTGGTTCAAATTTCATTTGAATGAAATTTGAAAATTCTGAACTATGGATCAGAAGGTTTTTGGTGAAATGGAGTGTGGGTACTGTCATGAAGTTGGAGTAATTTTTGTGTTTGTAAAAGAGTTAGGAAAATTTAGAATGTGCTATAAATATGTCAAAAATGTTTTTTGTTCATAGAAAGTTTGTTGTTCATATACAGAAAGTTTTTATATATGACTATAGATATATGAGGAATGATGATCCATGGATGTATGCATTGATATATATATGAGAAACGATGTTCATAGAATATTTACCAAGTATATATGTATTTTTGTTCATAACATTTTTTTTCAGTTATATATGTATGTGGCTATAGATGGATTTATATGAGAAATGATGATCCATGGAAAAGTTTTATATATGCAAAAGTTACATTTTTAGGAAAGTTTTATATATCTAGCTAGGAAAAAAGGAAGAAGAAGAAGAAAAAGAAGGAGAGGAAAAAGGAAAATAAGAAGAGGAAGAAAGGAGAAGAAGAGGAGAGGAAGAAGAGTAGAAATAAATAAGAAGAGGAAAAAAAGATAAGGAAGAGGAGAAGAAGAAAGGAATAGAGGAGAAGAAGAAAAAATAGATATTTTTCTATTTTTTCTTCTTCTCCTCTATTCCTTTCTTCTTCTCCTCTTTTTTTTCTTCTTTTTTTTCTTCGATCTTCTCCTCTATTCCTTTCTTCTTCTCCTATTTTTATTTATTCTTCGTTTACTTATGTTTTATCGGGTCTGTCGTCATCGATATACCCCTCCCGTTAACTTCAACACGAGGGGGGGGGGTCGATATACCCCTTCCTCGATAATATTATTTTCCCATATACGTATGTCGTCGTTGTCGATATTGCCCCCTCCCGGATAACTTCGACATGAGGTGCGGTCGATATATATACCCCCTCTCGACTGTGATAACTTATACCACGGGAGCACCCCCCGACCCTCTCGCTCGACCAAAACTCTCGAGGACACCCAAACCCTAGAAAAAAAACGATGTCGGTCTCCTACCCCCTCCCGCCGCGCCCCTACCCGACAAACTCTCTCGAGGCCACCCCAAACCCTTGAAGTGTTGTCGAGGCCAGCGCAAACCCTAGAGAAGCAGCGTCGAGGCCACTAATTAATATGATTCCTTACTGTGATTAGCTAGCTAGTTCTACGTTTTCCACTAATATATCCATCTGTCATGTTTGAATAATAATTGTCATGTTGTAAATATTTGTAGAAACTATGGACACCCCTCGAGACGAAGCAACAGAAGCGGTGCGAGGGGACCTAATCGCACAAGGAAGTGATGTCGTCTTTTCGTTTCTGAATGACAACGATGGTCTAGAAGGACAGGGTGAAGAAGCAGGCTATGATTATGATGGCTCCTTTGACCCAATGCCGGTGCAAGAAGGAGACCGTGAGGACAGCTCCGGTGACCCAATGACGGTGCAAGAAGGAGACCGTGATGACGGCTCCGGTGACCGAACCGAGTCCGCCAGTATATATATTAGTTAAGCCTGTGCTGAATAGCTAATTGATGCATTCATTGTTTTGGTATATGTACACATATTAATTAACTCTCATCTTTCTTCTTTTTTCTAGCCCTACGGATCGAGCACAACTTCGGTAAGGAGACGAGGCCCAAAGAAAAAGTTGAGCTCGGATGAAAGGTTTGAGATCACAGCAATCGCGCGCGACGGCGAACCGATTGAACCCATCCGGATAAAGAACACATTTGTTGCTCAGTGCGGGGTTCTTGTTAGGGGCAGGCCATCAGCATCCACCAATGGTATAAGCCTAAGAACGAAGACCCTGAGGTGTCTTATGTCAATGATATGCAGAAAGATGATCTTTGGACTGAGCTGAAGGCAAATTTCACCCTACCGCCAGAGGAGGATCCGGAGAAGCCAGTTATAGAGCAATTAATCAAGTCTTTTGCTCTTAAGAAGATGGCAGGCCTATTCAGGAGGTGGAGGAAAGAGCTGAAAAAGTTTGTCAACAAAGAAGAGACACCAGAATTCATCGACAAATATGAGAAGATCAGAGATAACTGGCCCGCATTTGTGGCCCACAAGACATCGAGAAAAAGAGTAAGAAGATGTCGGCGACAAACAAGCAAAATGCTGCGAAGAAGAAGTTTCACCATCGCACGGGGTCAGGTGGCTACCTCAAAGCCCGGCCTAAGTGGGCCAAGGCTGAGAATGATCTGCTTGATAAAGGGATTGAACCAGAGATAATGAACTGGCCAGACCATTGCCGGACTTGGTTCTTCGGGGCTGGCGGAACCTTGGACCCTGTATCAGGGAAGTGACGTTGGACGGACGAGCCACTGAAAATACCAGTCAAGAGGCTTCGGCACTATATCAATGCAGCACAGCAAGGGATGTTCGTTCCAGACAGGGAGAACGACGAGCTCACAATGGCCCTCGGGAATCCAGAGCACCCTGGAGGGACACAAGGCATGCCAGGCTCCGTTCCGTGGAAGGTTGGTTTTCCGGACGCAGGCAATTACAAATGCCAAGAGAGGAGGAAGAAAGTGCAGCAGACCGAACTGCAGGCGTTGCACGCAAGGGTACAAGCGATAGAGGAACGAGAAGCAAATCGCAGCAAACGAACTGCCGAAGCTTCCCTCGAAGCTACCCCGCCATCTCAGCGGAGAAGCAGCGTGGCTTCCACCGAGTTGCTTCAGCCGGAGCATGTCTTGACGGCTCCTGCTAGCTACCCCGTGGATTTTATCACGGAGTCTCAAAATTGCCACCTTATGATGCAATGGCAGAACTTAAAAGTCAAGGCGGTTGTCGGCCAAGTTCGACCTTCTGAACCCGGCGCAACTTTTCACTGTCGTCCGATTCCAGAAGGATATGCTAGGGTGACGGTGGACGAAATAACGGAGGGATTTGAGGACCTCCGGCTTGACCACCCTGCCGGTGAAGGGGAGACTCGGCTGGGTTCTGCTTTGAAGACTCCATGCCTATGGAGGAAGGAGTTCATCAACCTTCCGAACTGGATGCCTCCGCCTCCTCCTCCTCCTCCGGCGAGTCAGGGCACTCCGCCTCCTCCACCGCCTCCTCCTCCGGCGATTGACGATCAGGGCACTCAGCCTCCTTCTCCGTGGCGTGGCGGCACTCCGCCTCCTTCTCCACTGCGCCGGCCAAGGCCTTTCGAGCAGCCAGCAGCCTCCTCCTTTCTGCCTCGCCAAAGAAGGGCGGAAGAGACCCGCCGCCGCCCCGGCTGCTCCGGCGCGTCGTAGTCCTTCTCCTCCGCCTCGTAAGAAAGCATGAAAGAAGACAAACGCCGCAGCCGCTCCGTCTGCTCCGGCGTATAGCAGTACAGACAGAGGTAGGAGGCAATACAGATACGGTCCTCCTCTCAAGCCTCTAGAGAAGTTACCGTACGAGAAGACCGAGGAGGAAAACGTGAATATCGTGCGGTCCGAAGTGAAGGACTTCTTTGAAGGGTTGAAAGCAGCGAGACATCCACCTCCGGAGGAGAAGGTAGATCCGGTGAAAGCAAAGCGCACTATCGATGCCCTGAGGAAACCACCAAAGTCTCCGCCGAAAACCAACTATGTGCGCATTACTAAAAAGGCATATCTCGAAGCGAAGCGGTCGGGAAGTACTGTCAGACATCAAAGGTCAAAAGAACGAGCAGCTGCGAAAAAAATTGCCTAGCTCGGCGAACAAGCAAATGAATCGTGCCCCCCGCTCAATGTGTCTACAGACATCGTCGCTAATGCTCCAGGAACGGTGCCCGGTTATAGCAATCTTGGAGATTACCTGCCTGACGATCAACTTCCTGATTTCATGGAGGTGGACGAACACAGATACGAGTACGGGAAGCCTCTCGTCAAAGATGAAAATTATCTAACAACGATGATGCGAAGATTCCATAATTGGTACATGAAAACCTGCAGAGAGTCTGGGGGGACGAATACTTTGTATCTGAGAATTAAAGAGGAGCACGAACTCCATGGAAATGATCTGTTGCCTGTTCCATTTGAGGAGTTCTTCGAGTTCTTCAATCAAAAGGCCCTCGATAAATTAACGGTCTTTTGCTACTGTCTGTAAGTACTATTTCTGTCATTAAGTCTGTATATATAGCTCAGCTCTTTCATTGCATGTATTTATAATTAATTATCCTCACTATATATATTATGCAGATTGAAGATCGTCGAAAGTGCAGAAAACAAGAAATGTATGATATTGGGTTCATTAACATAAATATCATAGATGAAATTCAGGTTAAAAGCATCACCAAGAGGCCGAGGCCAACTTGCTACAATCGTTGATCAAAAATCGAAACATAGATACCATACTCTTTCCTTACAACTTCAAGTGAGTGTTACTGTCGTGTGCATATTCGGTTTCCCTTATTACTCGAGCGAGGTTACAGTAATGTAAATGATGAGTTATGCATGCGTGCGCAGCTTCCACTATGTTCTTACGGAGATTAAGGTTGAGCGGGACTAGTAACAGTCTTAGACTCGAGACGAAAAGATCCCGAAACCTATGCGGACATGACTAAATTGCTCAACAAGTAAGTTCAATCGATCATTATCGCACCATATCGGCAACTTTTTGTTCATTTCCTGATATCTCAAGTAATAATAATTATTTTCTTTGTCTTGCAGGGTTTGGAAACAGTTCACCGCAGAAGCTCCAGGACTGCCAAGGAGCTGCGATATACATACCCGAAAGTAAGTACTACTAGCTAGCTAGTTGCGCAGCATCTCCCGTTGATTCTATAGCTATACTTTCATCAATGCCATTTATAATGCTTCATTATCAGTTTGATTGACCTCTATTTCTCATAAAGTGCTTGTGGCAGGAACAAGGGAATAATTATCGTGGATACTACGTTATGCGAGTTCATCTACAACGCGACAAAAATAAGCGGGCTACTCTAAAAGACAATATGAAGTGCGTAAGCAATAATATTCACAATTTCATTTTATTACACCATCATTTCTGTTGAGTTTCATTCATATATATGTATTAACCCCCTTCTTCAAATTAGACGTGGCAGATGCGGAATGAACTCCTACCACAAGATCGCATTAAAGAAATTCAAGAGGAATTGGCGGGATTCTTTCTTGACTACGTCATCAATAAAGCCGGAGAATACCATGTGGAAGTTGATTTCAAATGCTAGGGGATTGTAAGAGATCTTACATATTGTATATGTATGTAGCCAGTAATGTCGGATAGATAATCTGAAAACTTGTTGTTCGAGCAATCTCGGAGAAGGAGAGGTCGATCGATCACTTCTCTCGGTATGCATGATTTAACTTCAGTACTTAATGGTTTCCTTCATTTTCTTACTAGCTAGCGTGTCGAGGGCCTCTCTATGTATAGTACGTAGCATCGACCAAGCACGGACATAAGAGAGGACACTTCTCTCTATTAATTAGCTAGCTAACACAATATAGGAAACACCTAAATTAACCCCCCAAAACCCCCAACCCCCCCCCCCCCTTTAAAAAAACAAAAACCCCAGCCCCTGAAATGTCGTGGCGTGGATGCCTTTTTGGTCCGGTTGGTGCCACCAATCTGGGACCAAAGGCCCTCTACTGGGCTCGGCGCACCGCCACGTGGAGGTCCATCTGTCCCGGTTCGTGTTTGAACCGGGACTAAAGGTCTAGGGCATTAGTAACAACCCTTTAGTCCCGGTTCAAGAACCGGGACAAAAGGCCCTTACCAACCGGGACGATAGGGGTTTTTTCTACCAGTGACCCCTTTAATAGTCGCGTAAAGAGCGTCCTCTGGGCTATGCCACGTCGGATTTACTATGCTCGTCGATTGGGCAAGTTGGAGCGCGTGGGGCATAGAGAAAGCTTACGAGGGAAGGGAAATAAGGTTGGGCGCATCTTTTTTCTTCCTCCATGTCGTCACAGGGATTGAGTACTTGTCTAGAGTTTAAGGTTTCCTGGGGTAGTAGATTTGCTAATGGGGTTGCGCATAAGCTTGCCAAGGTAGGAGTTGGCGAGGAGCTATGTAACAGTTGGTTCGGTGTTCCACCGGATTGTATCTTAGGGGCGTGTTTGGTTGCCGTTTGCTACAGTGCCTGCATCGCATACACTTCTCCACCCAACCTGCACTACAAAAAAAATACACTTCCGTGATGATACGTGTTTGTCACAGTAGGTCGCGTTTTTTGTCATGCATGTACATCCATGACAAATTTATGATAGAATCAAGATAGTCATACATGTGCTGTCGTTGAAGTGTTCCATGACATTACCAAAATTATCATCACGGAAGTGTCCACTTCCATGATGATAAATCGCACGTCACAGAAGTGCTTTCTTCAAGGGTGAACGACACGTGGCATCCACCGTAACGGAATGCCGTTAAGCTATCGGGTCGGGTTTTGGATCCGATAACCCGTTAACAGCCCCGACCAATGGGGATTTTCCACGTGTAAAATCATCTTTGGCTGGAGGAAACACGTGTCGGCTCACCGTTGGGACAGATGTCATCCACTCATTGAATGTATACGCCTATGATACGTCGACACGTGGCATGGCCTAACAGAGGCCCATTCCTGTGAAAAGGCCGGCCCATTTGACTTGGTCAAAAGGTGGCGGGCTGGCCCATGTAAAGCCTGTTAACGGCCTATTCGCATATAGCCCATTTACAGCCCGCTAACCCAAGGCCTGTTACGCCCTATCCGAATTAGGCCCAGTAGCGTCATCTGGGCCACCCAATATGATTCGACCCGTTTTCACTTACGGCCCATGTATGGCCCATGACGTCTTTCGGCCCATATGAGGCCCTATGTAACTCTTGGCCTATTAACGGCCCATGGTGAAACTGGCCCGTAATGAACAGTGTATTACTTTACACCCATTAACGGCCCGTGGTGAAACTGGCCCGTAATGAACAGTGTATTACTTTACACCCATTAACGGCCCGTGGTGAAACTGGCCCGTAATGAACAGCGTATCACTTTATACCCATTAAGGGCCCGTTATTCCGTTGGGCCGTTTCCAGCCCATGTTATCTTTCGGCCTTCTTAGAGCCCATTTATTCTTGGGCTCATTTCGGCGATTCGTTTACTTACGGCCGGTTACTGTCATTTTCTGCTTATGGACCAAATTCAGCCCGTGGTTACAGTCGGCCCGTTTGTGGTATGTTAACACGTTGGGCCATTTTCATAGTGTCATGAAATACGGCCTATTAACGATGGCCCGTTATGGTCGGCCCATGAACGGACAATTCCAACTCTAGCCCGTTTACGGCCATAATGCGGCCTGTTATTGGCCCATGTTTGGCCAATCGAACATACTGCCCGTATAATGCCCATTGATGATACGGCCCGTAGAAGGCCCATTGTTTCTGCGGCCCGTAGAAGGCCCATTGTTTCTCTGACCCGTGGAAGGCCCACTGTTTATCTGACCCTTAGAAGGCCCATTGTTTCTATGGCCCGTAGGTGCGGTGTCACTCTGATAAATATTAGCCCATGGTTATTGTGGCCTAGTTTAAAAAAATAGGTTGTTGCAGCCACTAGCAAACCGCAGAAAAAGAACTGCACTGACTACAGGCAAACCAATAAACAAGAAAACAAGGAAATAAATAAGCAAGCAACTTACACTAGGCTATCACAGCTATTACATCCACTGGGCATCAAAGTTCGCCACCAGTGCAAATATAGGGAACACAGCAGCATATAAACGCCGCAGCAAAACAAGTCCAGAACTAAAACCACTTTAGAAGACCTCAAGAAACAATATCCTGGGTACCCATAATGCTGGCAAGATGCTTAGCAAGCTTATTAATTGTCTCTTGTTTGGTGCTTAAGTCCTCCAGCGCCTGCTGTTGCACCAGAAAGTATGCATCTGAATTCTGCAGGGACTTCCTCAGTCCTTCTGACTTCGTCGCATAACATCAGATCGATGTCTTTCAACTTGAAGTTGAGACTCAAGAAGCCGAACTGATTCAGGCAACGAGTTCGAAGAGCTGGTGCCAGCAGTGGTAGCCAGTAACTCGAACACTACATCAAGACAGGACTTTGGGGTTGTCTCAGTGTCCTCAATATAGTTTTTATCAGCTTTCTTGGAGACCAACAGGGATGTCTCACTATCTTGATCCTTATCTGCATTACTTCCTTTACCATTGCATAACAGGGTACTCTTCTCCAATATTTTATCCGTGTTCTAAAAGGGAAACAAACAAACACATCTCAGGTTTACAATGTAGTATATGAAATTCATTTTGGTAAACCAGTTCAGTAGTAAGGTGGACAGGATAACAGCATGAAACAAACATATATCTATTTATTATGGTCCTTTGTATGGTCTATATCATTCTAGTTTATGTTGCCAAATCAAGATAGATACAGTTCGAATCATATCTATTTAAGACAAAGCAGCATAGACAGAATATAAGTGTGGGAAACTACACAGCAATAACAACACCTGTAATGTGCATGGCATGAGAACATAACTGTTTATTCAATTGAAACTGAAATCAACATAGAGCAAGTTACAACAAAGAAACAACCAAACACGTTGAAGAAACAGGTTTAAAACATACCGCTATGCGCCATTGGAGTTTCAATTGCATCCTTCAAATTTGAAATTGGTTGGTATCAAGAAATACAGTGATGCAAGAGCAAAGTAGTATGAACCATAGCTACGGAACCTGACACGAGAACAATTCTTCTTACGCTTTAAGCGTTGACTTCGGGTTCGGAGTGGTGGTCCTCGTGATTTGGGCACTGCAGTTGCCTTACTAACTGCTCGTGTTTGGGTGTTCTGTGGTGGAGACGGTGTTGTGTCAACGGGAACTGGGTGTCTATCTGCTGGGGTTGGGGTTAGAAGGGGTGTAGCTGGTTCTCTGCCCAACTGGGTAGGGGTACAATCTGCATGAGTGTGGGTTATGTGTGGTGGGGCTGATTCTTGGGCAAGTACAACCGTGGTTCTATCTGCACCGACAGGTAGCACAATCTTTTCTGAAGACCATGTTTTTACTCCCACGGATACTGCCATCACTCCCTCCAATTGAAATGGCTGATAAACAAGAAAAGTAATTGAATATACAGACATTGTAAGATAGACAGGTGCAATGGATAGTAGGGAAGAAAACATGGCATGAAATAATTCACATTTATGTTGTCTAAGCAAACAGAATAGCAGGACATAATTTCACATATATGATGGCTAATTAAACAGGATAGCATGACACAGTTTCACATGTATGATGGCTAACTAAACAGGATAGAATGACATACTTCAAAATATGATGACTATGTAAACAGGATGACATGATATAACTATACGATGTGTCTATTAAAGTGGTTGGCATGCCATAAATCACAAACATGCCGTCGATGGAAACATGATGGCATGATATAATTCACAGATAGAATGACATAATTTAAAATATGATGACTATGTAAACAGGATGAGATGATATAACTATATTATGTCTTTAGAAAATGGGTTGGCATGCCATAATTCAGATACATGTTGTCTATGTAAACATCATGGCATGACATAATTCATATATATGATTTATATACTAAGGAAGTGAACAGAGGGCAATTGCATATATGATGTGTCAAGTAAGGAGATGGCATTCAATATTGTGTATATGATGTAAAAAATAAGCATTGCAATACAACATATGCATTATATGAGTAATATAACCCTGCCAAATTTTAGCATACACCTCGGGGGATAATAGGACTGGTCATCCGCCTCTGAATCCTCCTCTAAAGAGCTATCCGTAACCAGCAAGATATCTGCTTCAAGAGTAGCATTGTCTTCTCTGAAGACCTTGTTTTCACTCCAGATTTCTCCATCGCCAATTCAAATGGCTGATGCACAGGAAGAGCAGTTGAACATACAAACATTGTCGACAAAAGCAATGAGAAATACAAAAAAAGGACGACATGCTATAATTCACATATATGACGCTTGCCTAAACAGCATGGCATTGCATAATTCACATACATAATGCCTTGCAACAAGATAACATTGCATAATTCACATATATAATGTCTTGCAACAAGCTGGCATTGCATAATTCACATATATGGTAATTAGACACTAAACATGTGGCATTCACACAAAGCATGTCTAAACTAAGCAAATGACATAGCAATGCAAGATACCATACGCACGATATGAGTAACATAACCACCAAGTTAGGGCATGCACCTCGTGGGGGAAATATGATCGGTCATCTGTCTCGAATCCTCCTCGAGGAGCTATCGGTAACCAACAAGACATGCGCTTGCCGGATAGCATTGTTCGCTCTGAAGACCTTGTTTCCACTCCAGATTTTTCCATGACCGTGCCGAATGGCTGATGCACAGAAGATAATTGAATGTACTAAAATTGTTGACAAATTTAACACATAATAAAAAATGATGGCATGATATAATTCACATATAAGATGACTGGCTAACCAGGGTGGCATTGCAAAATTCACATATATGATGCCTGGCTAGGCAAGATGGCATTGCATGATTCACATATACGATAAAGAAACAAAACAGGTGGCATTGACACAAAGCATGTCTAAACTAAGCAGATGGCATCTTTAATGTATATAGTAAGCAATGCAAGGCACCATATGCATGATATTACCAACATCAGCATGCCAAGTTAGAGCGGAGACCTCATGGGGTAAATAGGAGTGGTCTTCTCCTTCTGAACCCCCCTCAGAACAGTTATCTTCCTCTTGATTACGATCTGAAATGGGTGGAGGGGGGCTGCATTTGCACCCACCATGGAACGACGTCTGCATGAAATTTTATTGCCATGCAAGGCTCGTCTCTTTTGCTCTACATGATCAGTTCCATTGTGTACAATAACTGGCATGCATAGGAATAAAACATAGTGAGATTATGTAAGGAGTGCATGCACAAATCCAGAGTGATGGTAGCAAACTGTGGATGGACCCAAAACCAATGATAGCAGCGGATAATAGCTTTAGTTAAAAATACAGAAAATGGCTCCTTTAATGTTTGTTTGCACCCAACATGAAACTCATAGTAGACACCGGAGATTAACCAGATAGTAGACAGACAGTACTGATTGCTGCCCCAATATGTACCCCACAACCATTTAAAAACTCAAGTTTCAGCATTAGTTTGGACCTGACTTGGAGTCTAATAGGTGAACACGACAATAATGTAGCATGTCATCATATTAAGCGACGCATAACGTAAGCAGACACGGAAGAGTGTGCCTCTCTTGCGGACCCGTGTAGTCCTCAAGGTCATCTGCTCGATTGATGATGGTAATGCGGTTGTCGTGCTGCCGGCGGCGGGAAGAAGATCTCGAGGCGGCGAAAGACAGTCTGAGAGGCGGATCCTCGCTTGGGTGAACCCTTCCGTCGTTGGTGCGGTGAGCTTTGGGGTGGAACCTGGCCTTGTGAGGCGGGACAAACCACACAAGGTTTTCTTTGACACATATCTGTAATGAAGTAATTGAGTAAGGGCTTGTTTGAATTTGAGGATTCTAACAATGCAGGGATAGGAAATAGACAGGAATAGGATAGGAATGCACGTGCAAAACAGAGAATTTAAAACACAGGATTTACATCAACTGGGTGTTTGATTCACAACAATTGGAAGATCACACGATGCAAAAAAGCATGGTGAGATTAAGTCAAACCACAAGAAAATGTACGGTTATAATGCTATTATGCTACTATCTCTTAGTCTTGTGCTTGATGAATAGAAATATGAAAAGGAGGAGAAGTGGAAATTAGAATTCCTACGGTTCTTTTTTCAAGGAGACACTAAAGGAACAAATCCTACAGTTTTCCTTTGCTCCATTCCTTTGCACCAAATTCATGAAAAGTAGTACCATAGGAAACTTTCCAATTCCTATGTTTTTCATTCACTTTTCCTTTCAAGCCTTTGGCGATTCTAGTAGGCAGGCTTGAGCAAGGAAAATCCTACACTAAAAAATGTTTTTGTGCTACTTCTATTACTTTGGACCCAGGCCACTGCCATACTAGCTCAACTCCTGTGCCCATCGACAAATGCACAGCTCAAACACGCAGAGATAAATACCGATGGCGTTCAAGAGAGTCCATCACGGATAGCTAAGTTGCCTGGTACCTCACGCTTGTCATATAGTAGGATAAAATAATCGTATTTCCCGTTACTACGAAAGTGCTCGATGGACAATATATATAACATGTACAGTAAAAAAGAGATGCAACAAGTGTACAACCTCTTTGGCGAAGCCATGTCGATCTCAGCGTGATTGGGTTGGCCGGTGAGGATGCTCCAGCTGACTTTGCTGTCGGAGGAGGGGCAGAAGATCTTAGGCGTCTGGAGATGGAGCCCGAGGTACTGCTCCGCTATGATGGAGGGTTTCGTCGTTGGAGCAGCTCCAGTGAGTTGTACGACGCCGAGGCTGAAGCAGGACAAGAGAGACAACGAACAACGTTAACCTGAGTGGAATTCTAATAGCATCTCCAATACATGACGTAAAATACATAACCACAAAGTGCTAGATGTAAAATACATCAGCCACTCATCTCTGAACTTAAGCGTCAAACTGAACTTAAGCGTCAAACTGAACTTAATCGTCAAACTGAACCTAACTGTCCAAACTGAATTTTGCTGTCGAAACTAAATTTTGCTTTCGAAACTGAACGCACTAGCAAGGTCAGGCTACACGTCGGTCGACTGACTTTTTCATCTCTGGTCAGTCGATTTTGCAGCCGTTGGATACGAAATCAAGGGCATGCGGTTCATCTTCAACCTCCACCCCGAGCCGCCAAACCACCACCGCCAAACAAAGCAGCCACCCGCCGCCATGGCCGGGCGGTGCACCGCCTCACCGCCAAAAACACTCCCCACCGCTGGTCCGCCGCCCGGCCATCCCTCTAGCCCCGCGCCGAAGCTTTTTCTCCGGCGATCCCCACGCCACCGCCCGCCAACGCCCGCCACCGCCGGCGACCACCGCCCCTATCCCGAACCCTAAGATAGATAGTGGGTACCTCTCCGACGAGCCCCGCCTCCCGCTGGCTGGTTCTTCCTTCACCCGACGAAGCGCACCCTTTGAAATCGATCGACCCAAAAAGTCGATTCGGTCCGATCAAGTGTAGCCAAATCGGAGTAGCATCACAAGCAAGAGCAAGATCAATAGCAAGAGCAGACCAGGCAGGGGACCGAGAGCAAGAGCAGAGCAGCAGCGCAAGCGAGAGCTAAAGCATCAGCAGCTCCTACTGATGTGGACGTCGCCGCCGAGGGAGCGACGCCGTGGAGGAAGTGGCCGGCGACGCCGCCGTGGATGGAGTCGCGCCGTTCTGCCGGGACCGGCGCCGGCAGCACCGTGAGATCGAATCAAGAAGAAAATGCGGCGATTAGTGTACAACCTCTTTGGTGGCGCCGATTAGGCCGCAGATTCATCCGAGGAAACGGTGATGATGATGCTCTTCCTGTGGTGCAGGTGAAGACGGTGGTGTGGGAATGGAGGTGGCGCGATAGACGAGGGGAACATCGGGGTAGCTCCTTGGAGGTGGAGGACGGGGTGGCTGAACCGGCGGGACGATGAGATCGACGACGGATCCTCATCCGGTACGGTGGATGAGGGACGTCGAGGTGTTGCTGTGGACGACGTCGTCGGGGAAGAAGCTCCGGCTGGGTGGCGGACGGAGCAGGGTGTGAGGCTTCGTCGCGGGTTTTCGCAGCCTTGGTGTACGAATGGGTGGGCGGACGGGATGGCAGTGGGGAACCATGGCTTAGAGACGCGCTTGTCTGAAATGTGGGGTAAGTTACGAAAGTACACCCCACCGATTTGAGGCGGCTCTTTCGGTTCAGGGGTACCACGGGCATTTCACGTGTCGGGATTTCACAGGAGGTGGGAGTTTTCGCGCGTGTTGTAATTTCGGAATAGCGAGGCGCGGGTTGAGATGGAGGGAGTTGTCGGAGCACAACGAGACAAAGATATATCTTAAATATTTCGGGCTAACAAGGCGCCGGGTTGAAGAGGCGGGAGTTTCGCAAAGACGATAGACAGAGACGCTAGCTTCAATTTTCGGCATAACAAGGCGCGGCTTGAAATTTCGGAAGAACAAGCTTAACATGTACCCAAAAAAAGACAATTTGCACCTCAACACGCACAACACACACACAAACACCATTTAGACTAGAGTAAGGTACACATGCATTGCACGCATGAGAATTGGCAACCAAATTATGAATAAATACCACATTGTAGCATGCAAGCTTTGAGTCATATATGCATGATATAGACGTTCGTTTAATTCTTATAGTTCATTTCATTCAAAATCATCTAGTTTTTATAAGAAAGCTAATCTATTTTAAGATTCATGGAATTGTGCGTGGTAAGACATAAAGTAAAAACAAATAATGCAAATCATGTAGAAAAACATTTGGGCAATTATGATACGGAAGATTCTAGAACAAATAAGAAGTGCTTGTGTTTTGATGTTTGTGCATTATGATTAAGTTCAACCATGGAGTCTTCTAGATTATACATGTGGCGAAATCTGGTGGAATCTAGATGATATCCAACGGCCAATAGTGCTCAAATTTGCCATCTTTGGACCTTCGGATTCGCCTCATCCAACGACCATCTTTCAAAGTTAAAGTTACCCGCTCACAATATAAAAAAAATATAATAATAATATATATAGGGGTATAGATATAGATATGTGATGCGAAAGTCGCCCATCATCTCCAATTACATGCACGGATGCGACATGGGCAAATGATGTCTGCCATCGGTATCTCAAATTCAAATCGATCGACCTTGTTCAATGTGTATACATTACAACATGCTCGTTTCCAAAGCACACCGCGTAGATCTCCGTTATATTCATGCATGCATGGGTTTCAAACATCAGGATCTCTTATTCAAATATTTGAATTCAACTTTACATTGATTATGACCTCACCTATTCTTTTACACCCACACAGTAGTCTTCTCTTTATAATTGTACTACTAACTTTCTCTCGTGCATGCATGCACACACACTACCAGTCGGCATTATCTATCGCACGCATGCAATCTTTTTCTTCAGGTCGGTCTCCCATGAAGGCACACACCCACACACATCCCCCTCTCCTTCATACCGAGCATTCTTTATCTCTCAAGCGTGCATGCGCAACGATCGATGTTCCTCTATGTATGTGTGTATATAGCTAGGTCTTTCATAGTTTTCCACACAAACCGATCAATCGATATATCCAGTGAGGTTTCACCCTCTTTCCCACGTCCACATCGATCAATCTATACCTCTCCCACGTCCACATCGATCAATCTGTACCTCTCTATATAGGATTAACATAAATAGCTAATACACCCACATTAATTATATATCCAACGTCCCCCTCTCATCATCCATGCCTTCTGCTTCATCTCTCGGGATCGTGCACAATGGTGAAGACGAGGCGATGAAGTGACCTGCCCCCTAACATCACTATATATTGAGGCTAATATGAATGTGATCATTAGACAATTGCTGCTAAAAAGGGTTTAATTTCATGAATTGACCCTCCGCGTAAAGGATTAGCAATGCTTGGCCCCCTAGCTCATTTATTTTTCATGGCTCCGCCACCGCGTTAACAGTATGCGTGTTCGCCCTCTCTCTAAATATCGATCTCGCACGTGTGCATTCCTTCATAGTCTCCCTCCACTCGGCCCCTCGCACCATCTTCTAGCCCCCCACTGGATTTTGCCACATGTACAATCTAGCAGACTCCATGGTTGAACTTAAGCATAATGCACAAACCTCAAAACAACAGTGGTTCTCTTTTGTTCTAGAATCTTCCGTATCATAACTGCCCAAACTTTTTTCTAGTTGAATTGCCATTATTTGTTTTTACTTTATGCTTTACAACGCACAATTCCATGAATCATAAAATAGATTAAGGGCTTCTTTGATTCAAAGGATTCTCAAAGGAATTTTGGAGCATTCTAATCATTAGGAATTTTTCCTATCTTGGTTGTTTGATTCGTAGGATTGTAAACCATAGGATTTTTTACATATGATTCATTTGCACTAGATTTCATAGGAAACATCCCATCCACTCAAACCTCTTTGAAAGATTTTTGCATTTTTTCTATGCACAATCAAACACTCGTACAATCATGTAGGATTCAATACGACATTCCACTATAATCCCATGTTTTTCCTATTCACGCGTTCTTAGCTTTTTTATAAAAACTAATTTGATTTTGAATGAGATGAACTATAAGAATTAAACGAAGGGCTACATCAAGCATATATGACTAAGAGCTTACATGCTATAGTGTGGTATTTATTCATAATTTGGTTGCAAAATCTGATGCGTTCAATGTACGTGTAAATTACTAGTACTTCGAGTATGTGCAAAACACGTAAATTAGAATACCAATGGCACGCTACACAGTGTCTCTCTTACAGTTCATGAAGCCACGTGGCACATGTGGAGGCGTTGTCGCGACCTCCTTGCGTGGATTGATCACAGTGACGTGTTGCTGGTTCTAGAAGAATGTACTCGTCCTCCCTGAGTCATACTGGCGGTACATGCACGAAGCGAAGATGTGCACGCACGCCACACACGCACTCATTCCCTCGCACGCACACGCAGGTACAGGGGCGGAAGCAATTTTTTTACCAAGATCCACCCCATGTGATAATTTGACGCGTGTAAAGTCGTTCACTTCATTGATGGTCAATTAATACAGCGCATGCAAATTGAGTGGACGTGAGGGCGGAAGAAAGACATTATTACTCCACTTCGCGCATGCGAGTAGTTAAATCATGGGTTGCTAGTATTACTTCCATTGGTCTCCTTCGTATTTTGTGCCAATTTTTGACAGTAACATAATATTTACGCATTTGAGCAGTGTAGTCTACTTGAAATTTATGTTCCACTAAACTCATCGGGAGCCGTTTGAGACCTCGAAACCAAAACCATCAATTAATTTTTACCTTGTTCCCATCACATTCGAAAGCCTGCTCACACCTACTAGTACTACGTACCAAACCTGAACGTGTTCCCGCTATGCAGGTATTAGTAATACTAGTGCTAGTACTTAGGTTATAAAAAGGGGAACTACCTAACCGAAAATTACTCTACCTTTCCTCCTCATAAGTGCTTCTTCTCCGTCCGTCGTTGCCATGGCCGGTGAGCAATAATAAAATGGTTATTATTATATTTCTTTGTTCATGATAATTGCCTGTTATTCATGCTATAACTGTGTTATCCGGAAATCGTAATACACGTGTGAATACATAGACCACAACATGTCCCTAGTAAGCCTCTAGTTGACTAGATCGTTGATCAACAGATAGTCATGGTTTCCTGACTATGGACATTGGATGTCATTGATAATGGGATCACACCATTAGGAGAATGATGTGATGGACAAGACCCAATCCTAAGCATAGATCAAAGATCGTGTAGTTCGTTTAGCTAGAGCTTTTCCAAATGTCAAGTATCATTTCCTTAGACCATGAGATTGTGCAACTCCCGGATACCGTAGGAGTGCTTTGGGTGTGCCAAAGCGTCACAACGTAACTGGGTGACTATAAAGGTACACTACGGGTATCTCCGAAAGTGTCAATTGGGTTGTACGAATCGAGACTAGGATTTGTCACTTCGTATGACGGAGAGGTATCTCTGGGCCCACTCGGTAATGCATCATCATAATGAGCTCAATGTGACCAAGTGTCTGGTCACGGGATCATGCATTACGGTACGAGTAAAGTGACTTGCCGTAACGAGATTGAACGAGGTATTGGGATACCGACGATCGAGTCTCGGGCAAGTAACGCATCTTGATTGACAAAGGGAATCGTATCTGGGTTGCTTGAATCCTCGACATCGTGGTTCATCCGATGAGATCATCGAGGAGCATGTGGGAGCCAACATGGGTATCTAGATCCCGCTGTTGGTTATTGACGGAGGCGTCTCGTTCATGTCTGCATGTCTCCCGAACCCGTAGGGTCTACACACTTAACATTCAGTGACGCTAGGGTTGTAGAGATATGAGTATGCAGTAACCCGAAATTGGTTGGAGTCCCGGATGAGATCCCGGACGTCACGAGGAGTTCCGGAATGGTCCGGAGGTGAAGAATTATATATATAGGAAGTGCAGTTTCGGCCATCGGGAAAGTTTCGGGGTCACCGGTATTGTCTGGGACCACTTGCCTTGGGGGCAAGCCTCCCCTTAGCCGCCCCGGAGATCTCATCTCCCAGGGCTGCCCCCCCAGGGGGCCTATATAAAGTGGGGAAGGGAGGGCAGCCGCACCCATGCTCTTGGCGCCTCCCTTCCCCCTTGCTACACCTCTCCATCTCGTAGAAGCTCGACGAAGCTCTGCCGAGATCACTACTGCATCCACCACCACGCCATCGTCCTGCTGGATCTCTGTCAACCTCTCCTTCCCCCTCTTCCTCAACCATACGTGTGTTGAACGCGGAGGTGCTGTCCGTTCAGCACTAGGATCATCGGTGATTTGGATCATGACGAGTACGACTCCCTCAACCCCGTTCTCTTGAACGCTTCCGCTCGCGATCTACAAGGGTATGTAGATGCACTCCTCTCTCTCGTTGCTAGATGAACTCATAGATAGATCTTGGTGAAACCGTAGAAAATTTTTATTTTCTGCAACGTTCCCCAACAGTGGCATCATGAGCTAGGTCTATGCGTAGTTCTCTTTGCACGAGTAGAACACAAATTTGTTGTGGGCATAGATGTTGTCAACTTTCTTGCCACTACTAGTCTTATTTTGCTTCAGCGGTATTGTGGGATGAAGCGGCCCGGACCGACCTTACACGTACGCTTACGTGAGACAGGTTCCACCGACTGACATGCACTAGTTGCATAAGGTGGCTAGCGGGTGTCTGTCTCTCCCACTTTAGTTGGAGCGGATTCGATGAAAAGGGTCCTTATGAAGGGTAAATAGAAGTTGACAAATCACATTGTGGCTTTTATGTAGGTAAGAAAACGTTCTTGCTAGAACCCTATTGCAGCCACGTAAAACATGCAACAACAATTAGAGGGCGTCTAACTTGTTTTTGCAGCATGTGAATGTGATGTGATATGGCCAAAAGTTGTGATGAATGATGAATGATATATGTGATGTATGAGATCATGTTCTTGTAATAGGAATCACTACTTGCATGTCCATGAGTATGACAACCGGCAGGAGCCATAGGAGTTGTCTTAATTATTGTATGACCTGCGTGTCATTGATTCAACGCCATGTAATTACTTTACTTTATTGCTAAACCATTATCTATAGTAGTATAAGTAATAGTTGGCGAGCAACTTCATGGAGACAAGATGATGAAGATCATGATGATGGAGATCATGGTGTCATGTCGGTGACAAAGATGATCATGGAGCCCCGAAGATGGAGATCAAAGGAGCTATATGATATTGGCCATATCATGTCACTACTATTTGATTGCATGTGATGTTTATCATGTTTTTGCATCTTGTTTACTTAGAACGACGGTAGTAAATAAGATGATCCTTCAAAATAGTTTCAAGAAAGTGTTCCCCCTAACTGTGCACCGTTGCGAAGGTTCATTGTTTCGAAGCACCACGTGATGATCGGGTGTGATAGATCCTAACGTTCGAATACGACGGGTGTAAGCCAGATTTACACACGCAATACACTTAGGTTCACTTGACGAGCCTAGCATGTACAGACATGGCCTCGGAACACGAAAGACCGAAAGGTCGAGCATGAGTCGTATAGAAGATACGATCAACATGGAGATGTTCACCGACGTCGACTAGTCCGTCTCACGTGATGATCGGACACGGCCTAGTTGACTCGGATCATGTTTCACTTAGATGACTAGAGGGATGTCTAATCTGAGTGGGAGTTCATTAAATAATTTGATTAGATGAACTTAATTATCATGAACTTAGTCTAAAATATTTACAATATGTCTTGTAGATCAAATGGCCCATGTTACCCTCAACTTCAATGCGTTCCTAGAGAAACCAAAATTTGAAAGATGATGGCAGCAACTATCTGGACTGGGTCCGGAACACGAGGATCATCCTCATAGCTGCCAAGAAAGATTATGTCCTAGAAGCACCGCTAGGTGAAGCACCAATCGAGAGAACCAAGGCGTTATGAACGCTTGGCAGTCTTATCTTGATGATTACTCCCTCGTTCGATGCGGCATGCTTTACTGACTTAGAACCGGGGCTCCAAAAGCGTTTTGAGCAACACGGAGCATATGAGATGTTCGAAGAGCTGAAATGGTTTTCCAAGCTCATGCCCGGGTCGAGAGATATGAAGTCTCCGACAAGTTCTTCAGCTGTAAGATGGAGGAAAATAGTTCTGTCAGTGAGCACATACTCAAGATGTCTGGGTTGCACAACCGCTTGACTCGGGTGGGAGTTAATCTCCCGGATGACGCGGTCATTGACAGAATCCTTCAGTCGCTTCCACTGAGCTACAAGAGCTTTGTGATGAACTTCAATATGCAGGGGATGGAAAAGACCATTCCTGAGGTATATTCAATGCTGAAATCAGCGGAGGTAGAGATCAAAAAGGAACATCAAGTGTTGATGGTGAATAAAACCACTAAGTTCAAAAAAGGCAAGGGTAAGAAGAACTTCAAGAAGGACGGCAAGGGAGTTGCCGCGCCCAGTAAGCCGATTACTGGAAGAAGTCAAACAATGGACCCAAGCACGAGATCGAGTGCTTTTATTGCAAGGGAAGTGGTCCTTTGGAAGCGGAACTGCCCCAAGTACTTAGCAGACAAGAAGGCCGGCAAAACCAAAGGTATATGTGATATACATGTAATTGATGTGTACCTTACCAGTGCTCGTAGTAGCTCCTGGGTATTTGATACCGATGCGGTTGCTCATATTTGTAACTCAAAGCAGGAGCTGTGGAATAAGCGGAGATCGGCGAAGGACGAGGTGACGATCTTGGCGTCAGGAATGGTTCCAAGGTCGATGTGATCGCCGTCGGCACGCTACCTCTACATTTACCTACGGGATTAGTTTTAAACCTCAATAATTGTTATTTAGTACCAGCTTTTAGCATGAACATTATATCTGGATCTCGTTTAACATGAGATGGCTACTCATTTAAATCCGAGAATAATGGTTCTTCTATTTATATGAGAGATATGTTTTATGGTCATGCCCCGATGGTCAATGGTTTATTCTTAATGAATCTCGAACGTGATGTTACACATATTCATAGTGTGAATACCAAAAGATGTAAAGTTGATAACGATAGTCCTACATACTTGTGGCAATCGCCGCCTTTGGTCACATTGGTGTCAAGCGCATGAAGAAGCTCCATGCTGAAGGACTTTTAGAGTCTCGATTATGAATCATTTGACACATGCGAACCATGCCTCATGGGCAAAATGACCAAGACTCCGTTCTCGGAACAATGGAGCGAGCAACCAACTTATTGGAAATCATACATCTTGATGTGTGCGGTCCAATGAGCGTTGAGGCTCATGGAGGATATCGTTATGTTCTCACTCTCACTGACGACTTGAGTAGATATGGGTATGTCTACTTGATGAAACACAAGTCTGAGACCTTTGAAAAGTTTAAGGAATTTCAGAATGAGGTAGAGAATCAACGTGACCGAAAGATAAAGTTCTTACGATCAGATCGTGGGGGAGAATATCTAAGTCACGAATTTGGTACGCACTTAAGGAAATGTGGAATCGTTTCACAACTCACGCCGCCTGGAACACCTCAGCGTAACGGTGTGTCCGAACGTCGTAATCGCACTTTATTGGATATGGTGCGATCTATGATGTCTCTTACCGATTTACTGCTATCATTTTGGGGATACGCTCTAGAGACAGCTACATTCACTTTAAATAGGGCACCGTCTAAATCCGTTGAGACGACACCGTATGAATTATGGTTTGGCAAGAAACCTAAGGTGTCGTTTCAAAAAGTTTGGGGATGCGATGCTTATGTCAAGAAACTCCAACCTGAAAAGCTCGAACCCAAGTCGGAAAAATGCGTCTTCATAGGATACCCTAAGGAAACCATTGGGTATACCTTCTACTTAAGATCCAAAGGCAAGATCTTTGTTGCCAAGAACGAGTCCTTTCTGGAGAAAGAGTTTCTCTCTAAAGAATTAAGTGGGAGGAAAGTAGAGCTTGATGAAGTATTGCCTCTTGAAACGGTAAGTAGCGCAACTCAAGAAGATGTTCCTGTGGTGCCTGCACCGACAAGAGAGGAGGTTAATGATGATGATCAAGATACTTCAAATCAAGCTCCTACTAAACTTCGAAGGTCTACAAGGACACGTTCCGCACCAGTGGGGTACGGCAACACTGTCTTGGAAATCATGTTGCTAGACAATGGTGAACCTTCGTACTATGAAGAAGCGATGGCGGGCCCAGATTCCAACAAATGGCTTGAAGCCATGCAATCCGAGATAGGATCCATGTATGAAAACAAAGTATGGACTTTGACAGACTTGCCCGATGATCGTGAGCAATAGAAAACAAATGGATCTTTAAGAAGAAGACGGACGCGGATGGTAATGTTACCATACATAAAGCTCGACTTGTCGCTAAGGGTTATCGACAAGTTCAAGGGATTGACTACGATGAGACTTTCTCTCCCGTAGCGAAGCTGAAGTCCATCCGAATCATGTTAGCAATTGCCGCATACTATGATTATGAGATATGGCAAATGGACGTCAAAACGGCATTCCTTAATGGCCATCTTAAGGAAGAACTGTATATGATGCAGCCGGAAGGTTTTGTCGACCCTGAGAATGCTAACAAGGTATGCAAGCTCCAGCGATCCATTTATGGGCTGGTGCAAGCATCTCGGAGTTGGAACATTCGCTTTGATGAGATGATCAAAGCGCTTGGGTTTATGCAGACTTATGGAGAAGCCTGCGTTTACAAGAAAGTGAGTGGGAGCTCTGTAGCATTTCTCATATTATATGTAGATGACATACTTTTGATGGGAAATGATATAGAACTTTTGGACAGCATTAAGGCCTACTTGAATAAGTGTTTTTCAATGAAGGACCTTGGAGAAGCTGCTTACATATTAGGCATCAAGATCTATAGGGATAGATCGAGACGCCTCATAGGCCTTTCACAAAGCACATACCTTGATAAGATATTGAAGAAGTTCAATATGGATCAGTCCAAGAAAGGGTTCTTGCCTGTATTGCAAGGTGTGAGATTGAGCTCGGCTCAATGCCCGACCACGGCAGAAGATAAAGAAGAGATGAGTGTCATCCCCTATGCCTCAGCCATAGGGTCTATTATGTATGCCATGATGTGTACCAGACCTGATGTAAACCTTGCTGTAAGTTTGGTAGGAAGGTACCAAAGTAATCCCGGCAAGGAACAGTGGACAGCGGTCAAGAACATCCTAAAGTACCTGAAAAGGACTAAGGATATGTTTCTCGTTTATGGAGGTGATGAAGAGCTCGTCGTAAAGGGTTACGTCGACGCTTAGCTTCGACACAGATCTGGATGACTCTAAGTCACAGACGGATACGTGTATATTTTGAATGGTGGGGCGATGGCTGGTGCGATTTGCAAGCAACAGCGTCGTGGCGGGATCTACATGTGAAGCGGAGTACATGGCAGCCTCGGAGGCAACGCATGAAGCAATCTGGGTGAAGGAGTTCATCACCGACCTAGGAGTCATACCCAATGCGTCGGGGCCGATCACACTCTTCTGTGACAACACTGGAGCTATTGCACTAGCCAAGGAGCCCAGGTTTCACAAGAAGACAAGGCACATCAAGCGTCGCCTCAACTCCATTCATGAAAATGTTCAAGATGAAGACATAGATATTTGTAAAGTACATACGGACCTGAATGTCGCAAATCCGTTGACAAAACCTCTCCCTAGAGCAAAACATGATCAACACCAGAACTCTATGGGTGTTCGATTCATCACAATGTAACTACATTAGTGACTCTAGTGCAAGTGGGAGATTGTTGGAAATATGCCCTAGAGGCAATAATAAAATGGTTATTATTATATTTCTTTGTTCATGATAATTGTCTATTATTCATGCTATAATTATGCTATCCAGAAATCATAATACATGTGTGAATACATAGACCACAACATGTCCCTAGTGAGCCTCTAATTCACTAGCTCGTTGATCAACAGATAGTCATGGTTTCCTGACTATGGACATTGGATGTCATAGATAACGGGATCACATCATTAGGAGAATAATGTGATGGACAAGACCCAATCTTAAGCATAGCACAAGATCGTGTAGTTCGTTTTGCTAGAGCTTTTCCAAATGTCAAGCATCATTTCCTTCGAACATGAGATTGTGCAACTCCCGGATACTGTAGGAGTGCTTTGGGTGTGCCAAAGCGTCCTGGCGTAATCGGGTGACTATAAAGGTGCACTACGGGTATCTCCCAAAGTGTCTGCATTGGGTTGGCACGAATCGAGGCTGGATTTGTCACTCCGTATGACGGAGAGGTATCTCTGGGCCCACTCTGTAATGCATCATCATAATGAGCTCAATGTGGCCAAGTGTGCAGTCACAGGATCATGCATTACGGTATGAGTAAAGTGACTTGCGATGCTTGAGATTATACGAGGTATTGGGATACCGACGATCGAGTCTCGGGCAAGTAACGTACCGATTGACAAAGGGAATTGTATACGGGGTTGCTTGAATCCTCGACATCGTGGTTCATCCGATGAGATCATCGAGGAGCATGTGGGAGCCAACATGGGTATCCAGATCCCGCTATTGGATGTTGATCGGAGAGGCGTCTCGGTCATGTCTGCATGTCTCCCGAGCCCGTAGGGTCTACACACTTAAGGTTAGGTGACGCTAGGGTTGTAGAGATATGAGTATGCAGTAACCCGAAAGTTGTTCGGAGTCCCGGATGAGATCCCGGACGTCACGAGGAGTTCCGGAATGGTGGGAGGTGAAGAAATATATATAGGAAGTGCAGTTTCGCCATCGGGAAAGTTTGGAGGTCACCGGTATTGTCTGGGACCACCGGAAGGGTCCCGAGGTCCACCGGTGGGGCCACCTATCTCGGAGGGCCCGTGGGCTGAAGTGGGAGGAACAAGCCTGGTGGGCTGGTGCGCCCCCTTGGGCCCTCCTGCGGCTAGGGTTGGAAACCCTAGGGTGGGGCGCCTCCACTGCCTTGGGGGCAAGCCTCCCCTTGGCCGCCCCGGAGATCTCATCTCGGGGCCGCCCAGGGGGCCTATATAAAGTGGGGGAGGGAGGGCAGCCGCACCCATGCTCTTGGCGCCTTCCTTCCCCCTTGCTACACCTCTCCATCTCGTAGAAGCTCGGCGAAGCTCTGCCGAGATCACTACTGCATCCACCACCACGCCGTCGTGCTGCTGGATCTCCGTCAACCTCTCCTTCCCCCTTGCTGGATCAAGAAGGAGGAGACGTCTTTCTCAATCGTACGTGTGTTGAACGCGGAGGTGCTGTCCGTTCAGCACTAGGATCATCGGTGATTTGGATCACGACGAGTACGACTCCCTCAACCCCGTTCTCTTGAACGCTTCCGCTCGCGATCTACTAGGGTATGTAGATGTACTCCTCTCTCTCGTTGCTAGATGAACTCATAGATAGATCTTGGTGAAACCGTAGAAAATTTTTATTTTCTGCAACGTTCCCCAAGAAGCTCTAGGTCGAGAACTACTCGTAACAAAGGAGCGGCAACCAAGGCTGCGGAAAAAAAAGAGAGGGCTCGCCGCCACGCAGAGACCTCGAAAGATCTCCCATGGGCAGGCGATGGCTCCTAGGAGCGCCCTAGCCGTGGAGGCGAACATGCCGAGCCGGCGGAGCTGGAGTCGTTATCCCTCGACGGCATGCCCGGTCAGCTCAATAAGCACCTCATTAAGTAGAAGGAGTTCATCCAAGGCTTGACGGAGTTGCTGAAGGAGAGCCTCGACGACATGCCCGCTGAGCTCAATCAGCAGGGGGAGTTGACCGCCCGGCTTGGTGATCTTTGAAGAAGAGCATTGCCTCAGAGAAGAAGGCGACCGGCGAAATCCTGCGACTTCAGGAGCACAAGGCGAAGCTCTGCCACGAGATCGACCTGTTGAAGGAGAAGAACGCCGGCTGGAAGAAGCTGCATGAGAATAGTAGTTCCTCGATGAAGATGTTGCAGGCCCTCGTCATGGAACCGAAGGAGGAGTTGGCGAAGCTCCGCATCGAGCACCCGGCTGCTGTCAAGGTACATAATGCAGCCGTGGAACAGATGATGAAGGCTCGCGTCGAGAAATCCCGCGTCATGGACATAATGAAGAAGATGGCGGAGGAGAGACGCAAGGAGATGGAGGTCGTGGAGGCGATGAAGAAGCAGTTACGACTCTGCAGCGAATTAGATCATTTGGGATGATAATCTTCCTTCTTCTTTTGCTGCTGTGTTTCATCTTTTGCTTGGTGTTTAGCACGCGTGTCACGTTCTCTGCGAGGCATGAATAGAACAATGGTTTTTGTTTTTGAGGGAATGAATAGAACAATGCTAACAATGAGATGACTAGCAAATTAGATCATTTTTATCGCCATATGGCACTGGGCTGCCGTGTTTCGTGCTCCTCCGTCGCAGTACTACTCCAGTGGAAAACTTGAGTATACCGCACGGTTCTTTGCTCCTCCTCGATCAGGTCGTCAGCGCATTTATACGAGCAGTCAAATCACAAGGCCCCGCCTTCCAGCAGTAATGAGCCGTCAAATCACAAAGGCCCTCGCCTCTCGTGAAACCGACCAAGCTAGACTGCCCTGCCCTCTAGCCTTTTAAAAAATGTATACTTTTGTACATCAGTAGTATCGATGGATTGCGCCATGGAGCAAAACTTGAAATTAAAAAAAAGGTGGTACATATAGAGAGCGCTCGTCGCCAAATTATGCATATAGTACTATTAAAAAGGCTAGTCACAATAATGGTGTCCAGCACAACCCACCCCTCAAATAAAACTAAGCACCATGGAATTCTTTGACAATTAAACTGCTGGCTATATGACGTTGGCCATATATATTGTACGTATATAATGTGAATAAACGAGTGGTAGTACTATACCAACTAAAAGATGAAATGTAAGAAATACTAGTATGTACTTCATCAAGAGTTAAAGTAACAAGAAGAAACATAACATAGTTCTCTTTGGGGGCTCAAAGACAACACACCCCTCAAATTAAATTAAGCACACCTGAAATTAAACTTTGCAACTATTCCGGTAGACACTGCATTAGAACCACCATGAGCAACGACACTGCCACCTTACTCGAGTCCTCGTCCACGTCCTCGACTTCGTCCTTGTCCCTCTTCCTCTTGGCCGATACTTCTTTGCTTGAACCACCAACTTGGCTGTTGCTCTTCATCCAACCCTTATAGATATTGAAACAAAGGTAGCCATCCATTGCAGCGTACTGGATGTGGTCTATATCTAGTACATTCCGCTGCCATGCATGACGATGAAATGTGTATGGAGGTTTCTCCGGTTTACGTCTGAAGGATGAACCATGGCTCCTGCCAGGTCAAGATTGAAGGCCGACGAGAGGACACCGGTGATTCTTTTGGAGGTCGAAGGTGTTGCCTACAACGAGGCCTATCCGACGCAGGACTTCTTTGTCGTTACCAAAGTCTATAGTAACGAATTTGACTAGGTTGATCTTGAGGAAGTCCTTAAAATCCTGGCACTCAACGTCGGCATGGCATATGTGGTAGACCAAGCATAAGTCATGCACGCAAACCTGGATCACGGCGGGCTTCTTCCTCTCTTCGTCCTTTAGATCCTTCTCTCGTCCCACGGTCGTGGTGTACTCAACATCTAGCCCGGCGACCCACTCATCATGTGATTCTTCGAACATGCGTGCGAAGCGAAAGGCATCCTTTCACCATCGCGGAAGAACGGGTGTAGATGACGTCGAACTCATCGCCGGTGATGGTTCTAACCTTGTACTCACCGCCGATCGGGGAGATTTGGGACGCCATGGATTTGGGAGGAGGGTTAGGATTAGTGGAACTGCCGTAATGTGAATGGACGGGACGACTAGGAGCGAACCGCCGTAGTATTAAAGGATGTGCGGGGACGAGTAGGAAGCGAACTGCCCGACATGCGAGCAGCGGGTAGTGGCTTTCCATTCTCCCATGATACGGGCTTCCGAGAGCCCTTGGATCGGAGATCGAATGGTTGCATGGCGTGATTCTAGACCAATGGGTGAATATCCTATCACGGAGGGTTATTACGCAAATTTTTAGCAACTTAGCATGCGACCGTTTGATCTCAGATCCAAGGGCTGCCAAAGAGCTTGATATCATGGTCGCGCCTACCACGACCGTCGGCGTCGCTTTCGCGCAGTCACGCCCTTAGAGATTTAACACGGTCGTTAGGCTATCTGATGTTGGCATGTCATACATAGTCATCACTTAGTCACTCATACTACAACAAGGTTGGCTATAAGGTTGGCTATAAGTGTATTTTTTTACTCCTCTCTATCTCTTTCTTCGTACTCCCTCCATCCCATAATATAAGAACGTTTTTGACACTAGTGTAGTGCCAAAAACGTTCTTATATTATGGGTTTCTGAGTACTAGTATTTATTGCATTTGCCAAGGAGTGACCTCTTCCAATGAAATGGTGTTGCTAAGTTTGCTTCATTTAATTAGCTATAGACTCAGGCTGGTTGTAATGGGAAGTATCATATACTAATGTCATGCATATGATACTAGTGTATGACACCTCATCAAGTACTACCTCCCTAATGCATATACATATGATACTAGTATATGATACTATGCATTAGGGAGGTAGTACTTGATATAATTAGCTATAGACTCAGGCTGGTTGTAATGGGAAGTATCATATACTAATATCATACATATGATACTAGTGTACTACCTCCCTAATGCATAGTATCATATACTAGTATCATGCAGTACTTTATTTATTACCATGCATGACACATAGTAGTATAGCATTTATTATGATATAGTATCATGATATGATACTCAACCCTCTTTTTCTTCATTTAATTTTATGACACCTCATCAAAATTGCCTAGTTGACATGCATGATACTAGCTATGATGCTACCATTACAACTAGCCTCAAAATTGTCTTTTCACCTAGGTACAGGCGCTTAGCACCGTTTCTTCCTTGGGTCACCAAACTAGTCTCTCTCTTCTTTATTAACTTGCCACATCAGACTTTATGCCTATGTGGCAAGCTTAAGCACAGAGGAGCAAGTAAGTACAATAGTGCGCGTTGCCGCTTTACATGGCATTTTTGCATATGTGGAGTAAAGAGAGGCAAGGAAAAAGTGGAGAAGTGGGCTCTCATGCAAGAGCCAGCCTCTACTACTACATGGTGGAGCATTGGGAGAGGCACCTGTATGGAGGTGGTTAGGAATCGGGAGACTCACACCGGTCATAGCGCCGCAGTTAAAATGATAATGGCAAGTCAAATCATGGGGCCCCACCTGTCCAGTGATAACTTCATTTGTCAAATCACACAGCCTCGTTTGCAGCAGCCTACTCCCTCGTCTTCTCGCGTCTCTGTCAAACCGACTAGGCGGAACTGTCCCGCCGCCTACCGGGCAGGAAAAGCCCCGCCCTCGACTTTTAAATAGTATACAATATACTAATTTTGTATCCATGGATTGCGCCTGCGCCATGGAGCAAAGCGTCTGGAAAACGGCGGTACACATGTATGGAGTATACAGCACGCATGTCGCGTTCGCGTCGCACCCCAGACGGTCGGTCGGTCCGGCACGCTGCTCTACGAATGGAACGCGCGTCATATTGCGTTCGCACACACATGTGGGATCGCAATTGAGAACCGACCATAGGCACACTCCCCGGCCCCAAGTCGGGTGACTTAATAGAAGAGGGAGACGAGCGATAGTACTAGAGAAGTGTTGTACTACGTTGGTGCCTGGACGATCCCTGCAAGACACAGAAAATCAGTTCGTCCATGAATGTGACCAGACTCCAGCAGACACGCCTGGATTGGCTATCGTCTACATATCGTGCAGGCTGTGTTGTACATGGCCGTAGTTGTGGTGAGAAATCTAAAAAAGGTTTCTTGTCATCTCGCAAAATTATGTGTCATGTGCTTCGGATCACTGCGAGGGTTAAACAACGACAACTGAGTTGGGCTAGTCATTGGGGGCACATGCACGAACAGTGACTACTCGGCTGCCATCTAGGTCAAGCCGGCTATGTTAATTAGGACATCTATCGACGGATCCCTTTTCTACGAGTTTACCTTTAATTTGAGCTTTGTTCCTCGTCTAGTTTGTCCATCGGGATTCATGTTGTCTCCTTTGGGCAGTGAGGTTATGATTTCTTGTCATGTGGCATTTTTTCGTGTTATATGTTATAATCCGGCGCTTGAGATCAAAATGACGACAACCACGCCTCGGGCCACGTGCATGAAGACTTATCGACAGTCATTGACGAGGTCAAGCTCCGTAGAGACAAAAGAAAACTAAGTACTACTCCACTATATAGGCAGGAGCCTCCGCGCTTGATTTCTAGTGTTTCTCTCTTCACACCGTCTCGGCCTCTCCAGATCTAAACACGACAACGGTGGCCACTCTCTCTTTCTCTCTCTCTCTCTCTCTCTCTCTCTCTCTCTCTCTCTCTCTCTCTCTCTCTCTCTCTCTCTCTCTCTCTCTCTCTCTCTCTCTCTCTCTCTCTCTCTCTCTCTCTCTCTCTCTCTCTCTCTCTCTCTCTCTCTCTCTCTCTCTCTCTCTCTCTCTCTCTGCTGGTCATAGATCCAGCCGGATCCTCTCCTTGGGGAAGCTGAGAAGGTGCAACGTTCACGCGGTCGTCCTCGGCGACGGCTCTTACCTGCTGGGCGCATCCCGATCAGCCTGCCTTGTCGTTCTCTCCCAAGCACTTGGCGAGGGAGGGCCTCAAACCTCTTCTTCCTTCTTTGTCGTGGTGTGGGCAGATCCGGCCTCCCGCCGCCCACCTAGCGACATCCCGGCGACCATCAGTATAACTTCCTTCAAACCGGCCTTGCTCTACTTCCCGAGCTCCCGACGTCGCTGCATTTGTAACTTTTACTATTTCTCGTGCCCCTCATAGATAGGATCGATCGGCTGTTCGAAAACCACCTAATTTTTTACGTTTAAGTGGTAAAACTAGTTCATGCACTCGAATCTAGTACTACTTGGTTCAAACAAGGAAGAAAGGGGTTAAGGGGGTGGGGGTGGAGGAGGCTTTGTTACCTGAATCTAGGACTTGGTCGAAAGAGGAAATAATGGGGCGAAAAGTAGCAGTAGACGGCTATCCAACTGGTCTCTAGGTCTAATAGGGAAATAAAGGAAACACATTACAAACTCAATATAAACCCGATCTATTGGTTGAAAAAGGAAAGAAAGTGGGGATCGGGGAACAAGTCACGAGTAAGTCCAGCACTAGATTTGCTAGCCTCACACAAAGATAAGGTGGCTATACCGAACAAAAATGGGACCAACCCGGATATCCTGTTACGATGTTTGTTGCCCCGAGCCTCTCTTATGTAATGCCACTAGTAAAATGTAGCAACAGACCGTTAAAAAGTAAGGACACGTTAAACCAATGTTGTTTTCAATGTAATGCCTCCAGTAACATGAATCAATGGCACTTCTTTACATGTCCTGCTAAAATTTCCCATTAAGATAAGTTGGTTCTTTTCGTTAGAAATGCAACTCTCCTGGTCCGCCTACTCTCCCGTGCCCAAAGTAATGTCGTATTTAACAGTTGTCATAGTTAATCCTGATGCCCACACTAATATCTAGCAATGCCACCGCTTTAGAATTGCTACTATCCTTGTAGGATTGCCATTCAAATAAGGAACATGCTTCTTTTCATTTGATGCATGTTTCATCACTTGTTACTTGTTAGTCGCCCTCCTTTCCACCTTTTTTGTGCAAACAGAGATATACATTTCACGCTCGATCTTAGTTGAACTGCACAAATGATATCCAAATTATAGTTGAGCATTCCAGAGCTTCACAACCAACCTTGATGTTGCTCAATTTTATTGCAACTAATGAAGAAGAAGCTCTGTGGGTTTCGTTTCGATGGAAATGGAACCGGGCTGGAGCCCTTTTCTTAAAAAAAATTGAAGAAGAAGCTGCTAGCTCACGGGACATTGCTTCATTTTAGGTGAACTGCACTAAAAGGTCCCATGAATTGAATCATCCATGTTGGTGGTGAAAGAGCCAGCTTGACATCGATCTAAGCACCCCCGGCCTCCATCCTTGCGATGCACAGTACACCTCGTTTGCCACCTGCTCGACCCTAGTGTCACAGATAAAATGAAGTAATAATACAGTTAAAATAGAGCGAGTGTCATCTCTATCATTTCATTTCCAATGTAGATAAAGAAAGTGCTTCTCTTTGTTAAAGTATGTTTCATCAACTAGTCCCATTGTTAATGTTTAAGCGTTTACATAATGGGGTGCTTAATTTTAGTTGATATGTACAAAAATAGAGATTTGAATGTCTCAACGCGCCTCCTTGTACTACTACTGTGCACTGATGTTCATCACTGGCAGAAGGTGTATCTGGGAGACTTGGGACGATGTCTAGTATGAGGCGTACAATATGAGGCGTCGCAGGGCCCATCTCGCCCTCGCAGCATGGCATACTATGATACTATCGCAATGTTTTCTTCTATTTATTTTGTGTGTTTCATCAACTAGTGCCACTATAATGTAATCACGCTTTTTCATTATCTGTCCAAATAGGGTTATTCAGCTGCATTTTGGTGGAACTGCACAAATGTACGTAGGGAACCGGCATATATGCAGAGTGCGAGGTGTGCCAAGTAAAAATTACCGACACCAACCATGCTGCATGCATGCATTGGCATCCACACAACCGGTGGGATGTGTGGCGCTCTCTGTGGACGGATCTTTCTCGGCAGCAAATCCTCTAACCAAATACTAGTAGCTTATATTGGCAGTTTTCTAGGGAGTACTCTTTTCTGAAAGAAGCACCAATCTATTTTTCTTTATTTGTACACTTTGTCACAACTTTGACCCAAAGGTCCAGAGCTATTTTAGGGTGATTGGCTTAGTACTGGGAGACTGATTGTAAGCATGATTTTTATTAGTTGTCACACCGATTGTAAGCATGAGCAGGTGGAAGATTAGGTTAGTCTGAAGCTTACCTTAAACCCTACGCCCGCCCGTTGAAACGAGGCGGCGTTGAGGGAACCGTGGAGAACGTCGGGAAGCGGCGTCGCGCCATCCGTCCTCCTCTTGCGGTGGGAGAACGAATACTCCTGTGGCTCGGCTGGCTCTGCACCCTCACGAGCGACACACCATACTCGATCGATTCGTTATCCTCTGGGTGCTCGACCTTCGACACTGTCGCCCACCACCTCCGCTTTGTTGCCGCCTCGGCGAATCTGTCTGCTCCATCACCCATAGGAGATACTCGATGAACTCGGAGGACTGCGGCGTGACTGCCGCCGAGGAGTACATGTACATCGCCGCCC
This sequence comes from Aegilops bicornis, assembly GCA_021605145.1. Taxonomy (NCBI): domain Eukaryota; kingdom Viridiplantae; phylum Streptophyta; class Magnoliopsida; order Poales; family Poaceae; genus Aegilops; species Aegilops bicornis. The sequence goes on from CM038670.1 coordinate 823,043,166, forward strand.
TCACCGCTCCCGTCTCGCTCTTTCGCATACATTGCCACATGGCCCGCACCGTCCTCGAAATCTCCCACTCATTGTCAAACCAACTAAGAATCTCCTTCAACCTGACTAACTTTGCTCGAGCCGCCACGGGCGATCTGCCTGATTCATTGTTGCATCCTCTCCATAGATGTCGTTACAGGTGGCCCGGTGCTAGCTTTGGAAGATGGGAGGAGAGACGGTGGTCTTGCAATAGAGAAGAGGGAGAGGAGAGGAGGTGGTTTTGGAATGGAGATGATGGAGAGGAGAGGAGGTGGCTTTGCAATGGAGAGAAGATCAGAAGAAGGAGAGGCGAGACGGTGGTTTTGGAATGGAGATGATGGAGAGGAGAGGAGGTGGTTTTGGAATGGAGATGATGGAGAGGAGAGGAGGTGGTTTTGCAATGGAGAAGATCAAGAGGGAGAGGCGAGGCGGTGGTTTTGGAATGGAGATGATGGAGAGGAGAGGAGGTGGTTTTGCAATGGAGAAGAGGGAGAGGAGCGTCTTGGCGATGATTTAGGATTGGGCGAGAGGGTGGCACAGTGACTGGATCAAAATCAAAATCAATTTACCCTTCAATTAAGAAAGTGACCCCACATTAACTAGTCTCCCTTTTGTTACGGGTCATAATTGACCATGATTTTCAGACATAAAATATATGTTATACATTGCAAAAATAATATAATTTGAAAGTACATTCAGAATCTGAACCAAACGATACAATTTTTGGTCACATGCATTCACATTTTTCTTGTCACATACTGATGCATTGGTCAAACATTGACCCAAAATCATAAAACAACAAAAAAATACTTCCAAGACCAGCGTCGCTCTTCCGCTCTTCTCCTGTTCCAATCTAAATCCACCGCCGCTCCTCTCCTGTTCCAATCTAAATCTAGCGCCGCTCCTCTCCTCTTCCATTTCAAAACCACCGCCCCTCCTCTCATGTTCAAGTCCAAAACCAGCGTCGCTCCTCTCCCGTTCTAATCCAAAACCAGCCCTGCTCCTCTCCTCTTCCATTCAAAAACCACCGCCGGCGACTGAAGGTGCTGTGGAGAAGTAGATCGATGGAGGAGTACAACCGATACGTGAGGATCGCAGACGGCAACCCTGTGAAGCTAGCTAGGATGTTGGAGATACAGTCTTGGTTTGACAACAAGGACCAACTAGCGGCGACGGTGACATCCATGGCCAAATATCTGCAACAGAGCGAAAAGGCGGCGATACTCCCGGAGGGAGTCGCGCCGGAGTACATAGAGCTGCTCCTCTGGGCCATGGAGCAAACAGATTCACCGAATCCGATCGTGAGGGAGCGGTGGTGGGAGTATCGATCCCAGATGGAGCATCCACCAGAGATTGAAGGATCGAGCATCTACATGGTGCCGTTTGTGAGGGTGTCCTGCCAGAGCGAGCCGGTGGAGTCATTGTCGACCGAACCCAACTACAAGAGGAGAATAGCAGTTCGCCCGACGACGCTTCCCCGCCATCGTCTCCCTCGTCGTTCACATCGTCTCACGGGGTGGCTGTCTGCCGCCGAGGAATAGGAGGGGACTGCTCCCCAGCCCAATAGTTGGGCAGGTTGTGAATTGTCAGGAGGAGCTTAGGGTTGTCAGTATTTGCAGGTTGTGAATTGTGTCATTGACAGAATTCTTCAATCACTGCCACCAAGCTACAAAGGCTTCGTGATGAACTATAATATGCAAGGATTAGTAAAGACTATGCCTGAGCTCTTCGCAATGCTGAAAGCTGCGGAGGTAGAAATCAAGAAGGAGCATCAAGTGTCGATGGTCAATAAGACCACTAGTTTCAAGAAGAAAGGCAAAGGGAAGAAGAAGGGGAACTTCAAGAAGAACAGCAAACAAGTTGCTTTGCTCAAGTGAAGAAACCCAAGTCTGGACCTAAGCCTGAGACAGAGTGCTTCTACTGCAAGCAGACTGGTCACTGGAAGCGGAACTGCCCCAAGTATTTGGCGGATAAGAAGGATGGCAAGGTGAACAAAGGTATATGTGATATACATGTTATTGATGTGTACCTTACTAGAGCTCGCGGTAGCACTGGTATTTGATACCGGTTACATTGCTAATATTTGCAACTCAAACAGGGACTACTGATTAAGCGAACACCGGCAAAGGACGAGGTGACGATGCGCGTGGGAAATGGTTCCAAAGTCGATGTGATCGCAATCGACGCTACCTCTACATCTACCTTCGGGATTAGTTTTAGACCTAAATAATTGTTATTTGGTGCCAGCGTTAAGCATGAACATTATATCTGGATCTTGTTTGATGAGACGGTTATTCATTTAAATCAGAGAATAAAGGTTGTTCTATTTATATGAATAATATCTTTTATGGTCATGCACCCTTGAAGAGTGGTCTATTTTTAATGAATCTCGATAGTAGTGATACACATATTCATAATGTTGAAACCAAAAGATGCAGAGTTGATAATGATAGTGCGACTTATTTGTGGCATTGCCGTTTAGGTCATATCGGTATAAAGCGCATGAAGAAACTCCATCTTGATGGACTTTTGGAGTCACTTGATTATGAATCACTTGGCACTTAAGTAACCGTGCCTCATGGGCAAGACGACCAAAACCCCGTTCTCCGGTACTATGGAGAGAGCAACAGATTTGTTGGAAATCATACATACAGATGTATGTGGTCCAATGAATGTTGAGGCTCGTGGCGGATATCGTTATTTTCTCACCTTCACAGATGATTTAAGCAGATATGGGTATATCTTCTTAATGAAACATAAGTCTGAGACATTTGAAAAGTTCAAAGAATTTCAGAGTGAAGTTGAAAATCATCGTAATAAGAAAATAAAGTTTTTACAATCTGATCGTGGAGGCGAATATTTGAGATTCTGAGTTTGGTCTACATTTGAAACAATGCGGAATAGTTTCGCAACTCACGCCACCCGGAACACCACAGCGCAATGGTGTTTCCGAACGTCGTAATCGCACTTTACTAGATATGGTGCGATCTATGATGTCTCTTACAGATTTACCGCTATCGTTTTGGGGTTATGCTCTTGAGACGGCCGCATTCACGCTGAATAGAACACCGTCAAAATCCGTTGAGACGACACCATATGAACTGTGGTTTAGCAAGAAACCAAAGTTGTCGCTTTCTTAAAGTTTGGGGATGCGATGCTTATGTGAAAAAGCTTCAACCTTGATAAGCTCGAACCTAAATCGGAGAAATGTATCTTCATAGGATACCCAAAGGAGACAGTTGGGTACACCTTCTATCACAGATCCGAAGGCAAGACATTTGTTGCTAAGAATGGATCCTTTCTAGAGAAGGAGTTTCTCTCGAAAGAGGTGAGTGGGAGGAAAGTAGAACTTGATGAGGTAACTGTACCTTCTCCCTTATTTGAAAGTAGTTTATCACGTAAACCAGTTTCCGCGATATCTACACCAAATAGTGAGGAAGTTGATGATGTTGATCATGAAACTTCAGATCAAGTTACTACAGAACCTCGTAGATCAACCAGAATAAAATCCGCACTGCAGTGGTACGGCAATCCTGTTCGGAAGTCATGCTACTAGATCATGATGAACCTACGAACTATGAAGAAGCGATGGTGAGCCCAGATTCATAAAATGGCTTGATGCCATGAAATCCGAGATGGGATCCATGTATGAAAACAAAGTGTGGACTTTGGTTGACTTGCCCGAGGGTCGGCAAGCAATAGAAAACAAGTGGATCTTCAAGAAGAAGACCGACGCCGACGGTAATATTGCTTTGTCTACAAAGCTCGACTTGTCGCAAAGGGTTTTCGACAAATTCAAGGGGTTGACTACGATGAGACATTCTCACCCGTAGCGATGCTTAAGTATGTCCGAATCATGTTAGCAATTGCCGCATTTTATGATTATGAAATTTGGCAAATGGATGTAAAGACCGCATTCCTGAATGGTTTTCTTGAAGAAGAGTTGTATATGATGCAACCAGAAGGTTTTATCGATCCAAAGGGAGCTAACAAAGTGTGCAAGCTCCAGCGATCCATTTATGGACTGGTGCAAGCATCTCGGAGTTGGAATAAACGCTTTGATAGTGTGATCAAAGTATTTGGGTTTATCTGAGACTTATGGAGAAGCCTGTATTTACAAGAAAGTGAGTGGGAGCTCTGTAGCATTTACGATATTGTATGTAGATGACATATTATTGATCGGAAATGATATAGAATTTCTGGATAGCATAAAGGGATACTTGAACAAGAGTTTTTCGATGAAAGACCTTGGTGAAGCTACTTACATATTGGGCATCAAGATCTATAGAGATAGATCAAGACGCTTAATTGGACTTTCACAAAGCACATACCTTGATAAAGTTTTGAAGAAGTTCAAAATGGATCGTGCAAAGAAAGGTTTTTTTACCTGTATTACAAGGTGTGAAATTGAGTCGGACTCAATGCCCGACCACAGCAGAAGATAGAGAGAAAATGAAAGATGTTCCCTATGCTTCAGCCATAGGCTCTATCATGTATGCAATGCTGTGTACCAGACTGACGTATGCTTAGCTGTAAGCTTGGCGGAAGGTACCAAAGTAATCCAGAGTGGATCCTTTGGACAGCGGTCAAGAACATCCTGAAATACCGAAAAGGACTAAGGATATGTTTCTCGTATATGGAGGTGACAAAGAGCTAGTCGTAAATGGTTACGTCGATGTAAGCTTTGACTGATCAGGACGATTCTAAATCGCAAACCCGGATACGTGTTTTTGTTAAACGGTGGAGCTGTCGGTTGGTGCAGTTCTAAACAAAGCGTCGTGGCGGGATCTACATGTGAAGCGGAGTACATAGCTGCTTGAAGCAGCAAATGAAGGAGTCTGGATGAAAGAGTTCATTTCCGATCTAGGTGTTGTACCTAGTGCATCGGGACCAATGAAGATCTTCTGTGACAATACTTGGTGCAATTGCCTTGGCAAAGGAATCCAGATTTCACAAGAGGACCAAGCATATCAAGAGACGCTTCAATTCCATTCGGGACCAAGTCCAAGTGGGAGACATAGAGATTTGCAAAATACATACGGATCTGAACGTTGCGAGACAGATTGACTAAGCCTCTTCCACGAGCAAAACATGATCAACACCAAGACTCCATGGGTGTTAGAATCATTACTAAGTGAACTAGATTATTGACTCTGGTGCAAGTGGGAGACTGAAGGAAATATGCCCTAGAGGCAATAATAAAGTTATTATTTATTTCCTTATATCATGATAAATGTTTATTATTCATGCTAGAATTGTATTAACCGGAAACATAATACATGTGTGAATACATAGACAAACAGAGTGTCACTAGTATGCCTCTACTTGACTAGCTCGTTAATCAAAGATGGTTATGTTTCCTAACCATAGACATGAGTTGTCATTTGATTGACGGGATCACATCATTAGGAGAATGATCTGATTGACATGACCCATTCCGTTAGCCTAGCACTTGATCGTTTAGTATGTTGCTATTGCTTTCTTCATGACTTATACATGTTCCTCGTAACTATGAGATTATGCAACTCCCGTTTACGGAGGAACACTTTGGTACTACCAAACGTCACAACGTAACTGGGTGATTATAAAGGAGTACTACAGGTGTCTCCAAAGGTACTTGTTGGGTTGGCGTATTTCGAGATTAGGTTTTGTCACTCCGATTGCTCGGAGAGGTATCTCTGGGCCTTCTCGGTAATACACATCACATAAGCCTTGCAAGCATTGCAACTAATGAGTTAGTTGTGAGATGATGTATTACGGAACGAGTAAAGAGACTTACCAAAGGACGAGATTGAACTAGGTATTGGATCTTGACGATCGAATCTCGGGTAAGTAACATACCGATGACAAAGGGAACAACGTATGTTGTTATGCGGTTCGACCGATAAAGATCTTCGTAGAAAATGTAGGAGCCAATATGGGCATCCAGGTCCCGCTATTGGTTATTGACCGGAGATGTGTCTCAGTCATGTCTACATTGTTCTCGAACCGTAGGGTCCGCACGCTTAAGGTTTCGATGGTGGTTATATTATGAGTTTGTGTATTTTGATGTACCGAAGGTTGTTCGGAGTCCCGGATATGATCACGGACATGACGAGGAGTCTCGAAATGGTCGAGACATAAAGATTGATATATTGGACGGATATATTTGGACACGGAAAGGTTCGGAGAAGTTTAGAGCTCCGGGAGGTTACTGGAACCCCGGAGGTATATGGGCCTTATTGGGCCCATGTAGGAGGAAGGAGAAGGAACAAGGGAGGCGCGCCCCCAAGCCCAATCCGAATTGGGGAAGGGGGCCGGCCCCCCCTTTCCTTTCTCCTTCCCCCTCTTCCTATTCCTACTACTAGTACTACTTCCTAATACTAGTACTCTTTCCTTCCCCCTCCAAATAAGATAAGGAAAAAGAGAGGGAAACCTACTTGGAGTAGGTTTCCCCCTCCTTGGTGCGCCTCCCACTAGGGCCGCCACCTCCTCCCTCCCTCCTTTATATACGGGGAGGGGGCACCCTAGGACACACAAGTTGATCCTTGAGATCGTTCCTTAGCCGTGTGCGGTGCCCCCTCCACCATATTCCACCTCGGTCATATCGTGGCGGTGCTTAGGCGAAGCCTGCGACGGTGAAACATCAAGATCGTCCACCACGCCGTCGTCTTGTGAACTCCTTCTCTCCGGAGCTCTGCTGGATCGGAGCCCGTGGAGCGTCATCGAGCTGAGCGTGTGCCAAGAACTCGGAGGCGCCGGAGTAACGGGCGCTGGGATCGGCTGGATCGTGAGGAGAACGTCGACTACTTCCTCTACGTCATCATCGACTCGGAGGTGCCGGAGTAACAGCTGGGATCGGCAGGATCGCGAGGAGAACGTCGACTACTTCCTCTACGTTGTGATCGCTTCCGCCACGGTCTACGAGGGTCCGTAGACAACACTCTCCCATCTCGTTGCTATGCCATCACCATGGTCCTGTGTGTGCGTAGGAAATTTTTTGAAATTACTGCGTTCCCCAAAAGTACGATGTTCATCCAACGGTTGTAGTGCTTCTTCAACCTCTGGTCTTCTTGCTCCGGCTGCCCAAACCAGCGCCGGTCATGCCGCGTGCTCCTGCCTCCCGTGGCCGGCTGTGATGCCGCGGAGGCCTCACCGTCCCCTACTACTCCCACCGCTGGCCATGCCATCCCTCTACTCACCCTCACCCCCTGTTAATCTACGGCGACAGCAGCCTCACACCACAGCCCAACGGTGAACCCTCGTACTTCTCTTGGCGTGGGCATCCACTGCTGCGTCTTCCCGGCTCGAAGTCGTCCCTTCCTAGGCCTCGCCGTCGTCCACCGTCGTGGTGCTCTCGGCGGCGTGGTCAACGTGGTCAAGGAACGACTTCCATCGGACGTGGATCAGACGTGGAGAGGCCGATACCGGGTCCACGGCCGCAGTAAGGAAGTGCCTCCTTATTACACGGAAAATAATGATTCCTCCACCTGACAGCGGGGACCCACCAGACGGGCCACCGTATTTCGCGAAAAAAAATTTCCCTCTGACTGCTGGGACACACCAGCTACATCTTTGCACGCAAGGAAGTGCGTCCGGGCAAAAAAAATGATTCGCCCCCTGACTGCTGGGACCCACCAGCTACATCTTCGCACGCAAGGAAGTGCATTCGGGCAAAAACAATTCGCCCCGATCATTGCTGGGACCCACCAGCTACATCTTCGCACGCATAAAGGAAGTGCGTCCGGGCAAAAAAATGATTCGCCCCTCATTGCTGGGACCCACCAGCTACATTTTCGCACGCAAGGCGCACGGCGGTCGGGACCCACCTGGTCAAGCGTCGTAGCATTGTCATTCTGGTCACGAACGTGTACGTACATACCGGGTCGATGTAGAGGCGCCGCACGCGTCGTAGATGTAGAGGCGGCGCATGTAGCATGTACACGCACGTCTGTAGCGAGGGTGCAAGAAAGAAAATACGGCCACGTACGTACATACGGGCAGGGTCTCTAACGCCTATCGCCCATACGTACATGGCTGGGTCGGAATGGAGAAACAGCGTCATCGTCGTGTTCATGGGGAGCCAACCGGCTGGGTCGGAGCGGAATGCGTGGTCGTGTTCATCGGGAGGGCTTGGGCCGGAACAGACGATGCTCGGCATACCGCATAACGGAGGAAACGGCCTTTGTTCGACCGCCACACATTGAAGCGGGGTCCTGTTGATCGGGAGGGGCTGGCGTCTTGCAAAAGCGAAGAAGCGGACCTCCCTACGGTCGAAACGGGGTCCTGTTGATCGGGAAGGTGTGGTGTACCACAAAAGCGGATTTAAACGGACCTCCTACGGTCGAAACGGGGTCTGTTGATCGGGAGGGTGTGGTGTACCGCAAAACGGATTTAAACGGACTTGTGTTGGAGCGCCACGGTCGAAACGGGAGGGGGAGGGGTGTGGCGCATCGCAAAATGGGACTCCACGGGATCTGTTCATCTCCACCGTCGACCTCCTCCGGCCTCCACGGGCTACCATCAACCTCCTCCGGCCTCCACGGGCTCCTGCTCATCCAGCCTCCACCGCGCTTACTCCACCGGCTACTGTTCAACCACCCCTCCACGGGCACCCCTCCACCGTCTACTATTCATCGAGCCCTCCACACCACGGGGTCCTGTTCAACCACCCCTCCACGGCCACCCCTCCACCGTCTACTGTTCATCCAGCCCTCCACACCATGGGTTCCTATTCATCCAGAGGTAACTCCACCGCTCCTTGTTCATCCACCCCCATAACGCCACTTTATTTCATCAGAGGCAGCATCGATCGGCTTGATTAGCAGCAGATGGCGAAGAATCGCTCCATCGGGTGCGATTAACAGCCATCGATCGATCGCTCGGGTTCGATGTGCGTAGCCTGTAATCAATCGCCGGGTTGATTAGAGCCCAACGCCTCGCTTCGGCTTGATTAGAGCCAACGCCTACACACGCTGCAGCGACGTCGAGAAAGCAGCGCATCGCTCCGCCCGACCTCCCATCGTGAACCGCAACTCCCGAAATTTTCCTCCCTCGCTTCTACCACGGTTTTTTCCGTCATGGACGGCCCAAAGAATGTCATGCAGCTGCGTCTCCGGCCCGCCAGACGAAAAGCCCATTTTCATCATGATTTTTTTCATAGAAGTAGGAGCCTACCACATCTATGATGATACCGGGTTTTGTCACAATTATCGTCATAGAAGTGTCATATGTATGACAGGAAAAAAATCGTTCGGCCCAAAATGACATGGATGTGTCTTTTTTTTGTAGTGCTGGCTATGCAAATGCAGCCTCAAATGCACCATATGCATGTTGTTTGGCTGCCTGCATGCCCTCTTACCTGCATGGGCTGAACCACACTGCCTGGTGTTTGGTTGCCTGCATGTTAGTCCACAAACCCAAGGCATGGTGTTTGGTTGTATGCAAGGCCTGATGTGTGGTAACCTCTTTGGCTAGTTGGTGAGGTTACCACCACACTTCAGCAGCACACATCATAAGCACAATAGAGTATAAACAGAGCATCAACTAGATAATTCACATATAAGCAGTACGACAGTTCCTAACAGTTCTACGCATAAACCATAGCAGACTCGATAGTACTTAGGGAGGCCCCAACCCTACTCCTTGGCGGTGAAGGCTTCGTCGTGCTTCCCGCACTTGTTGACGACCTCAATGCCATCGTCGTCAAAGATGATGACCTTGAGGGTGTCGGGAGTGAGGAGCTTGAACGTCATCATGTAGCCGATCTTGATCTGATGAACGGCTGGGTAGGTGGCCCAACCCCGATCCAGGGTCACCCCGCTGCTCATCGACTTGACCGTCACCTTCCGTGAGCGATCGGTGTTGTTCTGAGCTTGAACTCCGTTGGCACCGCGACGAAGTGCTTGATGAAGTCCAGGGGCATGGGGATGCACTCAATCTTTGGTGCAAGGATGACCTTGCAGAAGTGAGTTGGGTCATCCTCCTGATGGTAGTGGCCGTAGTTGCGGCGCTTGTTGCTGGGGGCTCCTTCATGACCTCGTCGTCGCCACCCTCAGGCGTCTTCGGGTCTTCCTCGGCGGTGGGCGACAGCTCAACCTCGTCAGGCATTGGGTGAAGGGGTTGCTTGCCCTTCTGTCAACGGCCGAGAGCACCTTTGTGCCCATCTCATTGCTATCCTCGATCGCACACAAGTCATGGAGTCGGGCATTGCACGAGTTCATGGCTACTTCAAGAGCTTGTAGTTAAAACGGCATGACTGTCACTCTTCTCCTCCTCTCGACCCCCGCCCCTATATTTACTCACCCCTGCCCACCACTATTTACCCACCCCCTATCTTCTCTCACTATCAACCTTCCTCCTCCCCATCGCCATGAGCTCTAGCTCCAGCTCTAGCGGCAACCCGTTCCCTTGGGGTATTGGCCGGAGGGCCTTCTTCCTCGGGTGGACGGTGGTGGCCGGACCAAGTTCGAGAACACCATGGAGGTGTGCTCAAACTTGACTCCATGCTAGCCATGCGTAATCTAATCCAATGTCGTGCTCATGAAGGCCACTCAAGATGAGTTGAAGACGTTGATTCCTGACTCAAAGGGCGCGATGGCAGTTGACATCCTTATTTGAGCCATGAATCAGGCCGTCTCCGACGACCCTAAACAGAGGAAGAAGTGGCGTAAGTACAAGACCTACTTTGCTCCTAATGACCGCCGTGCCGCAGTATATTTGGAGACGGGTATCGTGCCGCCGGCGGTCATCGGTGAGGAGCCTAAGGAGGAGGAAGAAGAGGCGGTGCACATGCCAGGTAGGGCACCGGAGCCAGTTCGTCCTACCTGGCAAATCGACCTCGACTCCGCCGAGGACGACGAGGACGACCCGCCGGCCCGCACGGCGATGAAGAAGAAGATGAAGGCCAGCAGCTCGACTAGCCGCTCCGCACGCCGGTGACGGCCGCCGCAATCAACCGGTGTCCATTCTGTACCCCCTTTCCCCCTATTCCCCTATCCCTCAATCCCTAAATCTACCGATCTTGCATGTATGAACTGCTATGAACTAGTATGATTTATCCCTATGCTTAGCTACCTCTATTTCCCATTCCCGTCCGTCGTGGATCGAATCTAGCGTTCATGTGGAAGAGAGAGAAGTGCTTACCGCCATTGGGGAGTCCGGTGGTCTTCTTCCTCTGCCCCGATCCGCCACCGCCGCTGATGGAGTCCGGTGGTCTTCTTCCTCTGCTCCGATCCGCCGCCGCCGGTGAGAGTTGGGAGAGTGGGGAAGAGTGGGGAGAGGGAGCGGTGAGGGGCGGTGAGGCTAATAACTGCTGGTGCTTCGGGAAGCAATGCGGCTTCTCGAGCGTGGCCGCGCGCGTTCAGCCGCGCGCCATACGCACCGCTTCGGGCCTGGCCTGGAGAAACTGCCAATTCATACGTTTCCGGTGAGCGGGCCACGAGGTGCTTTAAAAGCGTATGATGCAGGCCCAATAGTGTATGCGGGCTACCAAACAGGCCGAATTCTTCCTGCTGGGCTTGTTTGGACCTTGCACGAGCAACCAAACACACCCTTTGATGTAATATCGGATGACATTCCGAGCTTTGTTTCTTAATTAAGAAATGGTTACACCCTAAAAAAGTACCCACGAAGGCAACCCACGGTTCGCTTCCCAGTCCCCTCGATACACCCGCCTTCTCTCTTCCACTTCTCTTGCCTTCCCCACGAAGGCTCCTCGGTCTGGCGAGATGCGGCTCGAGATCCGCCGGTGAAGAGAGAGCGAAGCTTCCACGGGCGTCCTCACCGCAAAGACAAAAGGAACACAGATCTTTTTGGCTGTGGCACCCGACGTCTGGGCGAATAGTTCACCAGCGGCTCTTTGGGCGGTGCGGCCAACAACCGTGGACTACGGGAGGGCGACCAGCCGCCGTCCGTGGAGGATGTCGTCCGGCCTCCGGACACTCCTCGACAAGGCCGGGGAGCAGCATCGGTTGGATGTCTTGGATCCGGGAGGAGCACCGGTGTGGGATCCGCCGCGGCTAGGTATGCCCATCTCCGCCGCCCTCCTCCGGATCCACCGCCTCTTTGTTTCGCTTATTGTTCGTTCTCATATGATCACAGCTCGTGCTCAAGGGCCTCCTCTTCTCGACAAGACGGCCGCCGGCAAGGACAGCTAGAAGTCCGTCGAGAAAATCTTCGACGAGATGAGCGCCGACGGCCGCCTCCATCGTAACCTCGCCAAGTGCATCGATAGGTAAGTACGATGAACCGCCGCCCTTGTTTGCCTTCGCTGCCGCAATCTTGATGCTCTCGATAGTCTCGATGGCTACTACTTTGACGGTGCGGCAGCAAGGCGCACGAACCGAGGCCGCCCGTAACCGGGCGCTGAATCCATTGTCGCCGACGCCGAAGCTCCCGAGGCCGGGACCGACAACAACATCGCCGCAGCCTGCAGCGAAAGCGCCGCCTCGAGGACGACCGAGGTGAGCGCTGAGGTCGAGGACGTCGTCCGGGACGGCGCCGTTCAGGTTCATACCGGCGAGGTCGAGAGTGGTGCCCGCGCCCCGCGTGTTGCAGCGCACACCCTTCCAGCCAAAGGCAAAGGGAAGAAGAAGGGGAACTTCAAGAAGAACAGCAAACAAGTTGCTGCTCAAGTGAAGAAACCCAAGTCTGGACCTAAGCCTGAAACTGAGTGCTTCTACTGCAAACAGACTGGTCACTGGAAGCGGAACTGCCCCAAGTATTTGGCGGATAAGAAGGATGGCAAGGTGAACAAAGGTATATGTGATATACATGTTATTGATGTGTACCTTACTAGAGCTCGCAGTAGCACCTGGGTATTTGATACCGGTTCTGTTGCTAATATTTGCAACTCAAAGCAGGACTACAGATTGCTTAACACCGGCAAAGGACGAGGTGACGATGCGCTGTGGAAATGGTTCCAAAGTCGATGTGATCGCATCGGCACGCTACCTCTACATCTACCTTCGGGATTAGTTTTAGACCTAAATAATTGTTATTTGGTGCCGCGTTAAGCATGAACATTATATCTGGATCTTGTTTGATGCGAGACGGTTATTCATTTAAATCAGAGAATAAAGGTTGTTCTATTTATATGAATAATATCTTTTATGGTCATGCACCCTTGAAGAGTGGTCTATTTTAATGAATCTCGATAGTAGTGATACACATATTCATAATGTTGAAACCAAAAGATGCAGAGTTGATAATGATAGTGCGACTTATTTGTGGCATTGCCGTTTAGGTCATATCGGTATAAAGCGCATGAAGAAACTCCATACTGATGGACTTTTGGAGTCACTTGATTATGAATCACTTGGCACTTAAGTAACCGTGCCTCATGGGCAAGACGACCAAAACCCCGTTCTCCGGTACTATGGAGAGAGCAACAGATTTGTTGGAAATCATACATATGATGTATGTGGTCCAATGAATGTTGAGGCTCGTGGCGGATATCGTTATTTTCTCACCTTCACAGATGATTTAAGCAGATATGGGTATATCTTCTTAATGAAACATAAGTCCGAGACATTTGAAAAGTTCAAAGAATTTCAGAGTGAAGTTGAAAATCATCGTAATAAGAAAATAAAGTTTTTACAATCTGATCGTGGAGGCGAATATTTGAGTTACGAAGTTTGGTCTACATTTGAAACAATGCGGAATAGTTTCGCAACTCACGCCACCCGGAACACCACAGCGCAATGGTGTTTCCGAACGTCAGAATCGCACTTTACTAGATATGGTGCGATCTATTATGTCTCTAACAGATTTACCGAAATAGATATGGGGTTATGCTCTTGAGACGGCCGCAATCACTCTCAAAAGAACACCGTAAAAATCAGTTAATACGACACAATATGAACTGTGGATTAGCAAGAAACCAAAGTTGTCGCTTTCTTAAAGTTTGGGGATGCGATGCTTATGTGAAAAAGCTTCAACCTGATAAGCTCGAACCTAAATCGGAGAAATGTATCTTCATAGGATACCCAAAGGAGACAGTTGGGTACACCTTCTATCACAGATCCGAAGGCAAGACATTTGTTGCTAAGAATGGATCCTTTCTAGAGAAGGAGTTTCTCTCGAAAGAGGTGAGTGGGAGGAAAGTAGAACTTGATGAGGTAATCTGTACCTTCTCCCTTATTTGAAAGTAGTTTATCACGTAAACCAGTTTCTGCGATATCTACACCAAATAGTGAGGAAGTTTATGATGTTGATCATGATACTTCAGATCAAGTTACTACAGAACCTCGTAGATCAACCAGAATAAAATCCGCACATGAGTGGTACGGCAATCCTGTTCTGGAAGTCATGCTACTAGATCATGATGAACCTACGAACTATGAAGAAGCGATGGTGAGCCCAGATTCCGCAAAATGGCTTGATGCCATGAAATCCGAGATGGGATCCATGTATGAAAACAAAGTGTGGACTTTGGTTGACTTGCCCGAGGGTCGGCAAGCAATAGAAAACAAGTGGATCTTCAAGAAGAAGACTGACGCTGACGGTAATATTGCTGTCTACAAAGCTCGACTTGTCGCAAAGGGTTTTCGACAAATTCAAGGGGTTGACTACGATGAGACATTCTCACCCGTAGCGATGCTTAAGTATGTCCGAATCATGTTAGCAATTGCCGCATTTTATGATTATGAAATTTGGCAAATGGATGTAAAGACCGCATTCCTGAATGGTTTTCTTGAAGAAGAGTTGTATATGATGCAACCAGAAGGTTTTATCGATCCAAAGGGAGCTAACAAAGTGTGCAAGCTCCAGCGATCCATTTATGGACTGGTGCAAGCATCTCGGAGTTGGAATAAACGCTTTGATAGTGTGATCAAAGTATTTGGGTTTATCTGAGACTTATGGAGAAGCCTGTATTTACAAGAAAGTGAGTGGGAGCTCTGTAGCATTTCTGATATTGTATGTAGATGACATATTATTGATCGGAAATGATATAGAATTTCTGGATAGCATAAAGGGATACTTGAACAAGAGTTTTTCGATGAAAGACCTTGGTGAAGCTACTTACATATTGGGCATCAAGATCTATAGAGATAGATCAAGACGCTTAATTGGACTTTCACAAAGCACATACCTTGATAAAGTTTTGAAGAAGTTCAAAATGGATCGTGCAAAGAAAGGTTTTTACCTGTATTACATAAGGTGTGAAATTGAGTCGGACTCAATGCCCGACCACAGCAGAAGATAGAGAGAAAATGAAAGATGTTCCTATGCTTCAGCCATAGGCTCTATCATGTATGCAATGCTGTGTACCGGACTGACGTATGCTTAGCTGTAAGCTTGGCAGAAGGTACCAAAGTAATCCAGAGTGGATCATCGACAGCGGTCAAGAACATCCTGAAATACGAAAAGGACTAAGGATATGTTTCTCGTATATGGAGGTGACAAAGAGCTAGTCGTAAATGGTTACGTCGATGCAAGCTTTGACACTGATCCGGACGATTCTAAATCGCAAACCGGATACGTGTTTTTGTTAAACGGTGGAGCTGTCAGTTGGTGCAGTTCTAAACAAAGCGTCGTGGCGGGATCTACATGTGAAGCGGAGTACATAGCTGCTTCGGAAGCAGCAAATGAAGGAGTCTGGATGAAAGAGTTCATTTCCGATCTAGGTGTTGTACCTAGTGCATCGGGACCAATGAAGATCTTCCGTGACAATATCGGTGCAATTGCCTTGGCAAAGGAATCCAGATTTCACAAGAGGACCAAGCATATCAAGAGACGCTTCAATTCCATTCGGGACCAAGTCCAAGTGGGAGACATAGAGATTTGCAAAATACATACGGATCTGAACGTTGCAGACCCGTTGACTAAGCCTCTTCCACGAGCAAAACATGATCAGCACCAAGACTCCATGGGTGTTAGAATCATTACTAAGTGAACTAGATTATTGACTCTAGTGCAAGTGGGAGACTGAAGGAAATATGCCCTAGAGGCAATAATAAAGTTATTATTTATTTCCTTATATCATGATAAATGTTTATTATTCATGCTAGAATTGTATTAACCGGAAACATAATACATGTGTGAATACATAGACAAACAGAGTGTCACTAGTATGCCTCTACTTGACTAGCTCGTTAATCAAAGATGGTTATGTTTCCTAACCATAGACATGAGTTGTCATTTGATTGACGGGATCACATCATTAGGAGAATGATCTGATTGACATGACCCATTCCGTTAGCCTAGCACTTGATCGTTTAGTATGTTGCTATTGCTTTCTTCATGACTTATACATGTTCCTGTAACTATGAGATTATGCAACTCCCGTTTACGGAGGAACACTTTGGTACTACCAAACGTCACAACGTAATCGGGTGATTATAAAGGAGTACTACTGGTGTCTCCAAAGGTACTTGTTGGGTTGGCGATTTCGAGATTAGGTTTTGTCACTCCGATTGCTCGGAGAGGTATCTCTGGCCTTCTCGGTAATACACATCACATAAGCCTTGCAAGCATTGCAACTAATGAGTTAGTTGTGAGATGATGTATTACGGAACAGTAAAGAGACTTACCAAAGGATTTAGATTGAACTAGGTATTGGATACCGACGATCGAATCTCGGGTAAGTAACATACCGATGACAAAGGGAACAACGTATGTTGTTATGCGGTCTCGACCGATAAAGATCTTCGTAGAAAATGTAGGAGCCAATATGGGCATCCAGGTCCCGCTTATTGGTTATTGACCGGAGATGTGTCTCAGTCATGTCTACATTGTTCTCGAACCGTAGGGTCCGCACGCTTAAGGTTTCGATGACGGTTATATTATGAGTTTGTGTATTTTGATGTACCGAAGGTTGTTCGAGTCCCGGATATGATCACGGACATGACGAGGAGTCTCGAAATGGTCGAGACATAAAGATTGATATATTGGATGGATATATTTGGACACCGGAAAGGTTCGGAGAAGTTTAGAGCCCGGAGGTTACCGGAACCCCGGGAGGTATATGGGCCTTATTGGGCCCATGTAGGAGGAAGGGAGAAGGAACAAGGGAGGCGCGCCCCCAAGCCCAATCCGACTGGGGAAGGGGCCGCCCCTTCCTTTCTCCTTCCCCTCTTCCTATTCCTACTACTAGTACTACTTCCTAATACTAGTACTCTTTCCTTCCCCTCCAAATAAGATAAGGAAGAGAGGGAAACCTACTTGGAGTAGGTTTCCCCCTCCTGGTGCGCCTCCCCTTGGGCGGCCACCTCCTCCCTCCCTCCTTTATATACGGGAGGGGGGGGGCACCCTAGGACACACAAGTTGATCCTTGAGATCGTTCCTCAGCTGCAGTGCGGTGCCCCTCCACCATATTCCACCTCGGTCATATCAGAAGCGGTGCTTAGGCGAAGCCTCGCGACGGTGAAACATCAAGATCGCCACCACGCTGCCGTCAGGCCGACGGAACTCCTTCTCTCCGGAGCTCTGCTGGATCGGAGCCCGTGGAGCGCCATCGAGCTGAACGTGTGCCAAGAACTCGGAGGCGCCGGAGTAACGGCGCTGGATCGGCTGGATCGTGAGGAGAACGACGACTACTTCCTCTACGTCATCATCGACTCGGAGGTGCCGGAGTAACAGCTACCGATCGGGCAGGATCGCGAGGAGAACGACGACTACTTCCTCTACGCCAGATCGCTTCCGCCACGGCCCACGAGGGTCCGTAGACAACACTCTCCCCTCTCGTTGCTATGCCATCACCATGGTCCTGTGTGTGCGTAGGAAATTTTTTGAAATTACTGCGTTCCCCAACAGTACGATGTTCATCCAACGGTTGTAGTGCTTCTTCAACCTCTGGTCTTCTTGCTCCAGCTGCCCAAACCAGCGCCGGTCATGCCGCGTGCTCCTGCCTCCCGTGGCCGGCTGTGATGCCGCGGAGGCCTCACCGTCCCCTACTACTCCCACCGCTGGCCATGCCATCCCTCTACTCACCCTCACCCCCTGTTAATCTACGGCGACAGCAGCCTCACACCACAGCCCAACCAGTGAACCCTCGTACTTCTCTTCGCGTGGGCATCCACTGCTGCGTCTTCCCCGGCTCCGAGTCGTCCCCTTCCTAGGCCTCGCCGTCGTCCACCGTCGTGGTGCTCTCGGCGCGGCGTGGTCAACGTGGTCAAGGAACGACTTCCATCGGACGTGGATCAGACGTGGAGAGGCCGATACCGGGTCCACGGCCGCATGAAGGAAGTGCCTCCTTATTACACGGAAAATAATGATTCCTCCACCGACAGCGGGGACCCACCAGACGGGCCACCGTTTTCGCGAAAAAAAATTTCCCTCTGACTGCTGGGACACACCAGCTACATCTTTGCACGCAAGGAAGTGCGTCCGGGCAAAAAAAATGATTCGCCCCCTGACTGCTGGGACCCACCAGCTACATCTTCGCACGCAAGGAAGTGCATTCGGGCAAAAAAACAATTCGCCCCCCTGACTGCTGGGACCCACCAGCTACATCTTCGCACGCAAAGGAAGTGCGTCCGGGCAAAAAAAAATGATTCGCCCCTCTGACTGCTGGGACCCACCAGCTACATTTTCGCACGCAAGGAACTGCTTGACAGTCGGGACCCATCTGGTCGAAGCGTACGTAGCGTTGTCATTCTGGCCGCGAACGTGTACGTACATAACAGTCGATGTAGAGGCGCGCACGTGTCGTAGATGTAGAGGCGCGCATGTAGCATGTACACGTACGTACAGCGGCGAGGGTGCAAGAAAGAAAATACGGCCACGTACGTACATACGGGCAGGGTCTCTAACGCCTATCGCCCATACGTACATGGCTGGGTCGGAATGGAGAAACAGCGTCATCGTCGTGTTCATGGGGAGCCAACCGGCTGGGTCGGAACGGAATGCGTGGTCGTGTTCATCGGGAGGGCTTGGACGGAACAGACGATGCCTGGCATACCGCACAACGGAGGAAACGGCCTTTTGTTCGACCGGCCACATTCGAAACGGGGTCCTGTTGATCGGGAGGGGCCTGGCGTACTGCAAAACGAAGGAAACGGACCTCCTACGGTCGAAACGGGGGTCCTGTTGATCAGGAAGGGTGTGGTGTACCACAAAACGGACGAAACGGACCTCCTACGGTCGAAACGGGGGTCCTGTTGATCGGGAGGGGTGTGGTGTACCGCAAAACGGACGAAACGGACTTGTGTTGGAGCGCTACGGTCGAAACGGGGGGGGGAGGGGTGTGGCGCATCGCAAAATGGGACTCCACGGGATCTGTTCATCTCCACCGTCGACCTCCTCCAGCCTCCACGGGCTACCATCAACCTCCTCCGGCCTCCACGGGCTCCTCGCTCATCCAGCCTCCACCGGCGCTACTCCACCGGCCATCGTTCAACCACCCTCCACGGGCACCCTCCACCGTCTACTATTCATCGAGCCCTCCACACCACGGGTCCTGTTCAACCACCCCTCCACGGCCACCCCTCCACCGCTTCATCGCTCATCCAGCCCTCCACACCATGGGTTCCTATTCATCCAGAGGTAACTCCACCGCTCATTGTTCATCCACTTCGCAACGCCATCGTTCATCCCAGAGGCAGCATCGATCGGCTTGATTAGCAGCAGAGCGGCGAATCGCTCCATCGGGTGCGATTAATGACCATCGATCGATCGCCGGGTTGATGGACGCGTAACTGTAATCTGTGCAATCGCCGGGTTGATTAGAGCCCAACGCCGCCGGCTTCGCTAGAGCCAACGCCGCACACACGCCAGACGTACGAGAGAAACGCGCATCGCTCCGCCCCGACCTCCCATCGTAACCGGCAACTCCCCGAAATTTTCCTCCCCCTCGCTTCTACCACGGTTTTTTCCGTCATGGACGGCCCAAAGAATGTCATGCAGCTGCGTCTCCGGCCCACCCAGGACGAAAAGCCCATTTTCTGTCATGATTTTTTTTCATAGAAGTAGGAGCCTACCACATCTATGATGATACCGGGTTTTGTCACAATTATCGTCATAGAAGTGTCATATGTATGACAGGAAAAAAATCGTTCGGCCCAAAATGACATGGATGTGTCTTTTTTTTGTAGTGCTGGCTATGCAAATGCAGCCTCAAATGCACCATATGCATGTTGTTTGGCTGCCTGCATGCCCTCTTACCTGCATGGGCTGAACCACACTTTGCACGGTGTTTGGTTGCCTGCATGTTAGTCCACAAACCCAAGGCATGGTGTTTGGTTGTATGCAAGGCCTGATGTGTGGTAACCTCTTTGGCTAGTTGGTGAGGTTACCACCACACTTCAGCAGCACACATCATAAGCACAATAGAGTATAAACAGAGCATCAACTAGATAATTCACATATAAGCAGTACGACAGTTCCTAACAGTTCTACGCATAAACCATAGCAGACTCGATAGTACTTAGGGAGGCCCCAACCCTACTCCTTGGCGGCGAAGGCTTCGTCGTGCTTCCCAAGACTTGTTGACGAACTCAATGCCATCGTCGTCAAAGATGATGACCTTGAGGGTGTCGGGAGTGAGGAGCTTGAACGTCATCATGTAGCCGATCTTGATCTGATGAACGGCTGGGTAGGTGGCCCAACCCCGATCCAGGGTCACCCTGCCGTTCATCAGCTTGACCGTCACCTTCCAGGAGCAGTCGGTGTTGTTCCTGAGCTTGAACTCCGTTGGCACCGCGACGAAGTGCTTGATGAAGTCCAGGGGCATGGGGATGCACTCAATCTTTGGTGCAAGGATGACCTTGCAGAAGTGAGTTGGGTCATCCTCCTGATGGTAGTGGCCGTAGTTGCGGCGCTTGTTGCTGGGGGCTCCTTCATGACCTCGTCGTCGCCACCCTCAGGCGTCTTCGGGTCTTCCTCGGCGGTGGGCGACAGCTCAACCTCGTCAGGCATTGGGTGAAGGGGTTGCTTGCCCTTGCTGTCAACGGCCGAGAGCACCTTTGTGCCCATCTCATTGCTATCCTCGATCTGCACACAAGTCATGGAGTCAGGCATTGCACAGAGTTCATGGCTACTTCAAGAGCTTGTAGTTAAAACGGCATGACTGTCACTCTTCTCCTCCTCTCGACCCCCGCCCCTATATTTACTCACCCCTGCCCACCACTATTTACCCACCCCCTATCTTCTCTCACTATCAACCTTCCTCCTCCCCATCGCCATGAGCTCTAGCTCCAGCTCTAGCGGCAACCCGTTCCCTTGGGGTATTGGCTGGAGGGCCTTCTTCCTCGGGTGGACGGCTGGTGACCGGACCAAGTTCGAGAACACCATGGAGGTGTGCTCAAACTTCGGCTCCATGCTAGCCATGCAGAACGAATCCAATGTCGTGCTCATGAAGGCCACTCAAGATGAGCTGAAGACGTTGATTCCTGACCCAGCGAAGGGCGCGATGGCAGTTGACATCCTTCGCTGGGCCATGAATCAGGCCGTCTCCGACGACCCTAAACAGAGGAAGAAGTGGCGTAAGTACAAGACCTACTTTGCTCCTAATGACCGCCGTGCCGCAGTATACTGGGAGACGGGTATCGCGCCGCCGGCGGTCATCGGCGAGGAGCCTAAGGAGGAGGAAGAAGAGGCGGTGCACATGCCGTAGGGCACCGGAGCCAGTTCGTCCTACTCGCAAATCGACCTCGACTCCGCCGAGGACGACGAGGGCGACTCCGCCCGGCCCGCACGGCGATGAAGAAGAAGATGAAGGCCAGCAGCTCGACTAGCCGCTCAAGACGCCGGTGACGGCCGCCAGAATCAACCGGTGTCCATTCTGCACTTCTTTCCCCTATTCCCTATCCTCAATCCCTAAATCTACCGATCTTGCATGTATGAACTGCTATGAACTAGTATGATTTATCCCTATGCTTAGCTACCTCTATTTCCCATTCCCGTCCGTCGTGGATCGAATCTAGCGTTCATGTGGAAGAGAGAGAAGTGCTTACCGCCATTGGGGAGTCCGGTGGTCTTCTTCCTCTGCTCCGATCCGCCGCCGCCGGTGATGGAGTCCGGTGGTCTTCTTCCTCTGCTCCGATCCGCCGCCGCCGGTGAGAGTTGGGAGAGTGGGGAAGAGTGGGGAGAGGGAGCGGTGAGGGGCGGTGAGGCTAATAACTGCCGGTGCTTCAGGAAGCAACGCGGCTTCTCGAGCGTGGCCGCGCGCGTGCAGCCGCGCCCGCCCACGTGCACCGCTCGGGCCTGGCCCTGGAGAAACTGCCAATTCATACGTTTCCAGTGAGCCAGGCCCTGAGGTGCTTTAAAAAGCGTATGATGCAGGCCCAATAGTGTATGCGGGCTACCAAACAGGCCGAATTCTTCCCGCGCGGGCTTGTTTGGACCTTGCACAGGCAACCAAACACACCCTTTGATGTAATATCGGATGACATTCCGAGCTTTGTTTCTTAATTAAGAAATGGTTACACCCTAAAAAAAGTACCCACGAAGGCAACCCACGGTTCGTTTCCCCAGTCCCCTCGATACACCCGCCCTTCTCTCTTCCACTTCTCTTGCCTTCCCCACGAAGGCTCCTCGATTCTGGCGAGATGCGGCTCGAGATCCGGCCGGTGAAGAGAGAGCGAGCTTCCACGGGCGTCCTCACCGCAGCACAAAAGGAACACAGATCTTTTTGGCTGTGGCACCCGACGTCTGGGCGAATAGTTCACCCGCGGCTGCTGGGGCGGTGCGGCCAACAACCGTGGACTACGGGGAGGACGACCAGCCGCCCCCTGTCCGTGGAGGATGTCGTCCGGGCCTCCCGGACACTCCTCGCACAAGGCCAGGGGAGCAGCATCGGTTGGATGTCTTGGATCCAGGAGGAGCACTGGTGTGGGATCCGCCGCGGCTAGGTATGCCCATCTCCGTCGCCCTCCTCTGGATCCACTGCCCCTCTTTGTTTCTGCTTATTGTTCGTTCTCATATGATCACAGCCTGTGCTCAAGGGCCTCCTCTTCTCGACAAGACGGCCGCCGGCAAGGACAGCTAGAAGTCCGTCGAGAAAATCTTCGACGAGATGAGCGCCGACGGCCGCCTCCATCAGAACCTCGCCAAGTGCATCGATAGGTAAGTACGATGAACCGGCCGTCCTTGTTTGCCTTCTGCTGCCGCAATCTTGATGCTCTCTGATAGTCTGATGGCTACTACTTTGACGGTGCGGCAGCAAGGCGCACGAACCGAGGCCGGCCCAGAACCGGCGCTGAATCCATTGTCGCTGACGTCGAGCTCCCGGAGCGTCGGGACCGACAACAGCATCGCCGGCAGCCTGCCCGCGAAAGCGTCGCCCTGGAGGACGACCGAGGTGAGCGCTGAGGTCGAGGACGTCGTCCGGGACGGCGCCGTTCAGGTTCATACCGGCGAGGTCGAGAGTGGTGCCCGCGCCCCGCGTGTTGCAGCGCACACCCTTCCAGCCACAGCTCCAGCCCCGGAGCTTCCCCAGGGGTCACGAGCGAGGCCCTGATGGCTGGCAGCACCGCCGCCTCGGCATTGGACAGTGTGGCGCTGCACAAGAGCGACAAGCCGGAGAAAACAAAGCATGTAGTGCTCCTCCTTCGATTCTCCACTACTCCCTGGTCAGCTAGCTTTCATTTGTCTGAATCGTGAGTTTGTTGCATTTTCAGTTGACTGCAGCGCAAGTTGACGGCTCTTAATTACAAAATTTAGGCAACGATCACATCCTCTTAGTTATTATCAGATCTTGCAAGCCTAGATATTACTCGGGCTTGTTGCTCAAGAATCTACGCCGGCAGGAGTAGTACAAAATTTATATGTACCTACTTTCAAGTAAGTTTTGTTCTTCATTATCTTTTTCCTATTATTCTGAATCTGCAGTGTACTCTTAGTTTCTCAGTAGTATGTGCTTAGTTTGAGATAAACAATTAACTCAGGCTGCAAGGAATGATGTAATATAAGGAGAAAATTAGATATGTGCTAGTGCTACTATGTAAATTGTAATTGGACAGATAGCCCATCTGCAGATGGGTCAATCTTTCCTTTGAAATTCATGTCCTTACATTTGAAAGAATTTTGATTTGAAGCACAAGTCTCCCTGCCATATGTCTTTGTGAGAAAATACTTTTTTAATAAAAAAAACTTCAGTTTGGGTCTGCACCGCAATTCCTAACAATTCAATGAAGGTCTGACTTTGTTTTATCCTTTTCTGTTGCTTCATCTGCAGTGGGTTCCAAGATATATTTCATAACTATTTATAGCGGCTGGGAGGAGGTAGCCGATGGGGTTCCGCAACCTACGAGGGCAAGGGCGTCGATCTCCCTCCTGCTCCCAATCGCCGCTGCGGCCACCATCGACTAGATCTTCACCTCCTCCAGTACGCTCACTTTTTCCCTCTCTGCGGCACTTAGATTCCTACACTCATTCCTACCATATGTTTGTTGAAATCTTCCTGCGTCTGGTCCTGTACAATATGGAGATGTAAGACTTACCTTGAAGATGTTGATGTTGTATTAAGTCGTTCAGATGTAATTCGATCCGTATTCTTTTCCTGATTGCTGTTGAATTACATAATATCATTGGAAGTATTATGTTTGAACGCATTGTTAGATGTATTATATTTCGTGGTAGATGTGGGATTCGGCGTTAGATCGATACTTTTTTTAGGACAAATTACCTAATTATGTTTCTAGCTTAGGCTTATGATGTTCTTCTCTCTGCGATTCACCTGATCACATCCTATTTTACCGGGTTACTGTCCCAATTTTCCTTGAATTTTTTTTTGTCCTTCCTCTTAGCCTTTGGGCATTGCAGGCTACATATATGTAGAATTGGTTGTCTCCAGTAGTAGCATTCAATTTATTGTGGTCAGGAGCAAGTGATGAAGGCCTTGATGTGCAAGATCTTGAACTTTATATGCTGGCCGGAGTGTTAGGTTTAATCTTGATTGTATCTGCATTTCTTAGTTTCCTTCCGTTCTGAATGTAGTTCAGGTGCTCTTGTGGTACAAGGCTTACCAGAATATATGTGCAGACAATTACCAGAGTTTTTGGGTGGTTTATGCACATGCTCAAGAAAGGGAGGATGCCTGAAGGCCAACAAAGGCCCTTGGAGTGACCCTTAAATTATGAAGGTAGTTTTTTTCTTTCTGAATCTGCTGCTGCTCTCTTACTGTATTATATTCCTTACGGTACAACAAGATATCTGACTTGCCTGCTACAGCTGCTTATGAACTTATTTCTTATTGCAGATCATACATAGCATGGAATCATCTGCATTAAAGTGATGTTGTGCAAGCATCTAATATAGAAGAAACTATTACATGCTCTCTAAGATTGCATGCGCTTAAGGCAAGATTATCAAATGTCTGATCTGTGAGCTCTCATTTGTTCAATGAGTCAATCTCTTTTCAGTTTTAACGTTTTATATACTGTCCCTACTTCTTTCAGCTGCCAAAAAGAATTAGTGATGCGTCAAATGCTGAATCGGGTTCAGATGTTGATGATCTTGGATCCCCTATACCGAAAAAGGCTTTCGACCCGCTTTATATATAAAGCAACAACCCACAAGCATCCAGTATAACCACACGCTACGCCACCGCAACACACGCACACACCCAGGACGGGATACAAAGGCACTGAGCGCAGCAACACTACTCCTAGCACTACCGCTCAAGATATGAAGCTACATATGACTTAACCATGCGCTCCAAGGCGGCGCCTTCAGGAAGGAAACGACGCCGGAGCGCCGCCACCGCCCGATCCAAGGATCAAAGTTTCCCCCGGAGCCGCATGATGGGCAATGAGAGCCGCGACGACGCCTTCAAGAAGGGAGCGATCTTCGCCGCCGCCGGTCCGTCCGAAGATAGAGCAAGTTTTCACCTCGGCCAACATTCACCGCCACCGAACGCCACACCCGGCTACCACGCCCACACTGCCATGATGAGCGGGCAGCACCAAGGCGCGGGCTTTGTCCAAGAGCACCGCGCCACCACCACCACCAGGGCCGCCGCCCAAAGATCCAAGACCTCAACACCACCTCACCCGTGACCCGGCGCACCCCAACGAAAGAGACGAGCGGAAAGGTCCCACCTTTTCGCGCTGGCAACCCCAGCCGCCGAGACCCAATAGGTCGGCCAGAACCGGCATCCACCGACCCATCCTGCTACCCCAAGCGCGAGATGGACACGGTCCTGCAGCATCGTGCGCGAGACGAGCTCGGTCCTGCTGCATCGTGCGCGAGACGAGGTCGGTCCTGCTGCATCGTGCGCGAGACGAGCCCGGTCCTGCTACATCGTGCGCGAGACGAGCTCGGTCCTGCGGCAACGGGCGCGAGACAAGCGATGGATCGCAGTTGGGAAAGGACCAGCCCTTTGATGGGAGTAGCGCCCGGGCGACGAGGAGATGGGGTGAAGGACGAGACGGCCCGAACGCAGACAAACCGACGCCGGAGGAGCCGGCCGTTGCCGCGGACAGATCCGTCGAGACACCGTGAAGCCGCCACGACACCGGTAGGCCGCCGAGACCTACCCATGTCGCCGCCCAGCCACGCCCGGCCGCTGCCCTACCCGCGTCGCCCGGCGGGCTCCAAGCGCCGGAGCCGCCGGGCACGCACCACCGGAGCCAGGCGCCACCGGCCGGCCCCCAAATCCAGATCCGGACGGATCCGCCCGAGACAGGTCGCGCGCCACCTCCCGAGATGGGAGCACCGCAGCCGCCGCAGCGCCGCAGCCCGAGGATCGCCGAGCACCGCCACAAGAGCCACCCGCCACCCCACGAGATCGCCGCCAGACCACTGGAATCATGGCGACCAGCACCGTCGCTCAAAGGGGTCGCCACGCCGGGCGCCTCAAGAGGACGGGAAGGAGGGCCCCGGCCGCTTCCGCCTGCCGGGCTTTGCCCGACGGGCGCCAAGGGCCGGGCGGGGGGAGGGGAGCGAGACGGGCCGAGGGGCGGCCACAGGGGCCCCTCGTGCAAGGGAGGCCAAGGAGGGGAGGGGAAGAGAGGGGAAGGGAGAGGGGAGGGAGCGGGCGGCCGGAGGCGCACTGCGGCGGCCGGGCCAAGGGGAGCGGGTCGCCGGCGGCGGCGGGGGTGGGAACCCTAGGGAGGGGAGTCGGGGCCGAGCCCAATGACGTTGATGGTTTTCCTTGGATCCCCTATAGCCCCTGAAGATGTTAAATTCATAGTTTGGCTAATGTTGTATGCGCTGTCTCTGCTTCTTTTCAGTTACCAAAAAGAATTAGTGATACATCAAATACTGAATCAGGTTCAGATGTTGATGATCTTGGATCCCCCATAGCCCCTGAAGATGTTCAACATCATAGTTTGGCTCCAGTCTGTGAGGAAGTAGATCTCTGTTCCCTTAATTCTGGCATTATATTAATAGGTTCCATCCATGATTCACTTGCCAACTATACTAGCTCCTATATTCCTATGAACATAAGGAAATAACAGATATTTCTTTTTCATCTTGACATGCCTAAATGTTTGGAGTTGTTGCCTGGCAAAAATATACTATATGCCACTCCGTCAGTATTCAGGATGTATCCTTCATGTTTATGATGATATGTGATTCCTTGTAGTTGCATAGTCAAAGTTGCTTCTGCAAGACCATTTGGGGAATTTGAGTACCTTTACAAGTCTAGGGCACAAATTTAAAAATGAGATACAAGGAGAACAATTAATTTTTCATCTCCAAGCAGTTGTGTGGCATTATGACATTCTTATTTTCTGTAAGCGTTTAATTTGTGTAGAATTGGAATCACCTGGTTTGCATTAGCATTTCAAAGAGGCAAAAATAACATACTGCTCGTGTGGGAAAAATGTTGGTATCTTGGTGTTAGCTTTAGATGTGATCACTAATGCTTATTGGTTGTAGTTGTGATTTTTTTCTAGTAGTACGCTAGCAATCATCATATATTGGCAAAGTTGAATTTGTGTTGGGTACATCAAGATGAAGATCAAGAGAATTCCGATGAAAGGCATCATGTTGATTCTGATGTGGAAATGGATGATGCCAAGTCTCAAAACTCTGAAATGTGTTCTGTTTATTTGGTTCCTTAGTCGTGGCTTCATCAGGTCCCATTCTTAGCCAAACTAAAACACTTAATGTTAGCTTACCTTTGCTTTTGGATTAAATGTAGTGCATCGTATCACCCGTTTATGCCGTTATGCTTCATGGGCGAGTCGTACATATCCTCATTAGATGTACCATTGCGTATGATGGTTATAATATATGTATGTTTGATCGATATGGTACTAATAGTGTACGTACATATCCTCATTACATGAGTGAGATTCAGGCTAAACATGATGACTGAATGTGCATGAGACAAGATAAATGTGCACAATGTGCGTGAGACTAGATAAGTGCACACATGCCTGCTCAGGTGGCGCCACCAGGTGGCGCCCCATCCTCTAGTCGTTGTATGTTAGCGTTGTATTGGGGATTCCTGTCAAGAGGCGAAGCAGAGGGGGTGGAGAGCATCGGGGAAGAAGCTGAGAGATGTATGGGTGGGAAGGGAGTAGACGTACTGGAGGAGAAGCATTGGTCGGGACTGGGGAGAGGCGAGGATATACATATGCTGGTTACACATGCCAGAAGAAAAACCGATGCATTAGTAGGAGGTGGAAACGGAAAAGGAAAGCATGACATGGGAAGAGACGGTTGTGCTTCTTCGTGGAATAGTATGACTCGTGTTTTCACGTCTGTTGGTGAGCCGAGACTATTGGGCTTCGGTTGGTACTCCCGAGTCTCTATAAATAAAATGCAACTGATTGATGATGTGGCATAACGCTGATGTGGACAGCGTGTATGATGAGAGAATAAGTAAAAGTGGGGAGCAACTTCTTAAGAATGTTAGATATGTTGATAATGTTATTTTCTACAAAAAGCGTAGTATGTTGATAATGTTTGTTGCTCTAAGACTGGATGAATCTAAGTATTGAGACACCATGTGAGAGACCCCTCCCACGCGTTGCCCTCTCGGGTGACTCGGGGCCGACTCCCCTCTCACCAGCGTAGCGCCCCTCTTCCCCCTCGCCGCTGCATGAGGTCGGCGCCGAGCAAGCCCGAGGCGTAGCCGGGGCCTACGACGATGGGGCCCATGCTGCTCCGGTTTGCGTAGGAGGGCCTTGTATCTGGGGCGGTGCCCCCACTGGTGAGGCCCCTTTGTTCTGCAGCGAGCATCGAGGTTTGCGCGGTGCCAACGATCTAGTTGGGCAGCCGACGAATCTCCAGTGGACTAGGGCTTGGTGTGGCTGCTCTGACGGCTGACGACGCTGGCCACTGGCCTTCTTCCCTGCCCGTTGTGCTTTTTTCTCGTCGGATCCTGGCCGCGCTGGCGTGGCTAGCCGGTCCCCAGGCTGCTAGCGAAGTTGGTGGTTGGGATCCAGATTAGGGGAAAACCCCTAGTCGGCTCCGGCAGGGCGTGACGATGATGACAGCCGCGAGCGCCGCTTTTCGTCATGGAGACGTCGGTCAAGATCTGCCCTTCCATTCCCCACCTCCCTACTTCTCAGGTGAAAACCCTAACCCTGGTGGGTGACGTCGTTGTCGTTGACGTTGTGACCTTCTTGAAGGCGTTGCCTTGAGAGCTAAGTGGTGATGGGCACTATTTGGGTTCGTCGACAGCAGCCGATGGCGTGTCCTTCTTCATCCGAGCCTTTGCTTTTCCTCCAACGTATTCTGGTTGTAGGCGCAGTAGCGCGCTCTACTCTGGATGAGCATCTTTGACACATTTGGTTGTGTTGATCCACTCTTTGGGACAGTCCGCGGCTTCCTTGCATGTTTATGGGAAACTTTCGTTCTTCGACGGTTCAGCGCCTTGCGATTTAGGCGAGGAGGTTGTGGCCTCCTTCGGAGACGGAGTCGGATGGATGTGGCGTGCCGAGGTCCTTAGTATCTGGTGGAGGCAAGCCATACCTCTCTAGAGCCGACATTGCTTCCATCTCAGGCTGACTTCCATCTATGTTTAGTTATTGTGGAGGACGTTGACTTTTTCAGCTATGTGTTCACTTGTATATCCTTCCTCCATGAAGGGTTTGAGGCTCAGTATGCTGATTTTCAACGCCTCTGTATCTTGCCCCTTTCCGTTATTTTAGTTCGAACGGTGCTATGCACACGATAAACCATGGACGACGCACAGACAATGGTAAAATCTGGCCGGACATACGTATGACTGAACAGGGCGCCGGCCGCTGGATTGATATATTGTGCATAGATAGTCCACTTATGTCGTGCATTGAGCAGTTTCGTTTTAGTTCTATGTTGTACTCCTATATCGCTGGCGGATATCGAGTTCCGGCAAAACCCTTAAGGCTCGAACACTGGGGTGCGCACGAAGATTTTACCCTACCGAAACGTGCCCTCAGCCTCGCCGCGATCTCTAAGCTAGCACGATGAACTCACAGCACAAGAGACACAAGATTTATACAGGTTTGGGCCATCGTTGTGGTGTAATACCCTACTCCTGTGTGGTGGTGGTGGATTGCCTCTTCGGCTGATAATGAACAATACAAGGGAAAAACAGCCTCGTGAGGAGAGGTGTTCTTAAGCTGGTGTGGTGTTCTGCTTGGGAAGGATTCGGACCCCTTCTACTGTGGTGGCTAGCACTATTTATAGAGGCCCTGGTCCTCTTCCCAAATATTGAGCGGGAAGGGATCCAACAACGGCCATTTTGAAAGGGGACAACTAATACAAGCTATCCTGACTAAAGGTGGTCTTCACCTGTCAAAGGCGTTGGTGGTGACGATGTCTTGGGCTCCACGGTGACCTCCGTCCTGCCGTCCTGCTGGCCTTGGTCTTGTTGCACCGATATGGAAACCTTTACCTGATGCCTTGGTACTCCGCGCCTGCGCTTGCCCCCTTAGCACCAAAGAGGAAACGAGGACACTGCGCGGGCTGGCGCCCGCCTGGCCTTGGTCGTCATGGCTTGCGTCCTAGGAACCTCGCGAGGCACCCCTTGCCTTGATCTCTCCGCCTCCCTCGTGAGCCTGCCTGGTGAGGCCGCTCCTGAGAAGGCCTTGTGTCGTCCGCCCCGCGAGGCTTGGCCCCTCACGAGGGTCTTAAGTGTTGGTTGATGAAGACGGGTCGTACTGGGCCACTAGTGGAGCAACGCCACGGGCCGCAGGCAGGCAAGTCTGGGGACCCCCGTTCCCAAATCACCGACAGTAGCCCCCGGGCCCAAGGCGCGCTCGGACTTGGCTTAGCGGCGAAGCCAAAGGGCAAGTGCGGAGCGCCGCGGGCCCCAAAAGCCTGCGGCCTTGGTTGACGCGTGGCGACTGATTGGACAGGGGCGTCTCCGCTTCCCCACGCTGCCTCGGCAACTGCCCGACTCAACGAGTCTCTGCTACATGCAAAAAGGGTTATCATAACCTGTGATCGTGGAGGTCGTCGGTTGGCCTCCCTTGGGCTATAAATGAGGAGGGGTGAGAGCCCCCGTCGCCCATATCTTCTCGCTCCGCCTGCTTCTTCTCCCCTGCTCCACCTCCAGTCTTGATACCAATGGCGCCGATTCGTAGATTCTCGACCAAAGAGAAGGGGAAGGCTCCCGGGACGGACCCGATCGGCTTCCGTTGAAGAAGAGGCCGGTCCTCCGCCGTGGAGGTGAGGTCATGAGGCTAGAGATGACGAGGCCTTGGTACGAGGGACCACCTCCTGGGTACCCGCTGACCCCTTGCGCCCGAGCCGAGGGCTCCGGAGAAAGGGACGGCGGCGCCGCCGCCCGCGTCGCAGTCGCGGTCAGCACGCCGTGGTGGCACGCGTCGTCGCCCCTAGAGTCCACGCCGCGGACTCCTCTTGCGAACTCGTTCTGCATGCGGTGATGCCTCCAAGCACCTAGATCCGCTTTCCTTCGTTCTTCTCCACTGAGATGCCGCCGAGGGGGCCTCTCGAGCTTTCTGCAGCACGCCGACTGTGGTGCCGCGGTGACCGGAGCGGAGGTTGAGGTCGTTGCCCCAAGCAAGATCTTCATGACCCGGGGCTGGGCGAAGTCACCCGGGTCTGCCGAACGGGGGTGCCCTCGTGATTCATTTTGAATACGATGGCGCCTCCTTGTTGTCCTTCAAGGTCTTCGACGCGGAAGGCCGCCGCCTGGAGTGCGGCCCTGGAGGAGGCAGTCAAGGCATCGACGCGGCGGGGGTTGGGCTCGCCGTTCGCTCCTCCAGCGGCTCCTCAGGCAGCAGCAGCGACGCTCGGGAGTCCAGCGACTCTCCGGAACTCTTGAGACTCCGGAGACGAGCGACGACAACTACGTACCCCCGAGCTCTCGCCGGGCCCGACGCAAGGCGGCGGCATCGGGACGTCCCCGCCGCTGATCTGGATGGGGTTGGCGTCGACTGCTACCTCTTGAGCACTGCGTTGGTTTTCCCTTGAAGAGAAAAGGGTGATGCAGCAAAGTAGCGTAAGTATTTCCCTAATTTTTTGAGAACCAAGGTATCAATCCAGTAGAAGGCTCCTCAAAAGTCCCACGCACCTACACAAACAAAGAAGAACCTCGCAACCAACGCGATAAAGGGGTTGTCAATCCCTTCATGGTAACTTGCGAAAGTGAGATCTGATAGAGATAATAAGATAAGAAAATATTTTTGGTATTTTTATGATATAGATTGGAAAGTAAAAGATGCAAATAAAAGTAGATGGAAAACTTATATGATAAAAGATAGACCCGGTGGCCATAGGTTTCACTAGTGGCTTCTCTCAAGATAGCATAAGTATTACGGTGGGTGAACAAATTACTGTCGAGCAATTGATAGAAAAGCGCATAGTTATGAGATTATCTAGGCATGATCATGTATATAGGCATCACGTCCGCAACAAGTAGATCAAAACGATTCTGCATCTACTACTATTACTCCACACATCGACCGACTCCTGCCTGCATCTAGAGTATTAAGTTCATGAAGAACAGAGTAACGCATTAAGAAAGATGACATGATGTAGAGGGATAAACTCATGCAATATGATATAAACCCCATATTTTTATCCTCAATGGCAACAATACAATACGTGCCTTGCTGCCCCTGCTGTCACTGGGAAAGGACACCGCAAGATTGAACCCAAAGCTAAGCACTTCTCCCATTGCAAGAAAGATCAATCTAGTAGGCCAAACCAAATTGATAATTCGAAGAGACTTGCAAAGATAACCAATCATACATAAAAGAATTCAGAGTAGATTCAAATATTTCTCATAGATAAACTTGATCATAAACCCACAATTCATCGGATCTCGACAAACACACCGCAAAAAGAGTTGCATCGAATAGATCTCCAAGAAGATCGAGGAGAACTTTGTATTGAGATTCAAAGAGAGAGAAGAAGCCATCTAGCTAATACTATGGACCAGAAGGTCTGTGGTAAACTACTCACAACTCATCGGAGAGGCCATGGAGATGATGTAGAGGCCCTCCGTGGTCGATTCCCCCTTCGGCGGAGCGTCGGCGAAGACCCCAAGACGGGATCTTGCGGATACAAAAGGTTGCGGCGGTGGAATTAGGTTTTCGTGGTGCTCCCCGATGTCTTCAGGGTACGGGAGTATATATAGGCGAAAGAAGTACGTCGGTGGAGCCACAAGGGGCCCACGAGGGTGGGGGCGCGCCCACCCCCTTAGGGCGCGTCGGGCACCCTCGTGGCCGCCTCGTTTGTTGCTTGATGTCCACTCCAAGTCTCCTTGATTACGTTTATTCCAAAAAGATCGCTCCCGAAGGTTTCATTCTGTTTGGACTCCGTTTGATATTCCTTTTTCTTCGAAACACTGAAATAGGCCAAAAAAACAGCAATTCCGGCTGGGCCTCCGGTTAGTAGGTTAGTCCCAAAAATGATATAAAAGTGTAAAGTAAAGCCCATAAACACCCAAAACGGGTAATATAATAGCATGGAACAATAAAAAATTATAGATACGTTGGAGACGTATCACCGGCCTCCTGTGGCCCACTGTTGATGACGGCGTCGGCCACAAAGGTGTGTGTAGTTAGGGCTCCTCAGAGTTCTCGTCTTTTGTTCCCTGCGAGGAATCGAGAAAACACCCCGCGGGGGCGTGTAAAGGGTATGCGATGTCTTTTGTTGATGTTATCCTTATTATGAAATCGTGCGAGTGCTTGTCCTGTCCCGGCTTGGTTCCCCCTTTCTAACCTCGTGACGACTTGGCGCTCTACGCTGACAGGTCCCGGTCCCCAGGCAGGCTGCAGCCGTCGCTGGTATACCAGGTCGCGATGCCGTGGTCAAGGCCTGGAGGTGAGCGGCCCGAGGTCAAGTAAGAGCCCCTGAGGCACGATGCTCAGGAGGTCCCATTTAGCGTGCAAGCAGCCGCCGAGAGGTGAGAAAGGAAGGTAACGTTTCCGTCACAGAGCTGCAGTGAGTGAGAATTTCGCGTTGCAACGATTGGTTGTTCCAGGCACAAGACTTATCTCGGTAGTTTGGAGTCGTTCCCTTGCGTTGCGCCAGACTTGTGCGTCGGCGGCCGTGGCACGGCTAGGCTAGGCCCGTGCGAGCCTCCACTTTCTTCCCCACATT
The DNA here is from genome assembly GCA_021605145.1 of Aegilops bicornis. Lineage (NCBI taxonomy): Eukaryota > Viridiplantae > Streptophyta > Magnoliopsida > Poales > Poaceae > Aegilops > Aegilops bicornis. The sequence continues at coordinate 823,077,564 of CM038670.1, forward strand.
CTCCTTCGTGCTCTACGTCCTCAGGTCCTGGCCCTCGAGCGAGCTCAGCCGCCGCTGGTATACCAGGTCGCGATGCCGTGGTCAAGGCCAGGGGGTGAGGGCTGGAGAGCATGTAAGAGCTCCTCAGTCGCGATGTTCAGGAGCCCCCCTTTTAACGCGCAAGCGGATCGCTTGGGAGAGAGAGAGGGAGCTCGTGGTGCCGCCCGCTGGTAGTCCTCAGGAGGTTCCTGTAAATCAACACGAGAAAATTACGGGTTGCCATTATGATTGCCGGCTGGCCATTGGTTGCTCCGAGAGAGAGGTGAGGGCACTGAGGGTCTGTTGAGGTGACGCGCGCGGGGCTGCCGTGGGCCAGAGCTCGACGGCTCAGATTTGTCGGTGTTGCAGGTACGGACCCGTGTGCAAGCACCGTGCCGGCGCGAGCGGCTCTCGTGGTAGATGGCTACCGAGTAGGTGATAATCACGGGCAGATTAGGCAAGAAAGGCAAATCAGCTTAGGCAAATGCAGGAAGGATAGATGCCACTGGGTCGGACCCAAGCGGCTTGGGGATGATGCAGCCCGAGGGGCGCCCCAGCAAGGTAAGCTAAAAACATGAGGAAAAGGGATACATGCCGCAGGGACGGACCCACGCGGCCTGGGAATGATGCAGCCCTGAGGGCGCTCCCAGCTGAAATGAACTTGTAAGATCTCACCTGGTTCCATTGTAGAGGGGGTGTTGGAGTAGCTGAAGACGTGCGGTGAAGAGGACGTCCCTCACGAGCCACCGAGGCCCTGAGCCTCAGGAGGCTCTGGGGGTCCAGGTGGTTCCCTGAGGACCATCTCCATCTCCGCTAGGACCGCGTGATGCCTGGCCTCCTGAGCCGCCAGAATGCTCCACATGTGACGCTGGTAGGTGGCAGCCGCGTTCGGCAGGCTGAAAGGCACGCGAACGTGGATGTTCGGCGGACCCTCGCAGCGTCCTACGCGCGAAGGCGAGAGGCGCTGCTGAGATGCGGCTCGGTTGAGCCCTGGGACGTCGACGCAAGCGCGCAGCCCACCATCCTCACCTGGATGGGGAGCCACGCCAGGCAAGTGGCAATCGCCGTGCATGGCTCTCGCTTCCTGAAGCTCCTAAGTGGTCTTGGTGATGAACTCCTGAACGTTGGGCTTTCCATGCCCTGTGCCTTCATGAGGAAAACGTGCCGCAAGGCACGCCTCCAAGTGGTGCCCGAGCACCTCCCTCGTGATGTTGGCGAGGTCTGAGGCCCTCCAAAAGAGAGCCCCCAAGCCCTGCTCGAGGAGGGCGCCGGGAGCGCATTCCTATGCGATGGAAGGAGGCGCCCCAAGCACGGGCGCTGATCCTGACGCGACACCACCCGAGATGCCAACCTCCTGAGGCCTTGTGCGGAGCGGTTGCTTCTTCTTCCTGGGGACTGCCTCAGGAGTGTTCTCGCCCCTGCTGTCCGGGTCCTCGATTGATGCAGCTTGGAAGGCACGCTCGAGGGAGCACACCGCATCTCTCTCTTCGCAGGGGACCGTGATGATTCCGCCGCTTCTTGGCATCTTGAGGACGGTGTACACGTGGTGGGTCACCGCCATGAACTTCGCCAGGGCTGGATACCCGAGGATGGCATTGTACGGCAGGTGGATGTGGGCGACGTCGAAGTCGATGAGCTCGGTGCGGTAGTTATCGCGCTGTCCGAAGGTGACTGCTACGTCTTGAGCTAGATGCAAATAAATGTAGATGGAAAACTTATATGATAAAAGATAGACTCGGGGGCCATAGGTTTCACTAGTGGCTTCTCTCAAGATAGCATAAGTATTACGGTGGATGAACAAATTACTGTTGAGCAATTGATAGAAAAGCGCATAGTTATGAGATTATCTAGGCATGATCATGTATATAGGCAACACGTTCGCAACAAGTAGATCAAAACGATTATGCATCTACTACTATTACTCCACACATCGACCGACTCATGCCTGCATCAAGAGTATTAAATTCATGAAGAATAGAGTAACGCATTAAGAAAGATGACATGATGTAGAGGGATAAACTCATGCAATATGATATGAACCCCATCTTTCTATCCTCGATGGCAACAATACAATACGTGCCTTGCTGCCCCTGGGCAGGCTGGGAAAGGACACCGCAAGATTGAACCCAAAGCTAAGCACTTCTCCCATTGCAAGAAAGATCAATCTAGTAGGCCAAACCAAACTGATAATTCGAAGAGACTTGCAAAGATAACCAATCATACATAAAAGAATTCAGAGGAGATTCAAATATTTCTCATAGATAAACTTGATCATAAACCCACAATTCATCGGATCTCGAGAAACATACGGCAAAAAGAGTTACATCGAATGGATCTCCAAGAAGATCGAAGAGAACTTTGTATTGAGATTCAAAGATAGAGAAGAAGCCATCTAGCTAATAACTATGGACCCGAAGGTCTGTGGTAAACTACTCATAACTCATCGAAGAGGCCTTGGAGATGATGTAGAGGCCCTCCATGGTCGATTCCCCCTCCGGCGGAGCGCTGGCAAAGGCTCCAAGATGGGATCTCGCGGATACAGAAGGTTGCGGATACAAAAGGTTGCAGCAGTGCACCGGGTATGCAATTAATCAAGAGTGACATGTATGAAAAATTATGAAGGTGGCCTTGCCACAAATACGATGTCAACTACATGATAATGCAAAGAGCAATATGACAATGATGATGCGTGCCATATAAACGGAACGATGGAAAGTTGCATGGAAATATATCTCGGAATGGCTATGGAAATGCCATAATAGGTAGGTATGGTGGCTGTTTTGAGGAAGGTATATGGTGGGTGTATGGTACCGGCGAAAGTTGCGCGGTACAAGAGAGGCTAGCAATGGTGGAAGGTGAGAGTGCGTATAATCCATGGACTCAACATTAGTCATAAAGAACTCATATACTTATTGTAAAAATCTACAAGCCTTTGAAAACAAAGTACTACGCGCATGCTCCTAGGGGATAGATTGGTAGGAAAAGACCATCGCTCGTCCCCGACCGCCACTCATAAGGAAGACAATCAATAAATAAAATTGTGATCCAACTTCATCACAAAGCGGTTCACCATACGTGCATGCTACGGGAATCACAAACTTCAACACAAGTATTCTTTTAATTCATAATCACCCAACTAGCATGACCTTAATATTATCATCCTCATGTCTCAAAACAATTATCAAGTATCAAATTGATCATAGCATCCAATTCACTTCCTATGATAGTTTTTATTATACCCAACTTGGATGCCCATCATCCTAGGACCAATTCTATAACCATAGCAAATACCATGCTGTTCTAAGAGACTCTCAAAATAATATAAGTGAAGCATGAGAGATCAACAATTTCTACAAAATTAAACCACCGCCGTGCTCTAAAAGATATAAGTGAAGCACTAGAGCAAAAATTGTCTAACTCAAAAAATATAAGTGAAGCACATAGAGTATTATAATAAATTCTAATCAAGTGGGCTTGTCCCAAAAGGTGTGTACAGAAAGGATGATTGTGATAATCTAAAAAGAAAAGAATAATATCATACAAGACGCTCCAAGCAAAACACATATCATGTGGCGAATAAAAATATAGCTCCAAGTAAAGTTACCGATAGACGAAGACGGAAGAGGGGATGCCCGGAAGGAACTGTAAATCTTGGGGTGCCATGGGCATACCCAAGCTTAGGCTCTTGCCACTCCTTATTCCATAGTCCATCAAATCTTTACCCAAAACTTGAAAACTTCACAACACAAAACTCAACAGGAAATCTCATAAGCTCCGTTAGTGCAAGAAAGAAAAAACACCACATAAGGTACTGTAATGAACTCATTCTTTATTTATATTGGTGTTAAACCTACTGTATTCCAACTTCTCCATGGTTCATACCCCCCCAATACTAGCCATAGATGCATCAAAATAAGCAAACAACACACGAAAAACAGAATCTGTCAAAAACAGAACAGTCTGTAGCAATCTGTAACTCTCGAATACTTATGGAACTCTCAAAATCCTACCAAAATAGAAAGTCCTGGGAAATTTGTTTGTTGATCTACAGAAAAAATAATCAACGCAAAAGAACGTTTCTGTGAATTACTAAAATTATATTCGTGCGTGCAAAGTTTCTGTTTTTCAGCAGAATCAAATTAACTATCATCATAGGTTATCTTATAGGTTCTACTTGGCACAAACACTAATTAAAACATGAAAACACATCTAAACAGAAGTTAGATGAAATATTTATTACTAAACAGAAGCAAAAAATAAGAAACAAAAATAAAATTGGGTTGCCTCCCAACTAGCGCTATCGTTTAACGCCCCTAGCTAGGCATTGATAATTTCAGTGATGCTCACATGCATGAAAGACAAGAATTGAAGCACAAAGAGAGCATCATGAAACACGTGACAAACACATCTAAGTCTAACATACTTCCTATGCATAGGCATCTTATAGGAAAACAAATTATCATAGCAAGCAAAAACTAGCATATGCAAGGAAGCGGGAAGAAACAAAAGCAATCTCAACATAACGAGAGGTAGTTTACTAACATGAAAATTTCTACAATCATATTTTCCTCTCTCATAATAATTACATGTGGTATCATAAGCAAATTCAACAAAATAGCTATCACATAAAATATTTTCAACACGATCCACATGCATGCAAAGTTGACACTCTTCCAAAATAGTGGGATTAACATTAACTAAAGTCATGACCTCTCCAAACCCACTTTTATCAAAAATTTCATAGGATTGAACATTCTTCAAATATGTGGGATCTAAAGTTGACACTCTTCCAAACCCACTTTCAATAATATTGCAAACACTATTATCAGTCACATATTCATCATGGGGCTTAAATAAATTTTCAAGATCATAAGAAGAATCACCCCAATCATGATCATTGCAACAAGTAGTAGACTGTCGGCGTTCTGGGAACGGGGGTCGCCAGACTTGCCTTCCTGCGGCCTACGGCGTGGCTCACGTGCAGGCCCAGTGCGGCCCATCTTCATCAACACAAACTCAAGACCCTTATGAGGGGCCAAGCCTCGCGGAGCGGACGACGCAAGGCTTCCTCAGGAGCGGCCTCGCCAATCAGGCTCGCGAGGAGGCGGAGAGATCAAGGCAAGGGTACCTCGCGAGGTGCTCGTGATGCAAGCCGTGACGATCGAGACCAGGTGGGCGCCGGCCTGCGCATTGTCCTTGTTTCCTCTTTGGTGCAAAGGGGGCAAGCACAGGCGCGGAGTACCGAGGCATCAGGCAAAGGTTACCATTTCGGTGCAACAAGACCAAGACCAGCAGAGCGGTAGGATGGAGGTCACCGTGGAGCCCAAGACAGTGTCATCAATAGTGCCTTTGGCAGCCGAAGACCAACTTTAGTCAGGATAGCTTGTACTAGATGTTCCCCTTCAAAATGGCCGTTGTTGGCGCCCTTCCCGCCCAATATTTGGGAAGAGGACCAGGGCCTCTATATATAGAGATAGCCACCACAGTAGGAAGGCATCGAGTTCTCACCAAGCCAACGGGGACCGAATCTCTTCCTACGAGAACACCACACCAGCTCAAGAACACCTCTCGCGAGGCTGTTCTTCCCCTTTGTACTGTTCATCATCAGCCCCTGAGGCAATCCACCACACCACACACTGGAGTAGGGTATTACACCACAACGGTGGCCCGAACCAGTATAAATCTTGTGTCCCTCGTGTTGTTCATCGTTTAGCTTAGATTCTCGCGAGGCGTTTGGCCGTGGATTGGTAGGGGGAAGATCTTCGCGCGCACCCCAGAGTTCGAACCTTAAGGGTTTGCCGGAACCCCACATCCGACATTTGGCGCGCCAGGTAGGGGTGCGCCGAAATCTTTCTTCGGCTGCTCCGCGTTCGATCGTTCGTCAGGTGTCATGGTCGACGCCGCTGGCTCGCGCGGCGGCCGCCGCCTGCCGCATGGCGCCAGACGCTCCGTCGGCGGGTGTCCCCATCGTTCCCCGTCGCCTGCCGCCAACGCCGCCACTGGCCCGGCGGGGAACGAGCAGCAGGCCTCGTCGCTGCATTCCTTGGTGCGGCGGGAAGGCCGCACCGCCACCCCGTCGCTGACACCAGCTGGTTCGTTGTCGCACGCCCGTCGCGCTCCCACGGACGCGCATGCCGCGTTGCTCCTGGCACGTGAGCTCCTGCACTACCGCCCCGGTGACGACCTCTACGAGGAGTGGCTCGCTCGCATCACCGAGCTTGTCAGCACCGCAGGGGCTCCCATGCGCCTTCCCTCTCGCTGCCTCGCCCTCCGTCCTGCGCACGGGTGATGCAGCTCAGGAGGTGCCTCCGCCACCTCCTCCCCAAGAAGGCGCCCTGGCTCCAAGGCGTGCGGCCCCTGGACGAGATCCACCGCGTCCAGCGCCCGCGCGACAAGAAAAGAGCTGCCAAGAAATCCCTTGTCCCCAAGAAGGTGCTCGCGTGCTTCCTGCACCGGCACGCCATGACCGCATCCCTGCGCCAGCACATCAAGACCCGGCGCGCGGGAATCCCCAAGAGCAAGCCCCGCGTCAGCAGAGAGCTCCGGTGGCCACCGCAGGCTGCCGCGCCTTCACCACCGAGCTGCGCAGTGTCGCCTGGCCGGGCAAGTTCAAGCCGGACCTACCTCCTCGCTACAACGGCACTACCGACCCCGCAGAGTTCCTGCAGCTCTATGAGCTGGGCATCGAAGTGGCCAACGGGGACGAAAAGGTCATGGTGAACTGGTTTCCTATGGCGCTCAAGGACGGTGCCCGCACCTGGCTCCTGAACCTGCCTCCTGGCACGATCTCCTCCTGGGACGAGATGCGCACCCGCTTCATCGCCAACTTTCAGGGCACTCGCGACCGTCCATCGGTCGTGGGTGACCTGCGCCGCATCAAGCAGCAACCTGGAGAGACCTTGTAGAAGTACATCCAGCGCTTCAACAGCGCTCGCCTCAAGATTCCCAAGGTGACCGAGGAGGCCATCATCTCGGCGTTCTCCTATGGCGTTCGTGACGTCATTATGAAGGAGGAACTGGCGATCCACGAAGATCTGTGCACGTCTCTGGAGCTGTTCAACCTGGCGACCAAGTGCACAAGGGCTGAGGAGGGATGCCTCTCCCTTCTCGAGCTCCCAGCTGCAGATACAGAAGAGAAGAAAGCCAAGGCCAAGGATGTGAAGCGCAAAGGAGCAGCTGTGCTCGCAGCAGAGCCGGATACGAAGCGCGGCAGGGACTAGCCGGAGTCGTCCAAGGGCAGTCGGTACTGCGTGTACCATGATCTTCATACCCACAACACCAACGAATGCCAAGAGCTCAGAGCCGTGAGAGAAGGCCGTGTCGGTCGACGCCCTGAGCGCAGCGACCGGGGCTATGGCCGAGGCAGAGGAAGAGGTGGAGGACGATGGGACGACCGTGGCCCTCGCCAAGGGTGGTGTGACCAGCCTCGCGAGGACTGCTGACAGGACCAGCCTCGCGAGGGGGCTTGGAGGGATCAGCCTCGTGAGGATCGCCCACAAGGCAACGCAGGCCTTCCTCCTCTGCCACCACCGCCAAGAAGGAATGACGACCATCATCAGGACGAGGGGGCTGGGGGCTTCCAGGAGCCGCGTGCTATCGCTTGCATCTTGGGCGGTGCCCAGGCCCCAGCCTCTCAGCGCATCTTCAAGTAGTTTGCTCGCGAGGTGAATGCAGTCCTCCCCAAGCTCGAGGCCAAGCGCCCTCTCAGGTGGTCCGTGTGCGCCATCACGTTCAACTCAGCGGATCAGCTCAAGTGCGCGGCAACAGCCGGTGTCCTCCCAATGCTCTGTTCCCTAGTCATCAGCAATGTGCAAGTTACCAGGACCATCATCGACGGCGGAGCAGGGCTCAACGTCCTGTCTGTCGAGACGTTCAATAATCTCCAAGTGCCATACGATCAGCTTCAGTCGACCAAGCCTTTCTCAGGAGTCGCTGATGGTTCCACTGTCCCGATAGGGCAGATCCACCTCCCTGTCACCTTTGGACAGCGCAAGAACTACCGTACCGAGCTCATTGACTTTGATGTTGCCCACATTCGCCTGCCATACAATGCCATCCTCGAATATCCAGCCCTGGCCAAGTTCATGGCAGTGACTCACCATGGCTACAACGTCCTCAAGATGCCAGGAAGTGGCGGAGTCATCACGGTCCCCTGTGAAGAGAAGGATGCGGTGTGCTCTCTTGAGCGCGCCTTCCAAGCAGCGTCAATCGAGGATCCAGACAGCAAGAGTGGAAACCTCCCTGAAGCAGCTCCCAAGAAGAAGAGGTCACCGTCCAGCTCAAGGCCTCAGGAGGCAGGCACCTCCAGTGGCACCGCGCCAGGATCTGCGCCCATCCAAGGGGTGCCGCCCTCCGTCGCATAGGGAGGCGCGCCCGGCGCCCTCCTCGGGCAAGGCTCGGGGGCTCTCTCCTGGAGGGCCACTGACTTTGCCAAGATAACGAGGGAGGCGCTCGGGCACCCACTTGGAGGCGTGCTTCGCGGCACGTCTCCCTCAGGAAGGCATAAGGCAAGGAGGGCCCAACCCTCAGGAGTTCATCGCCAAGGTCACTCAGGAGCTGCAGGAATAGAGAGTCATGCGCGGCAACCGCCGCCTACCCGGCGTAGCTCCCCATCCAGGCGAGGATGGCGGGCTGTGCATCTGCATCGACTACCCAGGGCTCAATCGAGTCGCGTCCCAAGAGCACTTCTGGTCTTCGTGCATGGGGCGTCGCAAGGGTCCACCTCACAGCTACGTTCGCATGCCTTTCGGCCTGCCGAACGCGGCTGCTGCTCACGAGCATCTGATGAGGAGCATTTTAGAGGCTCAGGTGGCCAGGCACCGCGCGGTCCTGGAGGAAATGGAGATGGGCCTCGCCGAGCCGCCCGGACCTCCAGAGTCTCCCGAGGCTCAGAGTCCCGAAGGCTCGTGAGGACTGGCTTCTTCACCACGCGTCGCCTCCAACAGTTGCTCTACCATGGTATTAGGTGACACCTTTCAAGTTTCATTTCAGCTGGGAGCGCCCTCAGGGCTGCATCATCCCCAGGTCGCGTGGGTCTGTCCCTGCGGCATGTATCCGTTTTGCTTATGTCCTTAGCTTACCTTGTTGGGGGCGCCCCTCGGGCTGCATCATCCCCAAGCCGCTCGGGCCTGACCCAGTGGCGTGTGCCTTTTCTTGCATCTATCTAAGTTGGATTGCCTTTTTGTCCTTAACCTTCCTGTGATAATCGCCTGCTCGATTGACACCTACCTTTGGAGCCGCTCGCTCTGGCATGGCGCTTGTGCATGACTCCATCCCTGCAACATTGACAAATCTGAGTGGTCGAGCTCTGGCCGCGGCAGCCCCGCAAGGCGCTACCTCACCAGGCCCTCAGTGCCTCAATCACTCCCTTGGAGCAACTAATGGCTGGCTGGCAATCGTAATGGCAGTCCTTGTTTTCCTCGTGTCGGTTTACAGGGTACACCTAAGGAACAATGTGGGAGCGTCGTGAGCTCTCTCTCTCTCTCTCTCTCGTGCGATCCGCTCGCACGTTAAAAGGGGGGCGCCTGAGCATCGCGACTCAGGGGCTCTTACTGGCTCTCCAGCCCTCACCCCCTGGCCTTGACCGACGGCATCGCGACCTGTCATACCAGCGGCGGCTGAGCTCCCTCGAGGGCCGGGACCTGAGGACGTAGAGCATGAAGGAAAGTGCGGGGAAGAGGGGAGAAGCTCACGAGGACCTGACCCAGTGACACCCCAGCTGCCGACGTGCGGGTCCGGCACCTCGCCAAGGAACGACTCCAAGCTCCCAAGATAAGTCACGCTCCTGGAAAAGCTAATCAACGTGACACCGAAACCTCACCTAATGCGGCTCTATCACGGCGACGTTGCCTTCCTTTCTCGCCCAAGCGGAGGCTGCTTGAGCGCTAAAGGGGACCTCCTGAGCATCGCGCCTCAGGGGCTCTTACTGGACCTCGGGCCGCTCACCTCCTGGCCTTGACCACGGCATCGCGACCTGGCATACCAGCGACGGCTGAAGCCTGCCTGGGGACCGGGACTTGTCAGCATAGAGCACCAAGCCCTCGCGAGGTTAGAAAGGGGGAACCGAACCGAGACAGGACAAGCATCTTGCTCCACTCCATAATAAGGATAATATTCACAAAAGACATAGCAGACGCTTTACATGCCCCCACGGGGTGTTTCCTTGATTCTTCGCAGGGAACGAAAGGCGCTAATCCTAAGGGACGCTAACTACGTGTGCCTCCATGGTCGACGACATCATCAACAGTGGGCCACCAAGCGCCGGCGCCAACTCCATCCAGATCAGCCGCGTCGGCGGCCTGATGCAGCTGCTCTGCTCCGAGCGCGACGCGGGCTCGGGGGCTCGTAGCTGTCGTCATTCGTCTCCGGAGTCACGAGAAGCTTGGAAGAGTCGCTGGACCCTCCGGCGTCTACGCTGCCACCAGAGGAGCTGCTGAGGAAGTGGTTGGCGGGCCTAGCCCTCGCCACTTCGATGCCCCGGCCGCCTTCCCTGGGGCAGCACTCCAGTCGGCGTCCTGACGCGTCGAAGACCTTGAAGAACATCAAGGAGGCGCCATCGTATTCGAAATGAATCACGAGGTCACTTCCAGTTCGGCAGACCCGGGCGATCTCGCCCTAGCCTCGGGTCATATAGACCTTGCCCGGAGCGACAACCTCAACCTCCGCTCCGGTCGCAGGGGTACTGCAGTCAGCGTGCTGCAGCCAGAGCTCAAGAGGCCCCCTCGGCGGCATCTCGAAGGCGAAATAGGAAGGAAGGCGAATCCAGGAGCTTGGAGGCATTGCGGCGTGAAGCACGAGCTCGCGAGAAGAGCCCTCGGTGTGGACTCCAGGGGCGACGACGCGCACCGCCGTGATTCGTCGGCGTCTCCTTCTCTAGGGCCCTCAGCCCGGGCGTACAAGGGCAGTGGACACCCAGGCAGTGGCCGCTCGTACCAAGGCCTCGACGTCTCCTGCCGTGCGACCTCGTCGCGGTTGCCGGGGACCGGCCGCTTCTTCGGCGGGAGCGGGTCGGGACCCTCTCGGGGGGCCTTCCCTTTCTCTTCCACTGAGAACCGGCGAATCGGCGCCATTGACGTGAAGATAGAGGAGGGGCAAGGAAGAAGGAGTGAAGCAAGAGGAGATGGACTGCGGGGGCTCTCACCCGTCCGTACTTATAGTCCAGAGGAGGCCAACCGTCAGCCTCCATGATCGCAGGTAATCATGACCCTTTTTTGCATGCAGGGACTTGTGAAGTCGGGCAGTTGCCGAGGCAGCGTGGGGAAGCGGAGACGCCCACGTCCAACCAAACGCCACGCGGCGCCCAAGGCCGCAGGCTGTTGGGGCCCGCGGTGCTCCGCACTTGCCCCTTCGCTTCTCTACTAAGCCAAGTCCGAGCGCGCCTTGGGGCCGGGGGCTACTGTTGGCGTTCTGGGAACGGGGGTCCCCAGACTTGCCTGCCTGCGGCCTGCAGCGTGGATCAAGTGCAGGCCCAGTGCGGCCCATCTTCATCAACGCAAACTCAAGACCCTTGCGAGGGGCCAAGCCTCGCGGGGCGGAAGACGCAAGGCTTCCTCAGGAGCGGCATCGCCAGGCAGGCTCGCAAGGAGGCGGAGAGATCAAGGCAAGGGTACCTCGCGAGGTGCTCGTGACGCAAGCCGTGACGATCGAGACCAGGCGGGCGCCGGCCTGTGTAGTGTTCTTGTTTCCTCTTTGGTGCAAAGGGGGCAAGCACAAGAACGGAGTACCGAGGCATCAGGCAAAGGTTACCATTTCGGTGCAACGAGACCAAGACCAGCAGAGCGGCAGGATGGAGGTCACCATGGAGCACAAGACATCGTCATCGCCAGTGCCTTTGGCAGCCGAAGACCAACTTTAGTCAGGATATATAGAGGCCCTGGTCCTCTTCCCAAATATTGAGCGGGAAGGGCGCCAACAATGGTCCCCTTCAAAATGTCCGTTGTTGGCGCCCTTCCCGCTCAATATTTGGGAAGAGGACCAGGGCCTCTATATATAGAGATAGCCACCACAGTAGGAAGGCATCGAGTTCTCACCAAGCCAACGGGGACCGAATCTCTTCCTACGAGAACACCACACCAGCTCAAGAACACCTCTCGCGAGGCTGTTCTTCCCCTTGTACTGTTCATCATCAGCCCCTGAGGCAATCCACCACACCACACACTGGAGTAGGGTATTACACCACAACGGTGGCATGAACCAGTATAAATCTTGTGTCCCTCGTGTTGTTCATCGTTTAGCTTAGATTCTCGCGAGGCGTTTGGACGTGGATTGGTAGGGGGGAGATCTTCGCGTGCACCCTAGAGTTCGAACATTAAGGGTTTGCCGGAACCCCACATCCGACATAGACATAGCAAAATTAGCATCCCCAAGCTTAGGGTTTTGCATATTATTAGCACAATTGACATCAATAGCTTCATAAAGTACTTCATCACAATTTTCAGATTCACGAATTTCAAGCAAAACCTCATAAAGATAATCTAGTGCACTCAACTCACTAGCAATAGGTTCATCATAATTGGATCTTTTAAAGAGATTAGCAAGTGGATGAGGATCCATAAACTTTTAGCAAGCAAAGATGCAAGCAAAAAGAAGACACATGGTAACATAAGATCGGACGGAAGAAGGGCGAATAAAACGGCAAGGGTGAAGTGGGGGAGAGGAAAACGAGAGGCAAATGGCCGGCAAATAATGTAATGAGAGGGAGATGAGTTTGTGATGGGTACTTGGTATGTCTTGACTTGAGCGAAGACCTCCCCGGCAACGGTGCTAGAAATCCTTCTTGCTACGTCTTGAGCTTGCGTTGGTTTTCCTTGAAGAGGAAAGGGTGATGCAGCAAAGTAGCGTAAGTATCTCCCTCAGTTTTTGAGAACCAAGATATCAATCCAAAGAGGAGGCTCCTCAAAAGTCCCACGCACCTACACAAACAAACAAGAACCTCGCAACCAACGCAATAAAGGGGTTGTCAATCCCTTCACGGCCACTTGCGAAAGTGAGATCTGATAGAGATAATATGATAAGATAAATGTTTTTGGTATTTTTATGATATAGATTGGAAAAGTAAAGATGCAAATATAAGTAGATGGAAAACTTATATGGTAAAAGATAGACCCGGGGGCCATAGGTTTCACTAGTGGCTTCTCTCAAGATAGCATAAGTATTACGGTGGGTGAACAAATTATTGTCGAGCAATTGATAGAAAAGCGCATAGTTATGAGATTATCTAGGCATGATCATGTATATAGGCATCACGTCCGTGACAAGTAGATCGACTCCTGCCTACATCTACTACTATTACTCCACACATCGACCGACTCCTGCCTGCATCTAGAGTATTAAGTTCATAAAGAACAGAGTAACACATTAAGAAAGATGACATGATGTAGAGGGATAAACTCATGCAATATGATATAAACACCATCTTTTTATCCTCGATGGCAACAATGCAATACATGCCTTGCTGCCCCTGCTGTCACTGGGAAAGGACACCGCAAGATTGAACCCAAAGCTAAGCACTTCTCCCATTGCAATAAAGATCAATCTAGTAGGCCAAACCAAACTGATAATTCGAAGAGACTTGCAAAGATAACTTAGTCACACATAAAAAAATTCAGAGGAGATTCAAATATTTCTCATAGATAAACTTGATCATAAACCCACAATTCATCGGGTCTCGACAAACACACCGCAAAAAGAGTTACATCGAATAGATCTCCAAGAAGATCGAGGAGAACTTTGTATTGAAAATAAAAGAGAGATAAGAAGCCATCTAGCTAATAACTATTGACCCGAAGTTCTGTGGTAAACTACTCACAACTCATCGGAGAGGCCTTGGAGACGATGTAGAGGCCCTCCGTGGTCGATTGCCCCTCCGGTGGAGCGCCGTCAAAGGCTCCAAGATGGGATCTCACGGATATAGAAGGTTGCGGCGGTGGAATTAGGTTTTCGTGGTCTGTTCTGATGTTCTCGGGGTACGTGGGTATATATAGGAGGAAGAAGTAGGTCGGTGGACGCTCGAGGGGCCCATGAGGGTGGGGGGCGCCCACCCCCAGGGGGCGCGCCGGGCACCCTCGTGGCCACCTCGGATGTTGCTTGACGTCCACTCCAAGTCCCCTGAATCACGTTTGTTCCAAAAAGATCGCTCCCGAAGGTTTCATTCTGTTTGGACTCTGTTTGATATTCCTTTTCTTCGAAACACTAAAAAGGGCAAAAAAACAACAATTCGGGCCGGGCCTCCGGTTAGTAGGTTAGTCCCAAAAATGACATAAAAGTGTAAAGTAAAGCCCATAAACATCCAAAACGGGTAATATAATAGCATGGAACAATAAAAAATTATAGATACGTTGGAGACGTATCAGTGACAGGGAGGCGGACCTGCTCTATCGGAGTGGTGGAACCGTAGGTGACTCCTGAGAAAGGCTTGGTAGGCTGGAGCTGATCGTATGGCACTTGAAGGTTGTCGAACATCTCAACGGATAGGACGTTAAGCCCTGCGCCGCCATCGATGAGGGTCCTGGTGACTTGCACGTTGCTGATGACTGGTGAACAGAGCATTGGGAGGACGCCAGCAGTAGCCGCACACTTGAGTTGATCTGCCGAGCTAAAGGTGATGGCGCACTTGGACCACCTGAGCGGGCGTGTGGCCTCGACCTTGGGGAGGACTGCATTCACCTCGCGAGCGAACTGCTTGAAGATGAGCTGAGAGGCTGGGGCTTGAGCTCCGCCAAGATGCAAGCGATAGCACGGGGCTCCTGGAAGCCCCAGCCCCTCGTCCTAGTGATGGTCGTCATTCCTTCTTGGCGGCAGCGGCAGAGGAGGAAGGCATGCGTTACCCTACGGGCGGTCCTCGCGAGGCTGATCCCTCCAGGCGCCCTCGTGAGGCTGGTCCTGCCAGTGATCCTCACGAGGTTGGTCACGCCACTCCTAGCGAGGGCCACGGCCGTCCCATCGTCCTCCGCCACGTCCTCCTCCTTGGCCGTAGCCCCGGTCGTTGCGCTCGGGGCGTCGACCGAAGCGTCCTTCTCGAACGGCCCTGAGCTCCTGGCACTCGTTGGTGTTGTGGGTGTGGAGGTTGTGGTAGGCGCAGAACGGTCGGCCGCCCTTGGATGACTCCGGCTGGTCCCTGCCGCGCTTCGTGTCTGGCTCTGCTGCGAGCACGGCTACTCCCTTGCGCTTCACGTTCTTGGCCCTGGTCTTCTTTTCTTCCGGATCAGCAACTGGAAGCTCGAGGAGGGAGAGGCGTCCCTCCTCAGCTCTTGCGCACTTGGTCTCCAGGTTGAACAGCTCCAGGGATGTGCACAACTCCTCGTGGATGGCGAGCTCCTCCTTCATCTTGACATCACGGACGCCATCAGAGAACGCTGAGATGATGGCCTCGTCCGTCACCTTGGGGATCTTGAGGCGGACGCTGTTGAAGCGCTGGATGTATTTCTGCAGGGTCTCCCCGGGCTGTTGCTTGATGCGGCACAGGTCACCCGCGGCAGGGGGCGGTCGCGAGTGCCCTGGAAGTTGGCGATGAAGCGGCTGCGCATCTCGTCCCAGGAGGAGATCGAGCCAGGAGGCAGGTTGAGGAGCCACGAGCGGGCACCGTCCTTGAGCACCATGGGAAACCAGTTTGCCATGATCTTCTCGTCTCCGTTGGCCGCCTCGATCCTCAACTCATAGAGCTGCAAGAACTCCGCGGGGTCGGGGGTGCCGTAGTAGCGAGGAGGCAGGTCCGGCTTGAACTTGCCCGGCCAGGCGATGCTAGGCAGCTCGGGAGTGAAGGCGCGGCAGCCTGCTGTGGTCACCGGGGCCCTTTGCTGATGCGGAGCTTGCTCTTGATGGTACCCACGCGCCGCTGCCAGAGGCAGCACGCGGTCTTGTCGTGCCGGTGTAGGGACGCGGTCTTGTCGCGCTGGTGCAGGGAGCACGGGGGCGCCTTCTTGAGGCCGAGGGATTTCTTGGCAGCTTCTTTCTTGTCGCGCGGGCGCTGGATGCGGTGGGTCACGTCTAGGGCCGCGCGCCTTGGAGCCAGGGCGCCGTCTTGGGGCGGAGGTGGGGGAGGCGCTCCATGAGCCGCGTCGCCCGTACCTGGCGGAGAGCGAGGCAGCGAGAGGGACGGCGCTGGAGAGCCCCCTGCGGCGCTGACGAGCTCGGTGATGCGAGCGAGCCATTCTTCGTAGAGGTCGTCGACGGGGCGGTAATGCAGGAGCTCACGTGCCAGAAGCAGCGCGGCCTGCGCGTCCATGGGGCGCGACGAGCATGGGACGACGAGCCAGCTCGAGTCAGCGATGGAGTGGCAGTGCGGCCTTCCCGCCGCACCGAGGATGCTTGCTGCTCGTTCCCCGCCGGGCCGGTGGCGGCGTTGGCGGCAGGCGACGGAAAATGACGAGGAGTCCCGCCCGACCAGAGCCGTCTGGGCGACGCGAGCGGCGAGAGCAGCCCGGCGCTCGGCGCGGGCTCGACGACGTCAGACATGGATGCGACGAAGCGATGGGACGCGGATCGCGGAAAGAAGATTTCGGCGCACCCCTACCTGGCGTGCCAAATGTCGGATATCGGGTTCCGGCAAAACCCTTAAGGTTCGAACACTGGGGTGCGCACGAAGATTTCCCCTACCAAAACGCGCCCTCAGCCTCGCCGCGATCTCTAAGCTAGCACGATGAACTCACAACAAAAGAGACACAAGATTTATACAGGTTCGGGCTACCGTTGTGGTGTAATACACTACTCCTGTGTGGTGGTGGTGGATTGCCTCTTGGGCCGATGATGAACAGTACAAGGGAAGAACAGCCTCGTGAGGAGAGGTGTTCTGAGCTGGTGTGGTGTTCTGCTTGGGAAGGATTCGATCCCCTTCTATTGTGGTGGCTAGCCCTATTTATAGAGGCCCTGATCCTCTTCCCAAATATTGAGCGGGAAGGGATCCAACAACGGACATTTTGAAAGGGGACAACTAGTACAAGCTATCCTGACTAAAAGTGGTCTTCGCCTATCAAAGGCGCTGGTGGTGACGCCGTCTTGGGCTCCACGGTGACCTTCGTCCTGCTGGTCTTGGTCTTGTTGCACCGATATGAAAACCTTTGTCTGATGTCTTGGTACTCCGCGCCTGTGCTTGCCCCCTTAGCACCAAAAAGGATACGAGGACACTGCGCGGGCTGGCGCCCGCCTGGCCTGCCTGACCTTGGTCGTCATGGCTTGCGTCATGGGAACCTCGCGAGGTACCCCTTGCCTTGATCTCTCCGCCTCCCTCGCGAGCCTGCCTGGTGAGGCCGCTCCTGAGGAGGCCTTGTGTTGTCCGCCCCGCGAGGCTTGGCCCCTCGCGAGGGTCTTGAGTGTTGGTTCTTTGAAGGCCAGACGTCTTGGGCCCTTTGGTGGAGCCACGCCACGGTAGTAAGCGGCGTAGTCTAGGACCCTGTTCCCAGAACGCCGACAATCGCAGCAATATCCTCATCGATTGATGGCTTTGTTAATTCAAAGTCGGACTACTAGCACCTTGCACGGTCTGGGCCGCGTCTTTGCTCTAAAAAAATCTAAATATTGAGGATAAAAATAAAATGCTTGAGTGACGTGCCCGAGCTTCACACTGAGCTAAGCTGCATTGGCGAGACCCTAATCAGATCGTGATCCCTCCCGCAGTGCACGAGCCCCGCCCCGACCCAGAGCGACCCACCCAGGCACCCATGGCTCTGCCCTGACTCCATCTCCATGATCCACACCATCCATCTCCACCGCCGCCACCATCCCCACCCCCACCCCCACCCCCACCACACCACCTCCCCCCGCACCGCCCCAGCCGCCACTCCACCCCCCACCCCCGCCCCCACCGCCCAAACCCCCACTCCACCGCCGCCCCCTTCCCATGACCACCCCATCCGCGCCGCCGCCCTGCGCGCACCTCGCCGCGCACCGGCTCACCTCGCGCCCGCTCCGCATCCTCCGGCGCTGCCTGCGCGTGCGCCCGCTCGGCCGGCCCGAGATCCGCCGGGACCCCCGCGAGGTGCCCCGATGCTCCCCCTGCCCGGCCTCCGCCCCGCCCTCGGCCCGCCTCTACGCCTGCCTCACCTGCGCCGCCGTCTTCTGCCCCTCGCACGCCGCCTCCCACGCCGCCTCCGCCCCCGCCCCGGGCCACCAGATCGCCGTCGACGTAGACCGCGCCGAGCTCTTCTGCGCCGCCTGCGGGGACCAGGTCTACGACCCGGACTTCGACCACGCCGTCGTCCTCGCCCAGTCCACCGCGCTCCACCCGCCGTCCACCTCCGCCTCACCGTCCACATCCCCCGCCGCCCCCCGCAAGCGCCGACGCGTCGACTACCGCGCCTGGGCGCCAGATCCGGCCGAGGTCGCGCTCGTGCGGTCCGCCGATCCCACCACCTCCGCGTCCGCCGCCGAGCCGGCGGGCCTGCGCGGCCTCAACAACCTCGGCAACACCTGCTTCATGAACTCCGTGCTGCAGGCGCTCCTCCACGCGCCGCCGCTCCGGAACTACTTCCTTGGGGATCGCCACAACCGCTTCCTCTGCCCGCGCCGCACGCCCATGAGGCACCGTACCACGGATGCTGAGGCCAAGGCCGCGTGCCTCGCCTGCGATCTCGACGAGATCTACTCAGCCACCTTCTCGGGGGAGCGCACGCCATACAGCCCCGCCAAGTTCCTCTATAGGTTCGGATCTCGCGCTCTATTTGCATGGGTTGATGTCGCGGTGTGATTTTTAGCAACGTGTTCTTTTGTAGAGCATTTGGGAAGTTAAGCCGTTAGTTAGAATGTTAGATGGCTGTTTGAAGTATTGTTAACTATGGGCAGTGGGTCTTGTTTGAGACACTAGATTGTAAGTTTCCTGCAAATGATAGTGCAATGTTTGTATGCTATGCCATGGAGCTGTTTGAAGTTAGATCACGCAGATTGCAGATGTACTTAACACGAATCCAATGATGTTACCAAATATATGTAGCTAAAAGGGACAAGCTCTCCTCAGTGTGTATTGCGGAAAATGGTTGCGCAGCATGCATATGCCTGTTTGATGAAATGCCTCGTATATAGAGCATATATAGCAACGCCTTCTTATGATTATGCAAGTACTTTTGGCATGCCTACCTAATAAATGTTTGCTGAACTGTAATTATTGGTCAGGTGATAAAATGCATGAGCACCTGTTAGTTCCTGTCAAGTCACTTGTTTGACTGGTTTTGAAGGTAGCATGCACACTCTCTATTGCTGTATTCTTTAGAATTTTCCTTCGTTTAAGTGTATGCTTTGGGGTAGGCAAGTATGCAGCATTTGTGGTAGGTTCCTAAGTTATTGCTAGTCTTGTTTATACTTCTTCATGTCCTGTCAAAAGTCCTCGGGAACAAACTGTTTATACCTTTGCTCCTCACATCGTGCGTGTGCTATGTCCTAAGGCATCTTCTTAAGCTGAAGTTATGTTTTTCAATCAGTAATTCATGTTTGTAAGGACTATGTGAAGTCTTTGTTGCTGCTGATATTGTTTGATGAACATGGGTTTGCACAGGAAATATGACGCACTATTTGTTTCTTCTGGTTTATGAAAGAAAGTACTTGATTTTCTTCTGATTACTATCGTTCTGGATTCTTAGCTGGTGGCAGCATGCAACAAACCTTGCAAGCTACGAGCAACAGGACGCACATGAATTTTTTATCTCCATCCTTGACCATATTCATGAAAATATAAAGGATGATCAGCACAAATCACATGAACAAGGTAGTTAGCTTCTCTCTTTCTACTATTTAAATTAAACACTCGCATCCAAAATTTTGCAAAATTGCTCTAAAGATGATCACATATTGGGGACATCCTTTCCTGTTTCGGATCTGTCTTTTATGAGTTGCACGATGTACTTGTTCTTAGCTGTTTGTCATACTTCTCTTAGGATGACATGAAACAAAAGAAGTGGGAAAAGAATAATCATCTTCCTGTACTTCTCTTTTTTTGTTGGCAATGATCTGCTTAACTTGTCTTGCTTTTT
Organism: Aegilops bicornis; assembly: GCA_021605145.1. Classification (NCBI taxonomy): domain Eukaryota; kingdom Viridiplantae; phylum Streptophyta; class Magnoliopsida; order Poales; family Poaceae; genus Aegilops; species Aegilops bicornis. Next base: position 823,097,537 of record CM038670.1, read on the forward strand.
ATATGCTGGACTATTATTTATCTTGATAAAAATTATTCCTTGGGGAGAAAGAAGAGTTGTAATGTACTTTACTTTTCTTGTCTTTACTCTTTGCATACTTGACTGTGATTTATCTTTACAAAAATATCGAGTTAACATTTTTTTTTGTCTAACCTTGATTTCTATTTTTTTGTGCTCATAATAGGTGATGGAGACTGTTGCATTGCACACCGGGTGTTTTCTGGTATCTTGAGATCAGATGTCACCTGCACAAATTGTGGGTTCTCATCCACAACGTTTGAACCTTGCATGGACATCTCTTTAGACTTGGACACTGGACATAACAATTATTTTGGTGTTGCAAACCCAAAGCCGCTTGCGCGCAACGGAGAGAAGAGCGTAGCTGGCATGAGCTCCAAGGTATCGACACTCATGAGATGTTTGGAGCGGTTTACCAGGGCTGAGAGGCTAGATGCTGAACAGAAGTACTTCTGTGAACGGTGCAAGGAGAGGCAAGAGTCCCTGAAGCAAATGTCCATTCGGAGGCTCCCGTTAGTTTCCTGCTTTCACATCAAGAGATTTGAGCATTCGACAGTTAAGAAGATGTCAAGGAAGGTTGACCACTCGTTGCAGTTCCCCTTTTCTCTTGACATGACACCTTACCTGTCGTCCTCCATCCTCAGAAGTAGGTACGGAAACCGCATATTTCCATCAGAAGCCTGTGATTCAGATGCAGTTTCTGAGTTGCCTTCAGAATTTGAAATATTTGCGGTGATCACGCACAGTGGTAAATTAGACGCTGGCCACTACGTGACATATCTGAGGTTAAACAATCAGTGGTACAGATGTGATGATGCATGGGTAACCAGGGTTGATGAGCATACTGTCAGAAGTTCTCAGGCTTATATGCTCTTCTATGTGCAGAAGACGCTTTACTATAAAGCTTGTGAAAGAGCAGCTGCTGTCTGAATGGTTTGGTAACAAATGCTTGAGGGCCTTGTTCTTTAGCACCAGGAAATACAGTCATCATCTGGTACAACATAGTTTCACCCGGCGTTTTCATGTCACAGCCACCAAGGCAGATGGTCAAGTTTTTGTGTCCTCATTGACCTGTAGATTCAATCGGAGGTATTTTGTGGCAATTTTTCAACAACCAGCCACCCAAAAGGAAGATGATTGCGTTTATGTGTTGGATTATCTTGCTATCCTGGTCACTGGATTTCTTGTGTGTGGCCTTCGCTAAACTGAAGGCACTTCAGTAATTAGTTCATATCATTGGTGGTGATGGTGATGGTGGTCAAGTGTGATATGTAGAAGTGAGACAAAAGGGAACCAAACTTTTTGACGCGTTCCTTTGAGTAATTGAATGTCATCTCTACTGAAGCTGGACTTGCTTGGTCCTTTGTTCCTTGATTAGATGATTCAATTTGTTCTTCTGTCTACTTCACTGATAAACTGAGATATATTACTCCCTCTGCAAACTAATATACCCTTTGGATCACTACTTTATTGATCTATAAATGGTCTTATATAACTAAAGTATAGTGATCTAAACGGTCTTATATTAGTTTACACAGGGAGTAGATGAGATGGTGGTTGCCCTTTCTTGTGTCTTGGCTCTGTTTTGGGGTTTCTTTCAACTGTGCATTTCGCAAGTTAAGTAAACAGGGCGTGCTGACACGAAAACTTACAGAATAAGCTCGGCGAGTCTGCTATGCTTGTTCAAGTGCCGTAGCCTCTGGGGATTTAACCATTGAGCGCGGCGCGATTGATGATTGCTTTGAGAGCATATCATTGAGGTTTGAGCAATGAAAAAAAATTGGCGTATCCTGAAAATATGCTACTCCCTACGTCTCATAATGTAAGATTTTTTTGACACTATACACTAGTATAAAAAAATGTCTTGTATTATGGATCGGAGTAGTATTAGTGAGATATTAGACAATGATCAATTTAGCACCGTAGCGTGCTATTTTTTCCAGTGGGTTTGAGTAGTGTGGTGGTACCCTACCACGCGTACACAAACAGCGTGTGCGCTGTGGCCACTCGTTTCTCTCCCAGTCCCAGGCGCAGCATCCATATCACGTCGACTCTATCGTCCCGTTCGTCCAGAAGCTCTTCTCCCAAGGTCAACGCCGCCCCCATGGAAGGAGGAGGCGTCACCAGCTCATCTCACAGAAGGTACTAACAAGCTTCTTCAATCCAACTCGTTTGCTCGTGCTGGACGTACGCCTAACTCGTCTGCTCTCCAATCCTCAGGATCGCCGTGGTGACCGGAGCCAACAGAGGGATCGGGCTGGAGGTATGCAGGCAGCTCGCGTCCAGCGGCGCGGCGGTCGTCCTGACGGCCAGGGACGAGAAGCGGGGCGCCGCGGCGGCCGACGCGCTCCGAGAGCTCGGGCTGCCGGACGTCGTGTTCCACCAGCTGGACGTCGGCGAGCCGTCGAGCGCCGCTCGTCTGGCGGACTTCGTCAGGGATAGGTTTGGCAGGCTGGACATGCTGGTACGGCTTGGTTTTTTTTCCTTTCCGGTTTCCACAACCTTGTCCGACTGGTTTCTCAGATGGTTTCTGCTGGGGTTGTGGATGCCTCGTGCTTTGCCTTTGCAGGTCAATAACGCCGGAGTCTCCGGGGTGAGAATGGACATCGGAGACCCGGCAGCTCTTCACCAAGTGGTTAGCTAGCTTAGCGCTTCTTCTTTCTCAGCCATGCTAATTAATTAAATTACATTTGATACAAGTCAATCACTTTGCAAATAACTGTTTATGGGATTATCGAAATGTTTCTAACAAAGTATGCAAATGACTACTGTCGATTCCAAAAGTTAGTGCTACAATTGGAACATCAAAGCATGATCGTGTTAATTACAAAAGCACACCAATCCACCAAGTTACTTGAGTAGACAAAAATAAACCGGGGAAGCTGAAGCGGAAATGCAATTCTCGGGTGAGGGAACCGGGGAAGCTCCAAGAAGGATTCGCTCACTCGCTCAAAATGCTAGAATCTCTCTTACATACATACACTAAACAAGAACATGATGTCATTTGTCGAACCTCCCATTTTTGACATTTTTCTCTTCAAATCTCTTAATCATCCCTTGTTTTATTGACTTACCAAATAAAAACTTGTTTATCTGGTAAGCCAATAAGTGCTTATTTGAAAATAAATTCATGTTTAATTGTCCTATGTTTTTAACTTAGCGGATAAAAGTCTATTAGTAGAATATTTTATGTCCTGTTGCAACACATGGATAATTATTTATCACAAACAAAAGACGCCTTTACAACTAAAAGTTCTTTTCCATAGTATTTATCATTTTTTGCTGGGGGCATAGTATGTATCATTGTACATGATGATACAAAGTAAAGGTGACATATGCACATTGAGAAGGCCATACAAATATCCAAACAGAATGGATAGAGCAATTCTTTTTTTTAGTGGAAATGGATAGAATAAGTCACATTACCCCATTAGTTGAAAGGAACATGTCTCGTTCCTGCCACTTTAGGTGAATAGAATTTTTTTTCTTGAATTGCACCTTAAAAGACGCCCCGTTCTACCAAACTATTGTCATTCAGAATATTACTAATGGGGAATTCTTTATTTGCTCCTACATCATTGACAGCGTACAAGCATGAGTGCAATGGAGAGGCTCGAGTGGTTCAACCAGAGGACGACAGAGCCTTTCGAGGAGGCAGAAGAATGCCTAAGAACAAACTACCACGGCACCAAAAATGTGACGGAGGCGCTGCTTCCTCTGCTTCTATCCTCCTCTGATGCAAGGGTTGTTAACGTCTCCTCTTCTTATGGGTTACTAAGGGTACTCTCTCGGTCTCTTCAATCTAAAACGAGTATCATGTACATATCTCATGAACTAATTTGTGTTTTCGGAACTAGTTTTTCAGCGGAGAAGAACTTAAACACGAGCTTGACGACATCGACAACCAATCCACGGAGAGGCTGGACGAACTGTCGGGACAGTTTCTCAAGGACTTCAAGAATGGCCGGCTGGATCACCATGGATGGCCAGTTGGAGGGTTCTCAGCCTACAAAGTGTCCAAGGCCCTGATCAATGCTTATACAAGAGTTCTCGCCAAGAAGCACACATCGATGCGTGTCAACTGTTTAGATCCTGGCTATGTTAAGACAGACATCAATTTCCACACCGGGGTTCTGACCGTGGAGGAAGGCGCGAGAGGCCCTGTGATGCTGGCACACTTGCCGAAGGATGGGCCGACGGGATCCTACTTCAACGGCACAGAACAAGAATCCTTCGTGTAGCGATTGTATTTTTATTGTGCACCGGATGTTATCCGTAACTTATGCCCTGGTGAACTACGAATATATTTTCTTAAGATGATTCATATATACTGTACTACTCCCCCGGTCCTGAAGTTCTTGTGACGGTGGCAATTTTGGCAAACCCCCTTGGCAAATTCCTGACACAACCCGCACTCCCCGCGTCTCCCCTGCGCGGGAGCTCCCCTAGTCGGCTCCCCTGTGCGTCATCGGAGCTCCCCCGCCCCACGCCTCCGCCGCATTGCTTCCCCCTCTTCGTTCCCCATGGTGAGCCATGGCGAGGAGAAGGCTCGCTTTTTTTCAATCTGGCCCTGCCCGTCCGACGGTGGCGTCCTTCCACGAGGGTGGTGAGCCGGAGCTGGCCCTGCCCTTCGTCGACCCCCTCCTCGCCGGCTGGCAGCCGTCGACCACGAAGCCAATCCCCGCCTCGCCGGCCAGCAGCCACCACTATCCACCTCGCCGTCCACCTCGCTGTCCACCTCGTCCACCACTATCCACTGGAGTCGGCAGAAGCTCTCCTCCGACGGCAGCAGCAACCATCCCCGCCTTCGCCGTCCAGCAGCCACAACTGCCGCCTCCCGTGACAACAGAGCAAGGTGAGGATGCTTGACTGAATCCCAAAAATGTCAAAACTGAAAATTTGAGTACTGTACTCACTGTGAAACTGAGATCTGCTTGTACTATCATAATTTTCCATTTTGAAACTGAGATCTGCTTGTACTGTCATAATTTTCAGTTTGTAAAATTGGAGTAATGCAGAAGTGTATTTTCCATTTTGAAACTGAAAAATAAACTGTCAAAACTAAAAATTTGCAAGAGCTTTGCTAGCAGTCCTTTTTTTGAACTGTGCAGCGAAAGGAACATGGTTAAGTAGGAGGTGTTGCCAATCAGTTAGTAGCATAATTACTGAGCCAGAGCATTTGTGCTATATTTAGGACAATCCATGAGGTATACTTAGATACAAAAAAAATTATGTTTGTATGTTGTTTAACCCTGACCTGTTCAGTACTGGTGAGCACCTAGATTGAATTCTGATTCCATCATGATTTTCATTGGCTGAATGTTCTGCAATATGCATGTTGATAATCATGCAGGTGAGCCAATTTCATAGAATTTTTTCCCTAATCAATTTGCAAGAGGTCACCAAATATGGCAGGAACAAAGTGTAAGGTAACTACTCCAAGTTGCCTTTGCATGGTTAGTCAAGTTGTACTCCCAAGTGTCTAGTAGTGCAAACACTTGCACTCTCAAGTGTCTAGGAGTATGACAAATTCAGTCTGAATTTAAACGTTGTGACAAGAAAACTGAAATTTTATGAAAAGAAAATATCATGTAGAGTGTTTGCTTGCTTTTAGTTTGAAATTTTAGCTCATTCAGTGAAAAAACTTGAGCAATTACTTGCAGGAGTAATAAACTTGACAAGAGTAATCCTACCACTAGTAGAAAAGGGGGCAATGGTCCAGGCCGGGTCAGCCCATTAGTCCCGGTTCAACCACGAACCGGGACCAATGGAGGTATTTGTCCCGGTTCGTGATCCCAGGGGGCCGGCCGGGGCCTTGTGGGCATTGGTCCCGGTTCTTTTGGTCCCTTGGTGGGAGGAACCCGGGACCAATGGGCCTCGCTCCTACACCACCATTGGTCCCGGTTGGTGGCTTGAACTGACCAAAGGCTCTTTAGTCCCGGTTCATGCCACCAACCGGGACCAATGAGGTGCCTATATATACCCCTCAGCGTAAGAAGCGAGCACACTGCTCTGTTTTTTCTGGCCGCCGAGGGGGAGAAGGCTTGGTGGTGCTCTAGCTCACCCCCTATGCACACAAGGTGTTCGATGGAATGCCCGAGCCATACTACTTAAGCTTTCTCCTCTCCAAGCTCGACCTCCAAGCTCCATTTTCCTCAATATTTGTCTAGGTTTAGCGGTCCGTCACGCCCGTCCCCTGCCTTTCATCGCCATCGATCACCAAGGCCGATCTCATCGCCGACACCATCGTGGTGAGCCTCTTGTTCTTATCTTCTTTCCGAAAGGAAAAATATTCTTACTTGTATGTTTAGATAGATACTTGTATTATTTTCTTATTTTTATTATTGCATCTTATATAGTGCGATGGTTTTGGTATCCGCCTCGCCGGCCCTCGTCCCATCTATGATTCAGATGTGGTATATATTATCTTTTCATAACTATTGGTTCATTTATTGTTTATGAAAATTATGCCGACCAACGTGACATAGATTTTATTTATCTAGGAGGTTGTTGAACCGGAAATTCCAACCGACCCTATTGTCGAGAGGTTAAATTTAGTAGAAGAAGAAAACAATTTTTGAAGGAAAAATAAAAAAATTGAGGAGGAGAAGATGATATTGGAGTTGCATGTTGCGGATGTCGCCGATGATCACAAGATCAAGATGGATGCAATGCGCTTGAAGATTAGAAAGATTAGAAAATATGCCATTCATACCGAGGCTTGGTATCATTATGCCGTTGGATCAGTTGTTACCTTGGTTGCGATTATGATCGCATTTGTTTTCGCATTAAAATGTTTTACATAGTTTCAATGTATGGTTTAATTAATTTAGATGCTCTGCAGAGCATTATGTTGTTAGATGAGAACTATGAATGTACTTTGGTTTTGATGTGATGATGAACTTCTATTAATTTGATCACTTAATTATCTATTCATGATGTTTTATAATGATTTTTGACACACTTAATTATATATAATGCACACAGATGAACCGACAACAGATGTACGGTGACAGACACACCTCCGAGTACATTAAGGGCGTGCATGATTTTCTCGATGTGGCTGAGGCAAACAAGCAGAATGGTTTTATGTGTTGTCCATGCCCTATATGTGGGAATACGAAGTCTTACTCTGAACGGAAAATCCTTCACACCCACCTACTTTACAAGGGTTTCATGCCACACTATAATGTTTGGACGAGGCACGGAGAAATAGGGGTTATGATGGAAGACATCGAAGAAGAAGAGTACGATGACAACTATGTGTCCCCTGAATACGGTGATGCTACTGAACATCAAGAGGAACCAGATGATGTGCACGATGATGCTGCAACGGGCGAAGCTGCTGAAGATCAAGAGGAACCAGACGATGTGCCCGATGATGATGATCTCTGCCGGGTCATTGTCGATGCAAGGATGCAATGCGAAAGTCAAAAGGAGAAGCTGAAGATCGATCACATGTTAGAGGATCACAAAAAAGGGTTGTACCCCAATTGCGAAGATGGAAACACAAAGCTCAGTACCGTACTGGAATTGCTGCAATGGAAGGCAGAATCTTGTGCTCGATAAAGGATTTGAGAAGCTACTGAAAATATTGAAGAAGAAGCTTCCAAAGGATAAAGAATTGCCCGACAAGACATACGCAGCAAAGAAGGTTGTATGCCCTCTAGGATTGGAGGTGCGTAAGATACATGCATGCCCTAATGATCGCATCCTCTACCACGGTGCATACAAGGATCTGAACGCATGCCCGGTATGCGGTGCATTGCGGTATAAGATCGCACGAGATGACCTTGGTGATGTTGACGGCGAGCCTCTGAAGAGGGTTCCTGTGAAGGTGATGTGGTATGCTCCTATAATACCACGGTTGAAACGCCTGCTCGTAAATGAGAGCATGCCAAGTTGATGCGATGGCACGTTGAGGACCATAAGAAAGACGGAAGTTGAGAGCACCACGACGGGTCGCAGTGGAGAAAAATCAAGAGAAAGTACTGGGATGAGTTTGCAAAGGACCCAAGGAACGTATGGTTTGCTTTAAGCGCGGATGGCATTAATCCTTTCGGGAGCAGCAGCAATCACAGCACCTGGCCCGTGACTCTATGTATGTATAACCTTCCTCCTTGGATGTGCATGAAGCGGAAGTTCATTATGATGCGGTTCTCATCCAAGGCCCTAAGCAACCCGGCAACGACATTGATGTGTACCTAAGGCCATTAGTTGAAGAACTTTTACAGCTGTGGAATGGAAACGGTGTACGTACGTGGGATGAGCACAAACAGGAGGAATTTGACCTAAAGGCGTTGCTGTTCGTGACCATCAACGATTGGCCCGCTCTCAGTAACCTTTCAGGACAGACAAACAAGGGATACCACGCATGCACGCACTGTTTACTTGACACCGATAGTATATACCTGGGAAGCTGCAGCAAGAATGTGTAACTGGGCCATCGTCGATTTCTTCCAACCAACCATCAATGTCGAAAGAAAGGCAAGCATTTCAAAGGCGAGGCAGATCACCGGAAGAAGTCCGCCATGTGTACCGGTGATCACGTACTTGCTATGGTCAATGATTTACACGTAATCTTTGAAAAGGGTCCCGGCGGACTAGCTGTTCGAATGACGCCGAGAAACACGCACCCATGTGGAAGAAGAAATCTATATTTTGGGACCTACCCTCGGAAAGACCTAGAGGTCCGCTCTTCGATCAACGTGATGCACGTGACGAAGAACCTTCGTGAACCTGCTAGGCTTCTTGGGCGTGTATGGGAAGACAAAAGATACACCTGAGGCACGAGAGGACCTGCAACGCTTGCACGAAAAAGAGGGCATGCCTCCAAAGCAGTATGAAGGTCCTGCCAGCAACGCTCTCACGAAATAAGAGAAAGAAATCTTCTTTGAATGCCTGCTCAGTATGAAGGTCCCGACTGGCTTCTCATCGGATATAAAAGGAATAATAAATATGCAAGGGAAAAAGTTCCAGAACCTAAAGTCTCATGACTGCCACGTGATTATGACGCAACTGCTTCCGGTTGCATTGAGGGGGCTTCTACCGGAAAACGTCCGATTAGCCATTGTGAAGCTATGTGCATTCCTCAATGCAATATCTCAGAAGGTGATCAATCCAGAAATCATACCAACGCTAAGGAGTGATGTGGCGCAATGTCTTGTCAGTTTCGAGCTGGTGTTCCCAACATCCTTCTTCAATATCATGACGCACGTCCTAGTTCATCTAGTCGACGAGATTGTCATTCTGGGGCCCGTATTTCTACACAATATGTTCCCCTTTGAGAGGTTCATGGGAGTCCTAAAGAAATATGTCCATAACCGTGCTAGGCCAGAAGGAAGCATCTCCATGGGCCATCAAACAGAGGATGTCATCGGGTTTTGTGTTGACTTCATTCCTGGCCTTAATAAGATAGGTCTCCCTAAATCGCGGTATGAGGGGAGACTGACTGAAAAAGGCACGCTTGGAAGGGACTCAATAATATGCAGGGATGGATATTCTTGGTCTCAAGCACACTACACAGTTCTACAGAACTCTACCTTGGTGACCCCGTATGTTGATGAACACAAGAACATTCTGGGATCCAAACACCCGGAGCAGTGCGACGACTGGATTACATGTGAACACATCAGGACTTTCAGCAGTTGGTTGGAAACACGTCTTAGAGGTGACAACACTGTTTGTGATGAGCTGTACTTGTTGTTCAGGGGACCATCTTCGACTGTAATGATTTAGAAAGGATACGAGATAAATGGGAATACATTTTACACGATTGACCAAGATCAAAAGAGCACCAACCAAAACAGCGGTGTCCGCTTTGATGCAGCAACCGAAAGGGGAAATGACACATATTATGGTTACATAGTGGACATATGGGAACTTTACTACTGACATGATTTTAAGGTCACTTTGTTTAAGTGCAAATGGGTCAATCTGTCAGGAGGCGGGGTACAGGTAGACCCACAGTACGGAATGACAACAGTGGATCTAAAAAATCTTGGGTACACTGACGATCCGTTCGTCCTAGCCAATGATGTGGCACAGGTTATCTATGTGAAGGACATGTCTACCAGACCGAGAAAAAGAAAAGATAAGGAAGCGAATACATCATACGATGAGCCAAAGCGCCACATAGTTCTTTCAGGAAAAAGGGACATCCTGGGAATCGAGGGCAAGAAAGACATGTCTGAAGAGTATGAAAAATTTCATGAAATTCCTCCCTTCAAAGTGAAGGCTGACCCAAGCATCCTGATAAACGATGAAGATTATCCATGTTTACGGCACAATAAGCAAATGACACAAGCGAAGAAAAGGTGAAGACTTTCTCCGGCAACTATTATGATGATACCATGCCAACTTTGTAATGCATTTAGTATGATACCATTGTCCGTTTTGTACATGCACATGCTATGCCAACTTTTTCAGAGTTCATTTTAAAACTATGAATTTAGGTCTAATTTTCTCTATAGGTGCAACAAAATAAAATAAATAAAGCAACAAAGAAAACAAAAAAAACTAAAAAGCGTTTTCAAATTTGAAAACTAATGACACTAACAGAAAGTTTATAATTTTTGTTGTAAGTAGAAACAAAACAAAAAAATTAGAAAATGGAAAACAATTAAAAGTTTATAATTTTGACCTAAAAGCAAAAAGAATTAAAAAATAAAGCAAAAAATAGAAGAAAATAAATAATACAGAAAATAAAACAAAAAATGGAAAAATAAAATAAAAAATAGCAACAATAAGTATTTTGTTGTAAGTAGAAACAAAATAAAATAAATAAAGCAACAAAAAAACAAAAAAACTAAAAAAGTGTTTTCAAATTTGAAAACTAATGGCACTAACAGGAAGTTTATAATTTTTGTGACCTAAAAGCAAAAAGAAATCACTAAAAAACTATTAAGTATTTAGTTCTTAGTAGAAATGAAAAAATAAATAGCAAAAGAAAAAAAATGCCACCTACTAGGCCAGCACGGCCTGAATACGACTAGAAACCCAACCATGGGCCAGGATTCAGGCCCGCAGCAGGCCCAGCAGGCCCACATGCATTGCAGTGTCCGATTAGGCCCGTAAGCCTGCAGTTCAGAGGAGTTCGAAAGGGAACACAGCAGGGCTTATAAACAAAAGGGAGCTCTTTCACTAGCGAGGTGGGACTAAAATCCCACCACTGCGCCAAATAAGAAGTTTTGGTCCCGGTTGGTGGCACCAACCGGGACTAAAGGGCATTGGTCAGTTCGTGGCACAAGCGGGACCAATGCCCTTTAGTCCCGGTTGGTGCCACCAACCGGGACCAAACGCCGCTCGCCCTTTGGGCTCTTGAAAAGAGGCCTTTGGTCCCGGTTGGTGGCACCAACCGGGACTAAAGGGGGCATTGGTCCCGGTTTGTGCCACGAACTGGGACTAAAGGGCTGGCTATATAAGCCAACACTTTGGAAATTGTCAGCAGTTTCTTCGATCCCGCCCCGACGACGCCGCCAGTTGCCCTCTCTGCGCCGCCCGTCGCGCGTTGCCCTGCCCGCCCCAAGCCCACGCCGACACCGTCACACGCCGCCGAGCGCTGCCTCGCCGTCGTCGCTGCCGCCCGTCTGCCGCCTCGAGCACCCTCGCCTCGAGCCCGTCCGCGCCCCGAGCACCTGCGCCCCGAGCCCGTCCGCCGCCTCGAAGCGCCCTGCCGTCGCCCTCGCCCTTGCCGACCCCGAGCCCGTCTTCGTCGCCGTTGCCCCCGACGCCGGCCGCCCGCGTCTTCTCCCCGATCCCGCCGGGAGAGGTAGCTACCGCCCCATCCTCCCCCCTTCCTTCCTTCCCCTGCTCCTTTACAAAATATATGTATGTATGTATGAGTTGGGGAGAAAGTTTAAAATTTTTGTTCATATATACTATAGATGTATGTATGATGAATTTTGATATTTTTTTGTTCATATATAATGTAGATGTCTATGTATGTATGGAATGATATCGATGGATGTATGTATATAGAACATTCGCATAAAATATGACGAATCCGATATGACCAATGTCCCCTCCGGTTCACTCGGGAACACTAACTCTCTCGGAGAAAAAATGTTATCGGGGAAAAAAATGTTATCGGGGTCGAGGGTCGTCGAACATGAGAGGAAGAAGAGGATAAAAAAAGAAGAGGAAGAAGAAAAAAGAGAGGAGAAGAAAGAATAGAGGAGTTCTTCTCCTCTATTCTTTCTTCTCCTCTTTTTTCTCTTCTTCTTCCTCTACTCCTCTATTCTTTCTTCTCCTCTTTTTTTTCTTCTTCTTCCTCTTTTTTTATCGGGAATGAGGGTCGTCGAGGGTCGCCGAGCGGTAGAGGAAACCCTAATTAAATAGCAAGTATCGTCGGTGTGAGATACATGTGGCCGTCGGTGTCGGACACTACATCCACGTCCCACAAGTGACGCTGGGCGCCGATGCCCACGTCACTTGTGGGACATAGATGTAGTGTTCAACGCCGACGCCGATGTCTCATTCTTTTTTTCTAAAATTTCTATTTGAACATTATTTAAAAAAAACAAGCAATACTACTTCATGTATTTTTAAGAAGGAAAAAACAAGCATATTATTTTCCCATGTACGTATGTCGTTGTTGTCGATATACCTCCTCCCGATAGCTTCAACCCGTGGGGGTCGATATTACCCTCCTTGAAGCGTTCTCGAGGCCACCCCTAACCCTTGAAGCGTTGTCGAGGCCACCCGAAACCCTAGAGAAGCAGCGTCGAGGCCACTAATTAATATGATTCCTTATTGTGATTAGCTAGCTAGTTCTACGCTTGCCACTAATATATCCATCTGTCATGTTTGAATAATAATTGCCATGTTGTAAATATTTGTAGAAACTATGGACACCCCGAGACGAAGCACAAGAAGCGTTGTTGAGGGACATAATCGCAGAAGGAAGTGATGTACGCTTTCGTTGATGTTTCTCAACGACACCGATGGTCTGGAAGGAGAGGGTGAAGAAGCAGCTGGCTATGATATGATGGCTCCGGTGACCCAATGTCGGTGCAAGAAGTAGACAGTGAGGACGGCTCCGGTGAGCGAACCGAGTCCGGCCAGGTATATATATTTGTTAAGCCTGTGCTGACTAGCTAATTGATGCATTCATTGTTTTGGTATGTACACATATTAATTAACTCTCGTCTTTGTTCTTTTTTCTAGCCCTCCGGATCAAGCACAACTTCGGTAAAGAGACGAGGCCCAAGAAAAAGTTGAGCTCGGATGAAAGGCTTGAGATCATAGCAATCAAGTGACGGCCAACCGATTGAACCCATCCGGACAAAGAACACATTTGTTGCTCGGTCGGGGTTACGGTTAGGGACAAGATCCCGATCAGCATCCACCAATGGTATAAGCCTAAGAACGAAGACCCTGAGGTGTCTTATGTCAATGATATGCAGAAAAATGATCTTTGGACTGAGCTGAAGTCAAATTTCACCCTACCGCCAGAGGATGATTCGGAGAAGCCAGTTAAAGAGCAATTAATCAAGTCTTTTGCTCTTAAGAAGATGGCAGACCTATCCAGGAGGTGGAAGAAAGACCTGAATAAGTTTGTCGATAAAAAAGAGACACCAGAATTCAAGGGAAAATATGAGAAGATCAGAGATGACTGGCCCGCATTTGTGGCCCACAAGACATCGAAAAAGAGTAAAAAGATGTCGGCGACAAACAAGCAAAATGCTGCGAAGAAGAAGGTTCACCATCGCACGGGGTCAGGTGGCTACCTCGTAGCCCGGTCTAAGTGGGCCAAGGCTGAGAATGATCTGCTTGATAAAGGGATCGAACCAGAGACAATGAACTGGCCAGACTGTTGCCGGACTTGGTTCTTCGGGGCTGGCGGAACCTTGGACCCTGTATCAGGGAAGTGCATTTGGACGGACGATCAATTGGGCATACCAGTCAAGAGGCTTCAACAATATATCAAAGCAGCGCAGCAAGGGACGTTCGTTCCAGACAGAGAGAACGACGAGCTCATAATGGCCCTCGGGAATCCTGAGCACCCTGGACGGACACGAGGCACACCAGGCTCCGTTTCATGGAAGGTTGGGTTTCCGGACGCAGGCGGTTACAAATGCCAGGAGAGGAGGAAGAAAGTGCAGTAGACCGAACTGCAGGCGCTGCATGCAAGGGTACAAGCGATAGAGGAACGAGAAGCAAATCGCAGCAAACGACCTGCCGAAGCTTCCCCTGAAGCTACCCCGCCATCTCAGCAGAGAAGCAGCGTGGCTTCCACCGAGCTGCTTCAGCCGGAGCATGCCTTGACGGCTCCTGCCAGCTATCCCGTGGATGCTATCACGGAGGCTCAAAATTGCCACCTTATGGCGCAATGGATGAATTTGAAGGTCAAGGCGGCTGTTGGCTCTGTTTATCCTACTGAATCCGGTGCAACTTTCCCTGCCGGCCGATTCCAGAAGGATATGCTAGGGTGATGGTGGATGAAATAACGGAGGGATTTGAGGACCTCCGGCTTGACCACCCAATCGGTGAAGGGGAGACTCGGCTGGGTTCTGCTCTGAAGACTCCATGCCTATGGCGGAAGGATCTCATCTTCAACCTTCCGAACTGGACGCCTCCACCTCCTCCTCCTCCTCCGGCGAGTCAGGGCACTCCGCGTCCTCCACCGCCTCCTCCTCCGGCGAGTGATGATCAGGGCACTCGGACGGCTCCTTCTCCGGCGCGTGGCGGCACTCCGCCTCCTTCTCCGCCTGCGCCGGCGCGCCCGAGCAGCCAGCCTCCTCCTTCTCCGCCTTGTCAGCAAGGGCGGAAGAGACCCGTCGCCGCCCGTGGCGTCGTAGTCCTTCTCCTCCGCCTCGTAAGCAAGGAAAGAAGACATCCGCTCCGTCTGCTTTGCCGGCGTCTAGCAGTACAGCCAAAGGCGGGAGGACATACAGATTCGGTCCTTCTCTGAAGACTCCAGAGAAGTTACCATACGAGATGACCCCGGAGGAGAACGCGAAGATCGCGCGAACCGAAGTGAAGGACTGGTTTCAAGGGTTGAAAGCATAGAGACATCCACCTCCGGAGGAGAAGGTAGATCCGGTGAAAGCGAAACGCACTCTGGCTGCCCTGAGAAAACCACCCAAGTCTCCGCCGAAAGGAAACTATGAGCACATTATTGGAAAGGCATTTGCCGAAGCGGAGAGGTCGGGAAGTATTGTCAGTGATCAAAGGATGAAAGAACGATGAGCTGGGAAACAAATTGCCCAGCTCGGCGAACAAGCGAAGCAATCGTGCCCCCCGCTCAAGGTGCTCGCTAAGCGACGCTGCCGATCCGAGGATGGTGCCCGGTTATAGCAATCTTGGAGATTACCTGTCCGACGATGTACATTATGATTTCTTGGAGGTGCAGATATAAAGAGACGAGTACGGGAAGCCTCTCGTCAAAGATGAAAGATCTCTATCAACGATGATGCAAATATTGCATGATTGGTACATGAAAACCTGCAGAGAGTCTGGGGGGAGGAGTACTTTGTATGTGAGAGTTAAAAAGGAGCATGACCTCGTTGGAATTGAACTGTTGCCTGTTCCATTTGAGGAGTTCTTTTAGTTTTTCAATCAATTGGCCCTCGATAAAGCAACGGTCACCTGCTACTTTCTGTAAGTAGTACTACGTCTGTCATTAAGTCTCTCTATATAACTCAGCTCTTTTATTGCATGTATTTATAATTATCCTCACTATATTATGCAGATTGAAGATCGCCGAATTGAAGAAAAGACAAGTGGGTGATATTGGGTTCATTAACACATATCTCATAGATGCAACTGAGGTTAAATATCATGCCGAAGATACCGAGGCCAACTTGCTACGATCGTTGGTAATAAATGAACACAAAGATATAATACTCTTTCCTTACAACTTCAAGTGAGTGTTACTGTCTTGTGGCATATTCGGTTTCCCTTATTAGTCCAGGTTATAGTACTGTAATTGATGAGTTATGCATGCGTGCGCATGTTCCACTATATTCTTCTAGAGATTAAGCTTGAGCAGGGAGTAGTAACTGTCTTAAACTCGAGACGAAAAGATCCCAGGAGTATGCGGACATGAATCAAATGCTCGAGAAGTAAGTTAAATCGATCATTATCCACCATATCAGCAACTTTGTTTATTTCTGATATCAAGTAATTGTTTTCTTTGTATGGCAGGGTTTGGAGAAAATTCACCAAAAAAGCTCCGGGACTGCCGAAGAAGCTGGAATTTAGACAACCGAAAGTAAGTACTATAGTAGCATGTTCCACGCATCTCCTAGTGATTCAAGCGCTAGTTTCATCAATACCATTTGGCATTCTTGCTTATCAGTTTGATTGACCTCTATTTCTTGTAAAGTGGTTGTGGCAGGAACAAGGGAATGATTTATGTGGATACTACGTTTGCGAGTCCATCCGCCACACGACAGTTGAGCGGGGCTACTCTGACGAACAATATGAAATGCGTAAATAACAATATTCACAATTTTATTTTATTACCATCATTTGTGTTGAGTTTCATTCATTCATATATATATATGTATTGACCCCCTTCTTAAAATTAGATGTTTCGGATGCGGGATGAACTCCTAACACCAGATCGCATGCGAGCAATTCAAGAGGAATTGGCGGCATTCTTTCTTGACCACGTGATCGCTGAAGACGGAGAATACTATGTGGACCACGCATCCGTATGTTAGGAGATTATATTTGTAAAAGATAATTATTGTATATATGCAGCCGGTAGTGTCGGATAGATATACGAGAACTTGTTGTTCGACCAATCTCGGAGAAGGAGAGGTGGTCGATATCACTTCTCTCTGTATGCATATATGTTCATGACGATCTTCTGCTTCCTTCGTTTGCTTACTAGCTAGCTAGCGTGTCTAGCTAGTCCTCTCTATACGTATGTATAATACGTAGCGTCGACCAAGCACGGACAAAAGAGAGGACACTTCTCTCTATTAATTAGCTAGCTAACACAATATATGAAACACCTAAATTAACCCCCCAAAACCCCCAACCCCCTCCCCCCTTTTCAAAAAAAAAAAACAAAAACCCAAACCACAGAAATGCTGACGCGTGGATGCCTATTGGTCCCGGTTGGTGCCACCAACCGGGACCAAAGGCCCTCCTGCCCGGGCTCGGTGCACAGGCCATGTGGAGGCCCATCTGTCCCGGTTCTGGGGCCATGTGGAGGCCTATCTGTCCCGGTTCTAGACTGAACCGGGACTAAAGGGCTAGGGCATTAGTACCGACCCTTTAGTCCTGGTTCAGGAACCGAGACTAAAGGCCCTTACCAACCGGGACAATAGGCCCTTTTTTTACCAGTGTACCTACTGGAGTACTTCCTCCATTCCCTTGTACATGGCCACTTCATTTTTCGCGCGAGGGGCTGGGTGGTTGCGTGTGGCAGCGTTGGTCACTCCGATCACATCCATCATCTTGGTAAGGAGTACGGAAGATCACGTGCAACCAAAACGAAAAGGTAAATGTTTGGGAACGGTGCGCCTTGCCCGCTCGGGAAATCAGTACACACATCCAAACCCGCTCGTGACAGGAAGGAGTACAAGAAGCCACGTGCATCGCGGGACCCACACACGATCTATCCCCACCTTATCTCTTCCCCCTCCTCTCTCTCTTCCTCAATCCCCTTTCTTCTGTTTCATCCCGATCTCGAACGCCTCGCAGCTGTTTGTACCTCCCGACGAGCTCTTATCCATGGCGAGGTGTGTGTGTGTGGGGGGGGGGGGGGCGTGATGTTTTGGTGGGCGACGGTAGAGCGCGTGCTGCGAGTAGATGGCGGGGGTGGTGCTGCAAAGGCACCGGACGACGGCGCATCACGAGCACGAGTGGCGGAGCGGCCGGCAACTGCAAGCTATGTGGCCGTCGGCGTGGATTGGCTCGGCGGTGCTACAACCGCAGTTTCGCGGAGCTGCAACCGTGGTCGGAGAAAGCTGGAACCATTGTCTAGCGGATCTACAAGGCTCCTACATGCTGGCGAGGGGGTGCTACAACCATGGCCGAGAAAAGCTGGAAGTGTTGTCCGGCGGAGCTACAACCAGGTTCGGTGGAGTTGCAAGGTGAACATGTCGTTTTTGCTGGCGTCGTCTTCTTTTTTTTGCTACAACCGTAAGTTTTTTTGCTGGATCGCTGAGATGTTTTTGTTTCGTGACCGCCGGTGGCGAGGCATGATTTTTGGCGACATTGTCAGCCCTCGGTTGGTTGCGAGGTGTTTTTTTTGCTGGAACCGGCATATTGTTTTGCTGGAACTACCTAATTTTTTTGCTACAATCGACCCTAGAGCTCTTCTCCACTGAATTTGCTTTTGCTGGAACCGATCTATTCTTTTGCTGGAACCTGTTTCTTTTTTGCAACAACTGACCATTGGAGCTTTTTCTACTACTGAATTTGCTATGCAGAAACTGGAGCTTTTTCTTGCTAGAACCTAGTAATATTTTGCTTCAAGGATTTTGTTTTGTTTTCAGTTGTTTTAGGACACCAGATGCAAGCCAACGGCCGCGGCGAGCTGGAGGCGGTGACATCGATCAGGGGATGCTGCAACCATGGTAAATCGCAAGCTGGAAGCAACCATGGGAGAGAATTAGAGCTGCAATCTGTTGGTAACCGCGCGCTAGGGGATCTACCAGCGGCCGTTATGGAACCCGGAGAGCGGCTCCAGCGAGCGCGCCGACAAGCGGCTCCGGCAAGCGCGCCGATGAGCAGCTCAGCGAGCTGTAGTGCGAGGTGCGCGAGGTTCATGGAGTTGTGCTCGAGTTGTACTCGAGCGAGGAGGGGATTTGTCTTTTTTTTTTCTGTAGATCTGACGGTCACGTGTGTCTGTATCCAACGCTAGGGCGTTGACCGGCTGAAAATTTCAGCCGATGCGCCGGCGCCTAGCGGTGCCCGAATGAAAAGGCTCATGAGATCCGATCCAGTCTCCATGCGTCTGTGTCGCAGTAGTTTTGAATTCCTTGTATGGACTATCGGTTTCATTTATAAGAAAAGTTGCAGTAAAGTTGACAAAAAAAAAGTTGCAGTAAAGCTCCCATGCGGCTGCACCCTTAGGGCACGTGGCATATGGATACAGATGTAGCTTCTGGCATCTATATTGATTTTTTTCTTCGCAGTGCAAGCTACTACTAATGGGCATTATCAAGGAATATAAAGTAGACTCTCACAACACATGAATCCCTACTCTTCAATTCAACTTTTCCAACTTTATGCATCGAACCACATTTTTTCTCTCCAAGCACCCGCCTCCTACAGAGAATCCCGCTTCCCTATCCGAACATACTTTTCCTGGCATCCGATCCTACATGGCATGTGAGGCACCACCCTGGGGCTATGCATTGGTCATGCCCTAGACCATCCAATTTCTCCGGACAAAAGTTTGGCTCTTAGCCGATGATGGCAACACCTGTCGATGTTGCTTCCTTGTTGAAGGCATCACCAAGCAGTTTTCGCATCTACCCTGCTCTCGAGTTCGGTCTCCGGGTGAAAACTGAGATTTGCTTGTCGGATCGGCGATGGCGGTGCTCTTGGTGTTGTTTCTTCGATGGAAGCATTGTTTTGGAGATTTGACCTCTTGGCAAGAGCTCCTTGTCTGTGGTTTAGTGGTTGGCCGGGAGCTTCCAATGGTGCAATGTCCGTGGTGGTGCACCAGGTTGTAGCCAGCACTTGGCGGGCGGTGTTGCACGATTTGAGCACTCTTAACATGCAGGCAGTGCTAAACAAAGTCAAGTTGGTTGTCCTCGCGGGATCGGAGCGGCACATGCCCGCTCCTCTATCGGATATGTCTTCTCTCTCCGGCGTCGAGGAGGCCTTCCAACATGCTTGTGGCGGTCATGACCATTACGACGGAATGGTGCTCTTCGGTGAAGTCAAAGTCGCCGGGCCGTGAGCGCGGATGGTGATATACGATGACATCGACCTCCTTAGCGATGTGCCTTTCTGTTTGTGTTGTGTTGGCTCGGCCTTTTGGCACGTTTGTATGTCTCGTGTGCTTTAGACCTAGTTCAGCTAGGTGTTGTGGGTGGTTTCTCTTCTGTACAGTTCAACATCACACTAGCATCCCTATGAGCAGAAATTGTTTCAGATTATTAGGACCATCTGAAATATCTGAAATGATAGCTTCATTCTAAATTCTCACATTCGAGAAATTTATGTTCCACCAAAAAATTTAAAATATTTTCTGCATAGAATGCTACCTGTGCGACTGTTGACTTGCCAAGTTTCAAGTTCGAATGCCTTCTAGTTTGAAATAAATGAAAAGGAAAATTTCTATGCAGAGATGGTACATGCAAAACTGAATGGTCTAGATAGATGGTGAAAGAAAAAACCCCAAAAAGGAAAAAAATGGACGCGAAGAAAAAAGGAAAACCAGAGCCCGAAAGCACAGTTGCATTTTTTGTTACTTTCTTTTTGGAAGCACCTGCTATGTTTTTCCCTTTTTCCGAAGAAGTACGGTGAAAGAAAATCTGTGCATTTTATGGAAGTACACTATTTTCCGAGAAGTGCAACTGTGCTTTGCATAGAAAATTATAAAAAAAAATCTTCAAAACCTAGGGAAAATCAGGCGAAAACCAATTACTCAAAAATTAAAAAAATCATCTAAAATCTAAAAATGTGTAAAAAAACTAAAATCACCAAAATTCAGGCTGTGCGCCCAGCGCAGTGATTTGTGATGATGGCTGAATGCATGACTTGCGTGCTCCAAGGCCACTAAAAGTGACACTTGGAGATCCCCGCGAGGGTAGCCCTTAGTTAGAAGAGCAACTAATTGAGGGGGTACCGTTTGCGGGAGCCCCTCAAGGGTCACTTTGGGTGGGCTGAGAGCGCACCACTTGGCCTGCTTCAGCGGTCGCCACATGTCGCGTTCTGGTGCTCCTTTGGATTTTTATTTTTATTTTTTGTACGCGTTTTTGGGTTTTAGATGGATTTCCCCCCTTTTTTTGGCTTTTCGTTTTTTGCCCGATCGCCTCTAGGTTTTGGACAAAAAAAAGTATGGCAAGAAATTTATGTGAAAAAACATGTTTTTTTCTTACGTGAGAGGCATATATTTGCTTCTAGTGGAGGCACAGGTTCGCTTCTGTGATAGATACAACTGTGCCTCTTGAAAAAGGAAAAAATATGTGTTTTTTTCTCCCGCGAGAGGCACAGATTTGCTTCGCATAGAGGCACCAGTTTGCTTCGCAAGAGGCACAAATTTGCTTCTCGCAAAGGTACAGGTTTGCTTCGCGAGAGACACAAATGTTCCTCTCGGAAAAAGAAAAGAAAGACGTTTTTTTTTTCTTTCGTGATAGACACATATTTGTTTCTCGTGGAGGCACAAGTGTGCTTTGTAAGAGGCATGACTATGCGAAAATCCACAGGCGTGGACGAGCTCGCCTGCTCATGGTATCATGAGGCGTCGACTCGTTTCGGGATATGAGACGTAGATGCATGTACGTGGCCACATTTAATGCGTATAGTGGACGAAAGAGAACGACGTTTGTATCGCGCGTCGACGGACGTTGGATTGAAGACGGCTGTGTCGGCTCACCAGCTCCATTTAACTCAGCCCATCGCCCTCACAGCGACTTAATCTTGTCAGTTCACTAGCTTCTTATGATGGGAAACACGAACCCCGGTCGTCCTACCAATCGTGCCTTGTTCGGATTGCGGCAGGAACGTAGTCACCTAGGTAGCCCGTCGCAGGCAGAACGCCGGCAAGCGTTTCTATATGATACAACACATAGCATTGATTTGTTGGCAGCAGGTAAAGATTGAAACTGAGTTCTCTTTGACTTTTCCCACAGCTGAAGCAAATAAACTTGAACATGCCAATATGTATTGACCACAACTGACTTTGGTGTGACTGAAAATTCTGCATGAACAACTGTGTCACATATGTCTGAAACCTCTGAATATGTCTGAAACTTCTGAATATACCTAAGCATACTTTAATCTGATTGTGAATCCGGGCTCCCCTCGCTGGTTTGAAACCCTCTAAAATGTGGCATCAATGTCTGACTGTCTATCCGGGCTTACGGGGATCTTCTAACTGACTTGCTAGACCTAGACTGGATGTATATTATGTATGAAGACCAATGCATTCGAATGCTGTTCGCCAAACCTGCTGCTTTTTTCCTGAACATAGATCGAAAACCTTGATCCTTGTAGGTGTGATTCTACAAAATCTGTATGTCTGGCCACATGCGAATCAAAGTTGGTTTTTGTGCTGTGGTTACGGTGGGGTGGAGGACGTCTAGAATGAGTTTTCTGAATTTTGCAGTGAGGAGTAGTCCGGTGAGATCAAAATTTGAAGCATTTTCTGTGAATTTTGTTTTCTCAGAGGCACACATACATGTCTGAAGAACTAAGCACAACTGTATTAGTCGCCAGTGCTTTTTGCAAACAAAGAAAAAAAAAGGTTTTTCCCTGGGACATACAGGCATGCATGTTTGATAATCTAACTAGAATGTTTTTAGCTTCCAGTTCATGCCACCTCTCACATATATGGTTAAGGGGAAATCCCGTCAAAAACCATTAGCACAAAGCGGAAAATAGCAACGGTCCATTTTTTCTGTTTGTTGTTACATATATATAAATGTGCACATATTCTTTTCGTCTTTTTTTCACGAATTGTACTTGTAATGTTTTTTTATCTTTTCTGGCATTTTCCCCTGAATTCTTCCACTTTTTGAATGTTGAAGTCTGAATTTCCAGCGTTTTTTTAATGTATCTCACATGAAGGGATTTTTGTTTTGTTTTGTTTTGTAGCCCTACTGCTTTATTTTTGTGATCACCGCCATACTTTCGGATGAGTTCTACCAGTTACAAACGATGGATTCCAATTCCGTCATTCAGCAGGGAAGACATGGCAAATATTACCTTGGTCAGTGTGTTTGTTTTCACCAACAAAACATATGGCCTGTACCATCAATGCGTCGTTATATCACACGGCTCCGTCACCGTATACTACTGCTGGGCGCTGCGCATCTGTTCTGCTCTCTATGGTCACATTCATTACACGTACAGACGCGTCACTGTCCCATTGGCACGCTTAGCAGGAGCGGGCGAGCTCGTCCGCTCTTTCGCCATTCTCCATGACTATGCCTCTCGCAAAAGGAAAAAAACACGTTTTTTCTTTTCTTTTGGGAGAGCACATATTTGCTTCTCGTGGAGGCACAATTTTGCTTCCGTGAGAGGTAGAACCGTGCTTCTCGGAAACAGGAAAAAAACATGTTCTTTTCTTTCTCGAGATGCATAGATTTACTTCTCGTAGAGACACAAATTTACTTCTCATGAGAGGCACAACATCTTGAAAAAGGAAAAAAGTGGGGAAAAATCGTGATTCCGGCTCGTCTTTTTCTTCCGGTTTTCGCCGGTTTTTCTTATGAAAAAAAAGTTCGCCGGTGTCTATTAACATGGGATCTAGTTTTGAAGATCTCGACGTGAGAAATCTAACTGCAAAAATAGTTTATAATTTGGTCCCATGGTTTAAGAGATAAAACATTTTAAACAAACGAATCTTCGAAAAAAGAAACTTTCAGGTTGCGACAAGTGACGCCACATGCAGTGTGCCATTTATCGCAACCCGGAAGGTGAGAGTGCCCTTTGCATTGGTTATCTTTTACTGTAATTAATTATTTCACTTAGTTTTTTTGAGCAGAAATTACACTTACTTAGTTATTCCCTTATCAACGTCAGATACCTATTGGAGTCAGTGAAGGCCCACGAGATCGCATGCGATCAGTTCATGTGGCATGTAGTACTGGCCTGTATCTTAGCTTCCGTACTCGTTTTAGAGACTTGGTATCTCAGCTGTCATATGTCAGTGTCCTCTTAGATTTGGAATTTTTGACCGATCGGTCGATTTGGGTTTTACCAACAAGCAATCAAATCAACTAATGGCGTCGGAAACTCGTCCAACCAGACGAGCCAACGGCCAAGGATGCCCAGCGATCGACGACGACGTGCTCTACCAGATCCTGCTTTGTCTCCCGGCGAAGCCGCTCTGCCGCCTCCGCGCCGTCTGCCGTACTCGTTTCAAGGGCCAAGTACTAGGTCATTTATTCAATTTAATGGGTACATTGCGGTATTCCTTGGAATGCTAGCTTCATTTGTAGGCGAGCTAGAAATCTACTTCTAAGCTCTGGGATGTCCGCCAAGTAACCAAATTTATGCTGGGAGTGCCATTCTTGTTGGCCTTCCACCTGAAGAAGTCCGCCATCTACACAACAAGCCAGAGTGGTTATCCCCCTACTCCATAGAGATGTGGCACTTAGCGGCATTGGTCGAGACAACGTCAAAATAGGAAGATGAATATGAAAAGTTCGCCTTGTAAGAAAATAATCATATTACTAACAATAGATGTTGATCTTGAGTAGATAGAAACATTAAATAGTGATTGTAACTGAGTACTTGAACAAGTTATTCAAGATTCATAGAACTAGCTAATACTCCGCGCGTTGCTGCGGAAATTTACGCCAAGAAAATCTAAAGAAAACAATGCAAATTTATAAGATAATTAAGATATCATGTACATGAGAAACACACCTCCATAAGGCTGTCACCAACTGTTTACTTGAACGTTTTATAGTTTTCTCCTTGCAGTTGCCCATCCTGTCTTTGATTTTCGTATTTCTTACAATCTTGAGTGACATTTTGCAGTTGTTACCAAAACACAGATACATGTGTCTTCTCCTTACCTCACCTCTCAATGTTGTATGAGCAATCAACAATATGAAACAAAATTAGAAACTACTATGATAGTTGGTTAAAGATTGAACATGGCATTCAGTAATGACATATATGGTGACGGAAATCACGGTATCAAAATAAATTTTAGCTTTCCGACATGATTAAAAATAGTCTTTAAATCAGAGATTCAAAAATAAATGACTGAAAATAACATATGTAGAAACAACATGAGGGAGATCGGATTATCTCTTGACTACAAAATAAAGATTACACAGGTTCACCTCACTTGCAGACTGTTTGAATTTTCATTAGCTACCTTGTCCACATGTAAATACAATGATCTGCACAAACGACATGTGAGTGGCTGAGTTAATTTTAGCAAACTAATGTAGCCGCAAGTGTTTATATTACAGCTCAAATTTAAATAAAATAGTAATAAGAAAGGTAACAGAATAATCAAAATCTCAGTAATCATAGAATGGTTGTAGAGATCATGAGAAAATATAGAGGAAGTCAAGGAATATAGTAAAAAAGGGGGTATTTGGAACGTCGGGCGGAACAGACATACCAAAGTCATCGAGTGGAGCCAAGGTTGCGGCGACAAAATAGAGGAAAGAGCGCATCGTGTGATAACTGATAAGGCAAACAGGTTAATTGTTTATAGAAAATAACATGCAAATTCAGAGATCTCAGGCAAGCAGGATTCAGGGATACACTTAACTCAAGAGTCAAGGTCGTCAGATCGTTGCTTACAGTCAGCCACCCATACCTAGCAGCTATCAACATCTGCAGTTCTGCACACTGCAGAACCTAAAGTAGTACTGACTCTTATTAGTTAGGCTACTCCTTCATAGTCCTTCCTAGTCTGTACCTCATGTCCACGTACACTTTCCCGTCGTCGTCTACAAATTGCAAACAAAATTCACACATACATGCTCTAGCATAAGATAGAATCATTGTAACAAAATAACTGCACACCATCTCTTTGTACAAACGTTTTATGTCTGGCAGTGTCAGATGGCCGGCATTATTATCTTTCATTTAGTAGAATAGGAACCCCTTGAAAAGATACTGCTTTTGGAGTGGGTTTTGATTTCCTGAGTGTTACCTTCCAATTCTCCATTATAAAACGGAATAGGGTTATTTATAGACAACATGTAACCCTGCTTGCAGCGAATGAACTAATTGGGTACTGAACAATCGTGAGTAGTAGGAAGGAAGAACAGGAAGTTGGAGCAAGTACCATGGCCTTTTTCTTGCCGACGAGGACGGGTCGTCTCCACCTCCCTCGCTTTCCGGCCGGATGCCGATTAGGTGTCGCTGTCGTCTGCGTGGAGGACCGCCTACTCATGCACCTCCACGGCTAGTGCATCACCGTAGGAGAGGTGGAGGTGATGCCTCCCTTGGCGCTAGGTGAGGTCTTGTTCGAGCGCGTCGCCGGCGCTAGGGAAGAATAAGATGTGACGACAATGGTGGAACGGGGCAGAAGTAGGGCTCATCACAGTGACGGAGCGGCTGCTGCCATGTCCGGCCAGCCGGAGTGGACCTAGCAGGTCAGGTGCGCGTTGCCTTTGTGCTCCACAAAAAGGGCAGAAACGATCGTTCTAGTAGATACGAGAGGAGATAAGGCCATCGCAGCAGTTGAAGAGGCCATCATAATTGTGTGCGTGGTGGAGGGAGGTGAAACGGCCGGGAGGCGAATTGGCATGGAGGTTGAGGGCATCTCCAGCCGCGCCCCTAGAAAGGCCTCTCCAGGCGATTTTTCCGCCCGGCCAAAAACGCCCGGTCAAGGCCCCTCAGAGCCTGATTTTCGCCGGCTTGGGCCGAAAACAGCGCCTGCGGACCCAGCTCGAACCCGGCACACTGGGGGGCGCCCGGAGGCGTCGGGCGAATTGTTTTGGCGCGAAAAAGCCGCGGGCCCGCCGCGTCAGCGACACGGCTCTCTTCTCGGCCCTTCGTCGTCCTCATCACTTCGTTTCCCGCGGCGAATCAATGGCAAAGCTGCCGCGCGCTGCCGCGCCGGTCAGCCTGCCATTGGTGCTCACGGGCGGCGCAGTGAAGACCGGACGACACGCTGCCCCTCGCCTCCTCGCCTCGCCACGCCAGTACACACGGTGGCACGCCAAGCGCTCGTCCTTTATATGACGCGCCCGCCGCACTCGGCGACTCATCACGCTCTCCCGCCGCCGTCGTTTCTCCCTCTCCTCTCCTCTCTTTCGCCGTCTCGATTCCACCCATGGCCGAAGCGCTTCCAGCGACGGCGAACGGCTTCGGCCACCGCCACCTCCATGAAGACGAGGCTCGCCTCCTTTACGAGGCCGAGTACCCGGTCCCGCCGGACATGCGGGTGCCCGGGGCGTGGAGGATCAGCGCGGGCGGCGTGCCGGTGCCCCCGATACCCACCGGAGCGGCCCGGCGTGCGGAGATCGCACGCATCCGCTCGAATCTGCCGCGCGCGGCGAGGGAGGGGCCACGGTACGTCCCCGACAGCCCGCTCTGGGAACCCTATTTCCGCCCGCCACGCCCAAAGAGCTCGAGGCCACCAACGGCGCCGAGCCCTCCGACAGCTCAACGCCGCCCGGCGGCGTCGGTGGTGGGCGTGCGGGCGACGTTGAGGCCGTCCTCGAGTACATCGAGGGCAGCAACACGCCGCGCCTCGAGTACCCGATCCCCTTCCTTCTCACGCCGTCGGGGAAGCTCCTGGACCCCGAGGCGCATGGAGACCGGGGGGTCCTCCTCCTTGTCCGGCTGCTCGCCCTGCCTCCGCCCCGTCAAGCCGGAGCCCCAGGGCGCGCTGGTCAGCGCGCGCACCCGCAGCTCCGGCGTCCGCATCGGTGCCAACGCCTCTCCACCCGCCGGCTGCCTCGTCCTCGTCGAGCCCAAGCCGGAGCCCGACTTGCCCTCGGAGTACGAGGAGATAGCCCGGCGCGGCATCTCCGACGAGGACGCCATGCGGTGGGCGCGGGACGACTACCTCCGTGACGAGATGGTCCGGCAGCGCCGGGCCCTAGAGGAGATAGCCGCCCGCAAGCGTGGGCGCGAGGACGAGCACGGCGTCGTGGTCCTCGACAGCGACGACGACAACGACGCCCCCGGGACCGTCCAACCCGCCGCGCCAACCGGGGGAGGGATGCAGCAGGGACGGCGGAGGCGTAGGCGGGGGCGGCGGCGACGACGACGGCGGTGACTACACGCGGTTCTACCGCCTCCTCGGCATGTAGAACCGCGTGGGCGGGCGGCCAGGCGGGCGGCGAGGACGGCGGGGGTAGCCCGCGGTAGTTTTTTTTTTAAAATATGTTTAAGTTTAAATGAACTCGCCGACGTTTGTGTTAAATTTGAGTCGTTTTTGGGCCGTGCTTGCCTTTTTATACTAACCGTGGGCGCCGCGACTGGGGGCATCACGGCCGATCTTGGCGGTTTAAGCGCCGTGCGCCGAATGATTTTTGCCCCTCCTTAGGGGCCAACGGCTGAAGATGCCCTCACACTCTCACTCTCGGGCAACCATCAGTGGAGGGACACGGGGTGCCCGCCGGCCAAGGTCAGGACGAGATACTTAGATGGGGCAGCAGCCGTCAAAGGGATTGCCTATTTCTTGCGGTCCGACATACACGACCCAGCAGGGTCCAAGGGTTGCATCATATCGTACGATCTGGAGAAGGTGTGGCGGCCGGCTGCGCTACCAGTCCCGATACCCAGCAACAAGCAGCCAAGTCACACATTCCACCATAGCTTGGCTAAGCTGGGCGGCTGCTTGG
This sequence comes from Aegilops bicornis, assembly GCA_021605145.1. NCBI lineage: Eukaryota > Viridiplantae > Streptophyta > Magnoliopsida > Poales > Poaceae > Aegilops > Aegilops bicornis. The sequence continues at coordinate 823,125,967 of CM038670.1, forward strand.
CCCTACTATACGAGGACAAGCACGTGTTCATGGAGCTGTGGTTGCTCGTGGACACCGACAAGGTTATCTGGTCTAGGCATTGCACCATCACAGTGCCGTATCGTTACAGGGGGGTCGAAGAGTCACATGTCCGTGTAGTTCTGTCGAAGCCCCTCTGGTTACTAGACGATGGGAGCATCATCATCTGGATATGGATGGTTGGAGGACGTCTCGACGCGGTGCTGTGTGTGTATGATCCAATAACCATGACCTACACAAATGTGGCAGACATGTCAAATTACATGCTAGGAGGTGTGTACACTGGAAGCTTGTTGGGGTGAGAGAGTTTTCACCTTCCCCACCTAGGAGCTTATTAGGTAGTATAAAACTCAGACTAGCTAGCAGCAATAATTTACCCAAGTCAAATTTTTTCTTTCCTTTTGCGAATAAGATGGTTTTATTTCTAATAATATAGGGATATTGGTTGCTCCTGTATGGTGACTATTTTATTTCCTCAGAATTTTATGAAGTCGATCCTATCTTACATGTCGGACTCCGAGCATCTAGAGATCCTCTTCGTCATGGTTATTATTAGTGAGCGGTTGTTTTGTGTTGTGTCAGCCATAGAAAATTGAGAAGCGTGCTTTGTCTGACTGTTATTTTTTCTCTTGATAAAATTTATAAAATCGGCATAACATTTTTCACTCATGTTGGGTTGAGGGAGTTTTCAACTTCTCTGCCAAGAGGTTTAGTATATTAATTACTGGCTACCAACAATTTGGCCAAATTAGATGATTTTCCTATTTTTATTCTTATTTTAAAACCGCCGTTTCATCAACTCACCTCACCGGATCGTCGGGTCGTCTCCACTTTGAGCCGCCCTCCCGCAAGCTCACGCCCGCGGCCTTGAGTCGCCGGAATTCTTTACTGGCATGGCCTTCGTTTTTGAGCCGCCAAGAGGGCCTCCGAGCCGCCGCTGCCGTATCTTGAGCCGCCACTCCAACAAGTTGTTGCCGCATCAAGTGGCCGGCATAACCCTTGCCATGGGCTGACTATACCTCTGCGCTAAACCGCCATACCCTTGCATCACTGCCGTGGCCTCGTCTCCGCGTTGAACCGCCGCCCTTGGGGGTCTCCGATGGCCGGCTGAGTCGTCCCAAGCCTCTGTTGCAAGCCGGCTGCGGCCTCCGCCGACGAAGCCTCATTTTCTGGAGCTGCTGCTGTCGCACGCCGTGCCTTCTGAAGCCACTAGCACGTTGAAGGCGCCACGGATTTCGTAACTATAGCCGCGCCAGCCGCCTCGCCTCAGTTCGCGGTTGAGCCGCCCTGTGTCTGTGTTTTCGCCGCGTCGCTGAGGCCATGGATTTTCTGCAGCTTTGCTTTTATCTTGCTGCAGAGTTGCTTCTACGGTTCTGGATCGATAGACCACCACTGCGGTTGAGGAGCTCTCGGGCCTGAAGATAAACTTTCATAAGAGTGAACTATTCTGTTTTGGCAAAGCCGCAGAAAATTCACAAGATTATGTGGAGATATTTGGATGCCATTTAGGCCATTTTCCGATTAGATATCTAGGTATTCCTATTCATTATCGGTGTTTGACAATCGCTGAATGGAAACATGTTGAAGAAAGACTGGAGAAACGGTTGGCAAGCTGGAAGGCCAAACTCCTGTCCTATGGGGGCCGACTAGTTCTTATCAACTCGGTACTTACCAACATGGTTCTTTACATGCTATCTTTTTTTCATCTGCCAAAAGGTGTTCTCCAACGCCTTGATTATTTTAGATCAAGGTTTTTTTGGCAGAGTGAAAATGAAAAAAAGAAATATCGCTTGGCTAGGTGGAATATTATATGTCGGCTCAAAAGTCAAGGGGGACTCGGAATCCAGGATCTTGAGATCAAAAACATTTCATTGCTCAGCAAATGGGTATACAGATTACTCACTGAGGATGGTGTTTGGCAGGAGATCATTCGTAATAAATACGTTGGGTCCAAAGCAATCTCCCAGGTTTACTGGAAACCAGGTGACTCTCATTTTTGGAGTGGGGTTATGAAAGCTAAGGAATTCTTCTTCCAATTTGGCACCTTCTCTGTCAGGGATGGCTCCCAGATTCGATTCTGGGAAGACACCTGGCTAGGGACTACTCCTCTAAATGTGCAATACCCAAGCTTATATCGAATAGTTAGACATAAGTTTGTCACGATCAAGCAGGTATTGGGACAAGTAAACCCGGATATTTCTTTTTGCAGAACGATTTCTGGATCTCGTTTGAATGCATGGAACGATCTGCTGACTCGTTTGGAAGCTGTCCAACTGTCGGCTGAATCGGACATCTTTAAATGGAACCTGCATCTGAACGGAAGATTTTCGGTTAAATCCATGTACGATGCACTGGTTCATAACGAGGTTCCATATGATAATAGAAAATTGTGGAAGCTTAAGATTCCTCTAAGAGTGAAGATTTTTCTTTGGTTTCTCAACAAAGGAGTTATCTTAACTAGGGATAATTTAGCTCGATTTAAACTGGCAAGGCAGCAAAAATGTGTTTTTGCAATCATAATGAATCCATTAAACACCTATTTTTTGATTGCAAATTCGCTAGATCGGTATGGGCAATAGTCCAAATTGCTTCGAATCTATACCCTCCACGCAGCGTACGGAATATGTTCGGGAATTGGCTGAGGGGAATAGATAAACAATTTTCTAAGCACATTCTTGAGGGGGCGACTGCCTTATGTTGGGCGTTGTGGCTAACAAGGAATGACATTGTTTTTAATCATAAAAGTGTTTCATCTCCTATGCAGGTAATTCATATATGCTCGTGATGGCTCCGTATGTGGTCTATCCTGCAGAGGCCGGAGGACAGAGACTTATTTATGATGGCTTCTACCCGGTTGGAGTGCTCGGCCAGGGACATTTTCTATCCCCATGAATGGCGGTGTGACCTTCGGATAGGCCCGGCATCACCTTAGGCCTCTTTTATCTTTTTTTCGCTACTGCTGGCGTTCCGCCTTTTTGTTTTGTTTTTTGGGATCTGGTACTTTGGCTGTGTGCATCTAGATATGCAGAGGCCGGGTTATCTTTGATGCGGTTGTATCAACTCGATAATTCAATTTAATGAAAAGCCCTTTATTGAAAAAAAAATCTGCTATGAAGTTTTGATCACGTGAGGATGCAACATGCTGGTTACATACTGCAGGCCGGGATGCAATGTCTTGTGCAGTCAATCTCGACCACAAAGCCCGTTTATTTACTTGGGAGCTAGGCGTCCCACTCACTGCTGCCATCGTTCGGTGTACAAGGTTATATAATCCCAGATCAATGAAACATCTGCCAGCCACACAAGGGAATCTAGAAGTACGACAGGGACAAGCCGTGTCAACCAATGCGTTAAGATGTGCCACTAATTGATGAGAAGCAAATCCAGAATACCAAAGGCTCATCAGTGCTAAGTCTACGTACATCCAAAATATTATCAATCAAGACAGATAAGGAGAAGTGCCAACCTCCGCCTGCTACTGATGTTTCATCTGCGACTGGACAACGCCAAGACGGTGCCTCATTCATACAGTGGATATGGAGCTTGCGCCAGTGTCGTCCTATGTCGGCCTCTGTCATGCCACGCTAAACTACTGGCGATCAGGTCTACTACAAATGCGTCGGGTCAACTGGCGCGGTCCTATCTGTTGTGTCTACATAAGGATCGAAAGGAATTCAACAAGCAATACTAACAGGGGATTCACGGATGCTACTGTCATCTGTTCGTTTGAACAAATCAGATGTTATCCTTCCTGTATATTTTGTTAGTATATTTTAATTCATGTGAGCGCCATTATACTGCCCTATGGTGTTTTATACACAGGTAAATTATTCATTATAAAGGTGTTGTTATACCACGGATATTGAGGCACGCCAATATTTTTTGGCACGGGTGGTCGTCGTTACTCAACGGACTCCCGCACCGGCTTACAACGCCGTGGCCGTTTCTCGCGACCACGCCGGCTTACAACACCACGGACGACTCGCCCGTCCGCTCTCGCGGCCAGTTCACGCGTCCGCACTGACTTACAACGAGGAGGATAACTTGCCCATCCGACCCGGCTTACCGCGCCTGCGATTGACTCGCCCGTCTGCACCGGCTTACAATGCCGCGACCGACTCATCTGTCTGTACCGTCTCTGATGCTACGGTCGTTTTTACCATCCGTCTCTCGCGGCTTGGTTTATATCAACACACCGGGCTGCACGTGTCTGCATGAGCTGTTTATTCAATATGAGCGAGTCACTGCTTGGGAAGCCCGTTTTTCTTCCAACGAATAGGAGGCGAATTGTCATTATTAGCCGCCGTCTGCACTGGATGGCTAAATGGGCAGGCGCACAAGTCGCCGCCACTACAGTTTGGTTAAACTTCAAACAGCCAGTTGGAAGGAACCATTGGCCGAGTTGCTGACACGGCTCATACGGGATCATTTATAACCCGCCGCAGTCACCACAACCTTCTGTGGATTCACATCGCCCTATCAACGCTAATGATGTATACCTTCTGCTATGGTCAAATATGGAGAATCTCAAGCCAACTCCTCGAGTCGTCTTGAGACTCGGGGGCTAAAATGGTATGACTCGGTAAAATTAGCCGGCTTCAATGAATTCAAGAACTCCGGGTCATTGAAGGGAAAAATAACCCGGGCCCCGGAGATTACTGCTAGATCGATGAAAATTTAAAAGCCGTCAAAAGATTTCCGGCTCAAAATAAGGACTCTGATTTAAAATCCGGTTCAAGAGACATCTTTCTCCCACAAAGCTTGAAGCTCTCAAATCCGGTTCAAAAAGCCGCCCAGGTAAATTTGTCCCTCACAAATTTTTGAAGCTCTCAAATCCGGCTCAAGGTAAATTTGTCCCTCACAAATTTTTGAAGCTTCCAAATCCGGTTTACAGTTCCGGTTCAAAAAGAATTAATCTCTCGCAAGTTCGAGTTCTAAGAAAAATTAAAGGTTGCCAAAAAGAACTTGCTGCCATGATGCGCGGTTCAAACATAGGTGTCCTGCCTTACGGCTTCTCTTATTAGGGTCACTTGGGGGCTTCCTGCTCATCGAGCATAGATGTCGGTACCCTCTTGATCGGTGCAATGCTAATATATGGTCACTTGGGGGCTTCCTGTTCAAACATAGGTCGTATTCGAACCAAAAAGAACATAGCTGTCGAAACCCTTTTGATCGGCATACTGTCAAACTCACTAGGGGCTTCTTGATCGTATCCGAATCATAGCTTAACCTCTTTTGGGTCCGACGTGGATAGTATTCGAATCAGCTTCGTTAAACAACTCTCAAGGTCATTTGGGGGCTTCCTGTTCATACATAGGTCGTATTTGAACCAAAGAGAACATAGCTGTCGGTACCCTCTTGATCGGGAACGCCAAAGCCACTGGGGGCTATATGATCGTATTCGAATCTTCTCAACCCCTTTGGAACGATTTTCTGATCGTATACGAATCAGAAGCCTTAAATTTTTTAAGTCTTTTTTGCAAACAATTTTGGGTTTGACTTAGACCTTTTTTGGATTATATCTCAAATGTATATAAGTGTTTTATGCTTAACCCGGCTTGACTTTTTACTATAAGTCGCCAGCTTATGACAATCATCATCTATGTGGAAGCATTGGCTTCTAAGGATTGGGTTATCACCCTTACTGCACAGGTCATGTAAACCGGCAGTACAAATTCAATATCACAGTGGTTATATGTGAGGTATTATGACCCGCCCTGCGGCAAACCGCCAAGGGTTCTTGTGATCTACTTGTGTGCAGGGTAAGACTACATTTGGGTGGTTACCCGCCCTGGCTCTTGACGTTAAGTCGCCAGGGCATATGTTGTTTAAACTCTGTGCATGATTTGCAGAACTATGACTTATATAAATGCTTCAGTCCAAGCTCATCACTGAAATTGGTGTCTCAAAAGGGGTATCAATTATTGATTTTCTCAACGGCTATAGGCCATCGGGTTACAAAAATTCCGACTTACAATGAATGCGCATTAAGTCGTCATCGACCAAGAGCCACCAGGTATTTAAACTCCGGATTTACTTGTCAACCGATGAGGTATTCAAATCTTTAATAGCCAAAACTAGCTAGATTTTCATGATGATATTGAATGATTGAGGTTTTCATACCGGATTATATTATTCAAATCTTGAATAGCCAACATGGCTGGATTTCTATTATGATTATCAACAACCAGTGTTATGATTGAGGTTTTCAAAGTCGCTTTAAGTTAACGGCTATTATTTTTATCAATGGGCATGATTTATTTTACAATGGAGGAAATAGTCCCAGTCGCTCAAAGTTACACGACCTCACTTGGGGGCTACATTGTTAAAATCGAGATTACATTGAATATACAAGTCCCATGTCACTGCCAGCATGCACCATGGCACTTGGGGGCTAATGCAAAGTCATTTTTTGCTCATCTTATTGAACACCCGACTCATCACATTTTAAATGAGCCGGCCCTTGGGGGCTACCAATTGCTCCTGTCAGAAATTCAAGGCACACAAGCCTTAATCCATTATATTGAAAGATCCATTATTCAGTTGGTAGAGTACAAAGCTATTAACCTTGTGGACGTGGGTTCAAGCCCCATGGTGGAGATTACATCATTTGATGGTATTATCAATGAATCATATACAAAGTCCCAGCTCAGTAATATCTTATTGAGCCGGCCCTTGGGGGCTACACGTTGTTGCTCAAGTTTACATGATCATATTTACAAAGTCCCTGCTCATTATTGCATAATGACCCGGCCCTTGGGGGCTGCACTGGTCGAAATCTTTATGAGGATAAGGCAATTACAAGTCCCAGGTTGCTGCAAGCATGAGAACCCGACACTTGGGGGCTACAGGTGATATGCATATAAGGGAGGAATAACTTCAAATTATCAATTCTGAGAAAATCATGTATTATTATCAGAGAAATCTGCAAAGTTTATGACCCGGCGTCATCATAAGATTAACCCGGCATCAGCAACAGTTATGACCCGGTGTTATCAATATTTACAAGCCGGCAATTTTGCTCGCCAGCCTCTACATCTTTAAACCGGCGGATCACCAGATGAATCTTGAGTCCAATATGTTTATTAAGCCGGCGCCTTGGAAGCCGACTGAAGCGGATTATTCTTCACAATATTTTTTGTGAGAAACCAGCATCAGCAAATTGAGTATGAAGCTAGCTCACACATCACAAACCTTATAACTTTGGCGATTGGGGGGGGGGTGGGGTGATGAAATATCCCTCTGGTAAGCTTATAGGAATAGCATGGTAACTCACACATCGTAGACCTGATAACTTATGTACCCCTGTATTGATAACATTGGCATGAGGGGGGGTGTCGGGGATATACCCCGCGGTATGACCCGACCGCAATTGGCGACTCACTGGTGACCCGCCCGAAGCTTGGCGATTCAAAGATAACCTGCCCGATCTTGGCGACTTATTAGTAACCCGGCGGTGGGTGGATGGACAACAAGGCCCAAAGCCCAGAAGGCCGGCTCACGTTATGATGGGCCGGATTAAGAGGAAAGGGATGACGAATAATTCCTTTACGAGGAAGCAAGACCCGGACTTTTAATCAACTTGTAAGAGAAGATAGACTAGTCCTAGTCCTACTAGGACTCCACATGTAACCCGCCCCTCTAACTTATATAAGGAGGGGCAGGGCTCCCCAAAGAGGGACAGAGAACAAGAAACTATCTCTAGGGCTAGACACAAAGAGCCGGCTTGCCGGCGACTCCCTCATAATCATAATGATACCTAGCCACAAACAGCATGTAGGGTTATTACCGGATGATGTTTCCTTGAGCCCGAAGCTGTCTAAACCCTTGTCTTGTGTGTTGCGTCTCTCGTCTCGATCAACCCCTCACAAGCTACCACATAGATGTGTTGGCCTCGCGACTAAGTCCTGACACTAAGGACATCTGCCGTGAAAAAACCACGACACGGGGGGTTAACGAGATATCCCCCGGTAACTTTTGTGTGAATAGCATGGTAACTCACACATTGCAGACCTGATAAGTTACGTGACACAGTCCTGATAACTTTTGGCTAGGGGAGTGATGAAATATTGTTGGTAAACGTTGCATGGAGAACAAAAATTCTACGCACACGCAATGATCTATCCATCGAGATGTATAGCAACGAGGGGAGAGTGTGTCTATGTACCCTTGTAGACCGTAAGCGGAAGCGTTTCACAACGCGGTTGATGTAGTCGAACTTCTTCGCACTTCAACCGATCAAGTACCAAACGCACGACACCTTCGCATTTTGCACACGTTCAGCTCGGTGACGTCTCTCGCCTTCTTGATCCAGCAAGACATCGAGGTAGTAGATGAGTTCCGTCACCGCGACGGCGTGGTGACGGTGATGATGAAGTGATCTCCGCAGGGCTTAGCATAAGCACTACAAAAATATGACTGGGGTTGTAAACGGTGGAGGGGGGCGCCGCACACGGCTAGGCACAGGGGCGCAGCCAGGAATTGGATATGGAGGGGGGGGGGGTGGGGGGCGAGTCGAAACCCAAAATTTTTGGAGCCCGCAAAACATCGTAAATAGACCTTTTAACAACTATCTAAAGAATCGAATATACTTAGGCACCGTTCGGTTTCTCTCCACTCCGCTCGACTTCACGGAGCTGCAGAGCTCGGTTTGAGCTGCTCCATATAAATCTGCAGTAGCTTGCTCCGCTCCGGGAGCTGAGTTGCGGGAGCAAAGAGAAACCGAACAGGCCCTTAATATATATCCCGGATGATATACTGATCACATAACTATGAAATTTAATAAGAAATAGAAGGATATTAATTAGAAGTAATTTAGATTCCAAGGGAACAATTCATTAGTAAACTAATCTATTGTCCTACATGCTAGACTAATTAGGCTGCTAGGTTGTAATCCATAGGAAAAGTACTAGTAGTAGGGGTCGTGTATATGTGTGTACCTCTGAAACTGAGCCCTAGATCACGCACAAAGCCACAAACACTCGTGGTCTCAGCAACATGAATCCATGGCAGAATTATCACAACAGCTAACACTGCCGAAGCAACCTGCGTCCGCTTCATGATCTGTTTAGCGCCTTACCGAAAAAGGCTTCCACCCCGCTTTATATTATAAAGCACCTGCCCAAGCCAAATACCCAGCAAGGATCACACACACACACACACACACACACACACACACACAAAGGTCTCACACATTTGAGAATCCAAGGGTTAATGCTGAGGGCACAGCTCGACAAGCCCTGAAAACCAGAAAAAACATGCATGCAGCATAGGAGCAACTAGTCGGGCTCCGGGGGGGGGGGGGGGAGGGTCGAAGCGGGGGCGCCAAGCGGAAGGCCATCGATCGAAGGTCGGCGAGGAGAGTGTTGATGGCGTCCCGGTCCTGGGGGCGGCTAAGCCGCCGCCAAAGCTGCAGGTAACCACACATTTTAAAGATTGCGTCAGTAGCACGTCAAAGAGGCACCTTCTAGATGACAAGCTTATTGCGAACGGTCCAAAGCGTCCAGGCAAGGACCCCAATGTCACGTCCAATATGCGACCCTATCCAAAAGGAACTCGAAGGTCCCACCAAGGATAGACCCGCATATTGAAACGCTTTTGCAAGGTGGATATCATTACATCAACATTACATAATAGATGGGGATACATACATAAGGCACAAATCCCACAAGAATACATCAACATCATATACAAGACCAACATCCGACTACGGATGAAACATAAACAGAAACTCAAACGACATCCACCCTGCTAGCCCAGGCTGCCGACCTGGAACCTATCCCCTGATCGAAGAAGAAGCAGAAGAAGAACTCCAAAACAAGCAAACATCGCTCTCGCGTCATGATCATCGCATAACCTGTACCTGCAACTGTTTTTGTAGTAATCTGTGAGCCACGAGGACTCAGCAATACCATTACCATGGGTATCAAGACTAGCAAAGCTTAATGGGAAAGGAAGGGGGTAAAGTGGTGAGGTTGCAGCAGCGACTAAGCATATATGGTGGCTAACTTACACAAATGAGAGCGAGAAGAGAAACAAAGGAACGGTCGCCAACTAGTAATGATCAAGAAGTGATCCTGAACTCCTACTTACGTCAGACATAACCCAGAAACCGTGTTCTCCTCTCGATCAACCCCGAAAGAGACACTCACGTTTACGCACACGGTTGGTGTATTTTAGAAGAGTTTGCTTCAAGTTTACTACAACCGGATATTAACAAATTCCATCTCGCCACATAACCGCGGGCACGGCTCTCGAAAGTTTATACCCTGTCGGGTGTCCCAACTTAGCCCATGATAAGCTCTCGCGATCAACGAAGGATATTCCTTCTCCCGGAAGACCCGATCAGTCTCGGAATCCGGCTACAAGACATTTCGACAGCAATAAAACAAGACCAGCAAAGCCGCCCGGATGTGCCGACAAATCCTGATAGGAGCTGCACATATCTCGGTCTCAGGGCACACCGGATTGTCCAAACTTCCGATAGGCGAACCCAGAGTTGCCCCTGGTGGCCACCGGCGGCTGATGGTTTGGACCAGCACTCACGACGAGCACTGGCCCGGGGGGATAAAATAAGATGACCCTTGGGCTCCGGAAACCCAAGGGAAAAAGGGCATAGGTGAGGCAAATGGTAAAACCAATGTTGGGCCTTGCTGGAGGAGTCTTATTCAAAGCGAACTGTAAAGGGGGTCCCATAAATCACCCGACCGCGTTAGGGACGCAAAATCCGGGAACATAACACCGATATGCCGGAAACTAGGGCGGCAAGAGTGGAACAAAACACCAGGCATAAGGCCGAGCCTTCCACCCTTTACCAAGTATATAGATGCATTAACTAAATAAGATATATTATGATATCCCAACAAGTAAACATGTTCCAACAAGGAACAACATCTCCATGTTCCAACAAGGAACAAACTTCATCTTCACCTGCAACTAACAACGCTATAAGAGGGGCTGAGCAAAGCGGTAACATAGCCAAACAACGGTTTGCTAGGAAGGGTGCAAAAGGTTAGAGGCTGACATGGCAATTTGGGATGGCTTGAGCAGCAAGTGATAGGTAGCGCAGCATAGCGATAGAACGAAGCAACTAGCATAGCAATGATAGTAGTGAGATCCAGGGTAGCGGTCATCTTGCCTGAAATCCCGCAAGGAAGAAGAACGAGTCCATGAAGAAGACGAACGGATGAAGCCGAACCAAGCGTAGACGAACGAATCCTCACGATCGCAACGAAACGGGAACTAACAAGAAGAAGCACACAACAAGGTAAACACACCACACATGAACAAGACATGATGCTCAACCAAGTATGATGCATGACAAGGCTACATGAAGCTACTCCTGGCAAAAGATGATGCATACAAGACCAACACATCAAAGCAAGTTTAAATGAGGCCGGAAACAACATATAACAATTCTGGTAAGTCCTCATATGCAAATTTTGAAATTGGTCCAGATCTGAATATACTTTATGTTCAAGTTGTTAAACAGCAAGTTAAAATGCACCACGAAGAACTACACGAAATTCTAGTCAAGTTACATATAAAGTTCATTAGATTCGGAGCTACGGCCTAGAGGATATGAGCAAAACAAGTTAAACATGGCATTGATGCAAAATGAATACAAACATCAAAAAAAAACCTCAAAACAAGGATGCAACATGATAATATGAAACTACATGCAAAATCAAGCAAGTTTCATATAGAGCACACTCAAAACGGAGCAACGGTTCAACACACACTCTATACAAGTCATGACAACAATCTGTCCAAAACAGGAACTAGGCATATTGCAAGCATCAAAACAACATGCTACAGCATCTCAACATGAGAAGAAAAGGCATGGGCATGATTTAAAGGTAAATCATTACAAAACATGAACACTGAGCTATCTCCAGAAATCACGAGAACATGCTCAAACACGCATGGCAAGATTGCAAATAATAACAGTTTCAGACTTATCAGGAAATAACATCAGGTTGCAATGTTTAGAGCTATCAAACAACATGTTACAAGAACTTAACATGGCAAAAAAATGCATGACATGAATCTACTAATTGCATAGAACAAAAGTCCCTTACTGATCATGAGCCAAAAAGGATCAGAAAATATTATGGCACCCATGTAAACATAGCAACTTATATTACAGATTCATACATGGCAGGAACAACAATAAGTAGGCATGTTGGTGAGCTTGAACCACTCACCACAGAGCAATACATGGCATGGAAAGGCAACTCACCGTAAGAAGACATGTTTATGAAGCTAAGCATGGCAAGAACAACATCATAGCATACACGGATCAACTACAACAACCTTGGCAAAATTGAATAACATGTAAACAACCTGCAAGGAAACATTTTATAGCAAAAGTAGAGCTCGATTGACTCAAGCTATGGCACTCCATAATTGCAAACAAGGGCATGGATGGATAGAGAATAACCATATTTTCAAAACATCCTTCCTGAAGTATCTCAAAATAAGCATGGATCTCTCGGTAGCATCAAGTTTACATGGCATAAAAATATCAGCAGAACAGGGGCTGAAATCAGCAACATCATGAAGCCTAGTTTGCATGCTTGTGCTAGTCACCATAGAGATCACAAAAATACATGGCATACACCCTTGTAAAGATGGCATGGCATATTACAAAACACATGTAGGACTCAAGTTCATAGGGTGCACACATCAATCATGGCAAAAATGACAAAAGTGCATGTTCTGATAAGAATCTGAAACTAACATCACATAGCCCTTTTCTAACAGCATTTCGGGCATCAAGATGAACTCAAATGAACATGGTGCAATGGCACGAAATGATGCACTCGTTGAGACGAACAATTCGACATATTACACGCACGAAACGGAGCTACGGATGCAGAGATATGATGGCATGAACATGGCATGAAAATAACGAAAAAATCTGGGACTTAGCAGAAATAACCACACCGGATCTAGGGTTGACCGGGCACGCATCACGAGGCGGCGGCGGAGTTCGTCGGAGAGGCGAGGGGGCGGCCGGAGTTGGCCGGATCCGGGGCACCACGCCCGGATCTGACCGGAGCAGGGCGGCGGCGCTATGGGCTCCGGGCGGCGGGAGCTTGAGGCGAGGGGCGAGGCGAGGCCGGATGGCGCGGGCGCCCGGCGAGGTGGCGGGCGAGGCCGGGCGCGCCTGGCCGGGCGGCCGGAGGCGGGCGGCCGAGGCGGCGGAAGGGCGCGGCGAGGTGCCGGAGGCGGAGGGATCCGGGCCGCCGGGCGAGGGCGCGGCGGGCGGCCGGGCGCGGCGGTCGCCGGCGAGGCGCTGGATGCGGGCGGCGCGGCCAGGCGTGGGTCTTGCCGCTTAGGGGCGGGCCGGATCTGGCCCCTGCGGCGGCGCGCGGATCGGGCGCAGGGAGGCGACGTGGGCGCCGCCTGCTGGCTGGGCGGCGGCGATGATGACGTGACGCGACGCCATTCGTCGGAGTGAGGTGGCGGCGACGGCTGGACATTGTCCGGCGCGGGGACGAAATGTCCGACGGCGCGCGGGGAGCGGGGCTAGGGTTGGACTGCGCGAAAATCCGGAGGGGATCACATATTTATAGGTAGAGGGAGCTAGGAGAGTCCAAATGAGGAGCGGTTTTCGGCCATGCGATCGTGATCAAACGACCGAGAGCATAGAGGGGAGTTTGCTGGGTTTTGGGCCACTTTGGAAGGGGTGTTGGGCTGCAAGGAGAAGGAGGCTTTTGCGGTTACCCGGTTAACCGTTGGAGTATCAAACGACCTCCAAATGATCCGAAACTTGACAGGCGGTCTACCGGTGCTATTCCAATGCCGCTTGACAAACCTCGGTCCATTCCGAGACCGTTTAACACCCTCACACGAAAAGAGGCAAAAGGGGGCGCCGGGAAACATAGGAGTGCCGGATTGCAAAACGGACAACGGGGAAAATGCTCGGATGCATGAGACGAACACGTATGCAAAATGAAATGCACATGATGACATGATATGAAATGCAGATGATGACATGGCAAAGAGAGACACGCAAGCACATGACATGGCAACGACGGCGAATAACTGGCAGACACCTGGCGCATCGAATCCGGGGCGTTACAACACTCCTCTACTAACAAGAGATCTCGTCCCGAGATCTTAGGACCGAGACGGCAGGAAAAAAGGGATGAGGTGAAACAAAAACTCAAGAGAAGAAGCAAAGAATCGAGAGCACTCGAGAAGAAGAGAGAACCGACGAGAATGACGAGAATCAAAAGCTCACGGAATCAGATAGACTATGAAACCATTCCGGTTAGAACGAGATAAGAAAACGAATAAGACTGGAAGGATTTAGGCAGCACTCCTGCTGAAAATGGAAGGATTAGAACATGAACTTGAGAGGATGGAATGGTACTTGATGAACTCTTGAAAAATGAATTAAATCACGAAGAACCACCGTGAAGAACTCCGGTAACAAAAGGATGATGAGATACAATTGAAGGATGGAAAGAATAAGGATTAAGTCTTGCGGTGATTTAGATGGAGCTTCGCGACGAGATGGCCGAGGAAATTGAACTCCGGAAAAGAAAAGATGAAAAACACTCGGAAAATAGAATTTATTCATTACGAACAAACTCCGAAGGAAGGGATTAATCACTTGGATGAAATAAGAATAAGATTTATTGTATGCTTATCCTTCATCAAATTAAATTGATGACAAACAATGGATTTGGCATGCAACTTATTCTTATTGAAAAGGATTGAGAAGTGACATAACGCAAACTTGAGAAGATCTTCATGAACCACCGGTAGGATTCGAAAGAACGATTGGATTAAAATGATAATCAAGGAAAAAGAATCTGAATGAACCACCGTAAGAATTCGGAAATGACTGACGAAACAGAAAGAAACACCGGGAAGAATTAGAAGAACAAATATGCTCGAGGGGATTTAGATGCAAAAGAACAAAGAGATCATGAGCTGATTAAAGAACACTTGACGAAGCACTGGGATAATATTGAGATGAACGAAGGGGCACGGATATAGAATAATTGAGAGAACGAAGCTGAAAACTTGGAACGAAGAAATCTTCCGAAAAGATGGCCTCCGGATGATTGAGACGGATTATAACTCCTGAAATACTCCGGATGGATGAAAAGAATTTGCATGACTGGAAACAATTAGATAGGATAGGACCATGAATCTCCAGGGGAACAGACAAGTTTTAAGAGAAACTCTACTTCGGTCTTCAAGGACGACGATAAACATCACCGAAATTAATGAGATACTCCGGAAGAATGAAAAACTGAGATGTTGAGCCAACAATGAAATGATTTGAAATTGATCTTGGAAAAGGCATGTGACTGATGGAATCCATTCTTACGTCACATTTCAAAAAGTATTAGAGAATAGCTCCGGGAAATTAGAAGAGTCGGGAAATATCCTAGGAAAAGACCTGTGGGTTAGGGCCGACTAAAAGAAAACACCGTTGGAAAGGGATGATGAACAGATAGATGATGCACCGGAACAATTGAAAGATTTGAATGAGGTGACAACCTCGAATTAATTGGAACATAGACGGATCTCCTGAGATTTCTTACGAACTCCGGGATGATTGAATGGCGAGAGACAAATGAGCAAGGAGAACACTTGATCCAAGGAAAGAATATAATCACTACCGAAAAACTTGAATTGAATCCATCGGAAAAGAAAGAGATGAAGAATGACGAACTAGACGTGAATTCACCAGTTGAGATAATTTACGAAAGACTGAAGAGGTTCCGCACGAATGAGATAGCTGGTCGAGAGAGAGTCAGACTCCGCAAAGAAAAGGGTGGGAGGGCGGGAAAACAAAGGCAACTTGGAAGGGGAAAACGACGAATAACTTGAAGAGAAAAAACCGGTTGAGAACAATGAGGATAGAAAGCAAAGACTTCACACGAGTAGGATCGATACTCGATTACAAACTCCGGTTTCGAGAAGAAGAAGGGGTGGGCGGGTGGGAAAAGAAAACAACTGAGGATTGAACGCAAAGATGAAGATGGTCGAGTCGACTTGACGAGAAATGCACCGGACAAAAGAGGATGGACAACTCACGACACTAACCACGTGATCCTAAAGAAAAATTTGAACGGGAAGAGGAGTAATTCAAAACACCTACGTCAAGATTCCTCACAGCTGACGAAGGGGCAGAGGAGTAAAAAATTCCTACTCCGATATAACTAGACTCAAAACAGTTTATTCTAGACTCAACATCGGCCAAACTACACGATCAATCAAGGGGCTCCTAAGGTCGGTCGAGGCTCTGATACCAACTTGTCACGCCCAATATGCGACCCTATCCAAAAGGAACTCGAAGGTCCCACCAAGGATAGACCCAAGATATTGAAACGCTTTTGCAAGGTGGATATCATTACATCAACATTACATAATAGATGGGGATACATACATAAGGCACAAATGCCACAAGAATACATCAACATCATATACAAGACCAACATCCGACTACGGATGAAACATAAACAGAAACTCAAACGACATCCACCCTGCTAGCCCAGGCTGCCGACCTGGAACCTATCCCCTGATCGAAGAAGAAGCAGAAGAAGAACTCCAACACAAGCAAACATCGCTCTCGTGTCATGATCATCGCATAACCTGTACCTGCAACTGTTGTTGTAGTAATCTGTGAGCCACGAGGACTCAGCAATCCCATTACCATGGGTATCAAGACTAGCAAAGCTTAATGGGAAAGGAAGGGGTAAAGTGGTGAGGTTGCAGCAGCGACTAAGCATATATGGTGGCTAACTTACGCAAATGAGAGCGAGAAGAGAAACAAAGGAACGGTCGCCAACTAGAAATGATCAAGAAGTGATCCTGAACTCCTACTTACGCCAGACATAACCCAGAAACCGTGTTCTCCTCTCGATCCACCCCGAAAAGAGACACTCACGGTTACGCACACGGTTGGTGTATTTTAGAAGAGTTTGCTTCAAGTTTACTACAACCGGATATCAACAAATTCCCATCTGTCACATAACCGCTGGCACGGCTCTCGAAAAGTTTATACCCTGCAGGGGTGTACCAACTTAGCCCATGATAAGCTCTCGCGATCAACTAAGGATATTACTTCTCCCCGGGAAGACACGATAAGTCTCGGAATACCGGCTACAAGACATTTCGACAGCAAGAAAACAAGACCAAAGAAGCCGCCGGATGTGCCGACAAATCCTGATAGGAGCTACACATATCTCGGTCTCGTGGCACACCGGATTGTCCAAACTTCCGATAGGCGAACCCAGAGTTGCCTGGTGGCCACCGCGGTCGATGGTTTGGACGAGCACTCACGACGAGCACTGGCCCGGGGGGTAAAATAAGATGACCCTTGGGCTCCGGAAACCCAAGGGAAAAAAGGGCATAGGTGAGGCAAATGGTAAAACCAATGTTGGGCCTTGCTGGAGGAGTCTTATTCAAAGCGAACTGTCAAGTGGGTCCCATAAATCACCCGACCGCGTTAGGGACGCAAAATCCGGGAACATAACACCGATATGCCGGAAACTAGGGCGGCAAGAGTGGAACAAAACACCAGGCATAAGGCCGAGCCTTCCACCCTTTACCAAGCATATAGATGCATTAATTAAATAAGATATATTGTGATATCCCAACAAGTAAACATGTTCCAACAAGGAACAACATCTCCATGTTCCAACAAGGAACAAACTTCATCTTCACCTGCAACTAACAACGCTATAAGAGGGGCTGAGCAAAGCGGTAACATAGCCAAACAATGGTTTGCTAGGAAGGGTGCAAAAGATTAGAGACTGACATGGCAATTTGGGATGGCTTGAGCAAAGAAGTGATAGGTAGCGCAGCATAGCGATAGAACGAAGCAACTAGCATAGCAATGATAGTAGTGAGATCCAGGGTAGCGGTCATCTTGCCTGAAATCCCGCAAGGAAGAAGAACGAGTCCATGAAGAAGACGAACGGATGAAGCCGAACCAAGCGTGAGCGAACGAATCCTCACGATCGCAACGAAACGGGAACTAACAAGAAGAAGCACACAACAAGGTAAACACACCACACATGAACAAGACATGATGCTCAACCAAGTATGATGCATGACAAGGCTACATGAAGCTACTCCTGGCAAAAGATGATGCATACAAGACCAACACATCAAAGCAAGTTTAAATGAGGCCGGAAACAACATATAACAATTCCGTAAGTCCTCATATGCAAATTTTGAAATTGGTCCAGATCTGAATATACTTTATGTTCAAGTTGTTAAACAGCAAGTTAAAATGCACCACGAAGAACTACACGAAATTCTAGTCAAGTTACATATAAAGTTCATTAGATTCGGAGCTACGGCCTAGAAGATATGAGCAAAACAAGTTAAACATGGCATTGATGCAAAATGAATACAAACATCGAAAAAACACCTCAAAACACGGATGCAACATGATAATATGAAACTACATGCAAAATCAAGCAAGTTTCATATAGAGCACACTCAAAACGGAGCAACGGTTCAACACATACACTCTATACAAGTCATGACAACAATCTGTCCAAAACAGCAACTAGGCATATTGCAAGCATCAAAACAACATGCTACAGCATCTCAACATGAGAACAAAAGGCATGGGCATGATTTACAGGTAAAGCATTACAAAACATGAACACTGAGCTATCTCCAGAAATCACTAGAACATGCTCAAACACGCATGGCAAGATTGCAAATAATAACAGTTTCAGACTTGTCAGGAAATAACATAAGGTTGCAATGTTTAGAGCTATCAAACAACATGTTACAGGAACTTAACATGGCAAAAAAAGGCATGGCATGAATCTAATGATTGCATAGAACAAAAGTCCCTTACTGACCATGAGCCAAAAAGGAACAAAAAATATGATGGCACCCATGTAAACATAGCAAGTTATATTACAGATTCATACATGGCAGGAACAACAATAAGTAGGCATGTTGGTGAGCTTGAACCACTCACCACAGAGATATACATGGCATGGCAAGGAAACTCACCGTAAGAAGACATGTTTATGAAGCTAAGCATGGCAAGAACAACATCATAGCATACACGGATCAACTACAACAACCTTGGAAAAATTGAATAACATGTAAACAACCTGCCAGGAAACATTTTATAGAAAAAGTAGAGCTCGATTGACTCAAGCTATGGCATTCCATAATTGCAAAAAAGGGCATGGATGGATAGAGAATGACCATATGTTCAAAACATCCTTACTGAAGTATCTCAAAATAAGCATGGATCTCTCGGTAGCATCAAGTTTACATGGCATAAAAATATCAATGAGAACAGGGGCTGAAATCAGCAACATCATGAAGCCTAGTTTGCATGCTTGTGCTGGTCACCACAGAGATCACAAAATACATGGCATACACCCCTGTAAAGATGGCATGGCATATGACAAAACACATGTAGGACTCAAGTTCATAGGGTGCACACATCAATCATGGCAAAAATGACAAAAGTGCATGTTCTGATAAGAATCTGAAACTAACATCACATAGCCCTTTTCTAACAGCATTTCGGGCATCAAGATGAACTCAAATGAACATGGTGCAATGGAATGCAATGGAATGAAATGATGTACTCGCAGAGATATGATGGCATGAACATGGCATGAAAATAACGAAAAAATCTGGGACTTAGCAGAAATAACCACACAGGATCTAGGGTTGACCGGGCACGCATCACGAGGCAGCGGCGGAGTTCGTCGGAGAGGCGAGGGGGCGGCCGGAGTTGGCCGGATCCGGGGCACCACGCCCGGATCTGACCGGAGCAGGGCGGCGGCGGCCATGGGCTCCGGCGGCGGGGAGCTTGGAGGCGAGGGGCGAGGCGAGGGCCGGCAGATGGCGCGGGCGCGCGCCGGGCGAGGTGGCGGCGAGGTCGGGCGCTGCTCGCCGGGCGGGCCGGAGGCAAAGGCGGCCGAGGCGGCGGAAGGGGCGCGACGAGGTGCCGGAGGCGGAGGGGATCCGGGCCGGCCGGGCGAGGGCGCGGCCGTTGCCGGGCGGCGGCGGTCACCGGCGAGGCGTGGAGCTGTGGGCGGGGGTAGCGTGGTCTCGCCCGGGCGGGCCGGATTCGGGCCTCAGCGGCGGCGCGCGCGGATCGGGCGCAGGGAGGCGACGTGGCGCCGCCTGGCCGCGGGCGGCGGCGATGATGACGTGGCGCGACGCCATTCGTCGGAGTGAGGTGGCGGCGACGGCTGGACATTGTCCGGCGCGGGGACGAAATGTCCGGCGGCCAGGAGCGGGCTAGGTTGGACTGCGCGAAAATCCGGAGGGGATCACATATTTATAGGTAGAGGGAGCTAGGAGAGTCCAAATGAGGAGCAGTTTTCGGCCACGCGATCGTGATCGAACGACCGAGAGCATAGAGGGGAGTTTGCTGGGTTTTGGGCCACTTTGGAAGGGGTGTTGGGATGCAAGGAGAAGGAGGCTTTTGCGGTTACCCGGTTAACCGTTGGAGTATCAAACGACCTCCAAATGATCCGAAACTTGACAGGCGGTCTACCGGTGCTATACCAAGGCCGCTTGACAAACCTCGGTCCATTCCGAGACCGTTTAACACCCTCACATGAAAAGAGGCAAAAGGGGGCGCCGGGAAACATAAGAGTGCCGGATTGCAAAACGGACAACGGGGAAAATGCTCGGATGCATGAGACGAACACGTATGCAAAATGAAATGCACATGATGACATGATATGAAATGCAGATGATGACATGGCAAAGAGAGACATGCAAGCACATGACATGGCAACGACGGCGAATAACTGGCAGACACCTGGCGCATCGAATCCGGGGCGTTACATCCAACTCATAGCCATCTAATATGGCGGTAGCGGGAAGGGAAGGCGTGGATTTCCATAAGCAGGTCAGGGAAGTTGGTGTTACACCACTGGCCACCGACAGCCTCGCGGAAACAGGACCATAGAAACTGAGCCATGGAGCAAGAAAAGAAGATGTGGTTAGCATCCTCCACCATGCCACACAAGGGGGAAATCCCATCTCCAGGTCCATTACGCTTAAGGACCTCCACCCCGGATGGGAGATGCCCGCGAATCCATTGCCATAGGAAGTTCCTAATTTTTAGGGGCAACCGGATATCCCAAATCAAACTAAAGGGCTCGGGGGCCGTCGAGGGGGCGATGGCCGCGTAGAGAGATTTGGTGGAGAAACAGCCAGAGGGCTCCAGTCGCCAAGATATGGCGTCCGGGGTGTCGGCGACGTTCATCGGGAGGAGGGCGATGTCCTGGAGGAGGGCATCCCATGCGGCCACTTCTGGCGGGCCAATGGGGCGGCGGAAGGCGAGGCGCCCTAAGTCAATAAGGGCCGTCTCGACAGAGACCCAAGGGTCCACCGCGATGGCGAAGAGCTCCGGAAATCGCACGGCCAGGGGGAGGCCGCCGATCCACCGATCAAACCAGAATAAGGTCGAGGACCCAGTACCAACCGAGATGGACGTGCCAATGTGGAGTACCGGTAGCAGCTGGATGACGGCCTACCAAAACTGGGAGCCACCAGAGCGCTGACAGAATGCTAGTGGTTGGCCCCGAAGGTACTTGTTCCGGATGATGGTGAGCCAAAGGCCTCCATCGCCATTGGCAATGCGCTAGAGCCAACGGGTCAGGAGGGCAATGTTCATGCGCCGGGAGGACAAAATCCCAAGACTGCCCTGGTCCTTGGGTTTGCAAATATCGGGCCAGCTCACCATATGGTACTTCTGCTTATCACCCTCACCAGCCCAGAAGAATCTGGAATGGTGCTTGGCGATTTCCTGATGTAGAGTCTCATGTATGCTATAGAAGCTCATGAGGAACTAAAGAAGGCTGGCAAGCGAGGAGTTGATGAGGATCACACGAGCTGCCTTCGACAACCAGCGCCCTTTCCAGGGCTCAACCCGATGTCGCATCCGGGTCACCGTGGGGCGAAGGTCCGCCACGGTGAGGCACGAATCACTAATGGGGATCCCCAGGTAGATCGTGGGGAAAGAAGCCAACCGACGATTCAGTCGGTCCGCAATAGCCTGTGCTTCATCCAGGGAACACCCAAGAACCATCACTTCGCTCTTATTGAATTTGATAGTTAACCCCGACATCTGTTGGAAGCACAGGAGGAGGAACTTCACGTTAGCCATGTCCTGAACTGTGCCCTCCACCATTATTATGATATCATCCGCATATTGCCGGAGGGAGACCCCTCCCGCTCCGACTAGATGGAGGACAATGCCGCGGATATGGCCGGCAGCTTTGGCCTTGTCAAGGATGGTGGCAAGGGCATCAACCACCATGTTGAACAGGAACCGCGAGAAACGGTCACCCTGACGGACCCCACACAGGGTGGGGAAGTATGGCCCAACATCATCGGTAATGTTCACAGCGGTCCGGCCACAGGATACAAGCTGCATAACTCTAGTCACCCACCGGTCGTCAAAGCCCTTGCGGAATAGCACATCCCGCAAGAAGGGCCCGTGAACCGTGTCGTACACTTTGTGGAAGTCAAGCTTCAGGAAGACTGCACGATGGTGTTTCACCCGGACCTCGGGGAGTACTTAGTGGAAGACTAACACCCCATCCGGAATAAATCAGCTTCGAATGAAGGCAGATTGGTTAGGGTGGGTAACTGCGTCAGCGAGCAGGGTCACCCTATTGGCGTACCCTTTAGCCAGGATCCGGAATATCACATTTATCACTGTGATGGGACGAAACTGGCGGATGTCGGAGGCGCCCGGGACCTTGGGGATCAAGGTAACGATCCCATAGTTAAGACGCCCAAGATCCATGGACCCCGAGTAGAGCTCCTCAAACAGGGCCATGACCTCCTGCTTGATGGTCTGCCAGAACGTTTTGAAGAACATTACGGGCAGGCCATCCGACCCCGGTGCCAAGGAGGGGTTCATCCCCTTAATAGCGGCGAAGACCTTGTCTTTGGTGGAGGGGGCCACCAAAGCCGCATTGGCCTCAACAGAGAACAACTGGTTACTCGACCATATGTCAGGAGCGAGGCTAGCCCCACACCGAGGGGTGGGGGTAAATAGAGCTTTGTAGAAACCATCAACATGGGCACGGATGGACGAGGGGCGAACGAGAGGCGTATCTCCATCCCATAGACAGTGGATGGAGTTCCGACGCCGCCGCCCGTTAGCGATCGCCTGGAAATAGGCGGTGTCAGGTGGTAGGTGCGACATATGCCAACGGGTGGCTTATCATTGCGGGAGCCAATAAGACATCGCCGGTGCCTGGCAACGGGATAAGGCGAAGACATGCACGCCGGCGGATCTTACTCAGCTTCGGAGCTCTCCGTGGAGATAACACTCCTATTGCTGCTCTGCGGGGTCTCCGCATGGTCACCATATCAACAAGTAGCTACAAGTAGCTACAAGTGCAAGGCTAGCTCTCTTCTCCCCTTAATGTGGTGTCTAAAACTCTAAGAGATCAACCCTTTGCATGGGTGCCCTGGGGGGTTTATATAGGCCTACTTCTGTGGGTACAATGGTAATCTGGCTGGGCGTGGGCCCTAGCCATCAGTGTCTATGTTCGCCGGCTTCTCCGCCGGCCGCTGGGGCCCGCTGATTGGTGGGTCCTGCCAGCTACCGGCCTGCTGGTCGACAAGCTGGCCCCACCGCTTGGTGGTCTTGTCGGGGGCTGGTTACTGTTGCCTCACTCTTGATGACGAGGGCTTTGTCGAGGTAAGCATGGCTACAGTGCCGCCGCCTAGCGGGCTCTCACTGTAGCCTTACCTTGTCTTGTCTCCTTAATGAGGAGCCTCCTTCGAGGGAGGGAGCAAGCCGGCTACTGGGAGCCGGCCACATCCCAGGCTGACTAGGGGAGGCTTGGCCGCCTTCGGGCGTCTCTCGGACTGAAGGGGCCCGCCCGCTGTGAGCCGTCTTGACCTTTGTCGTGGGTGATGTCATGGTCAACATGGCAACAAAGGTTGCTCGGACGGGTTATGGCCGCCTCAGACGGGCGATTCTCGGCCATGCATGCTCCAGATTTCGGGGTGGCAGGCTTCACTGTGAGCCACGCCCCGGCCTCATCGCCGTTATGTGGGTGCAGAGTTTGAGGGTACGATCTTGGTCGCCTGCTGGGGGCCGGCTTCTTGGAGTCGGCCTTCTCGTGGCCGGCTTCTTGGAGTCAGCCCTCTCGTGGCTTTCTTCATGAGGGTTTTGGGATCGGGCCGCCTCCCGGTAGCCGGCCTGAGAGACAGCCGGCCAGGGGAAGGCGGCCCTATGCCCAAGGTGCTTGAAGGCTCGATCAACCTGTAATTTTTCTGAAGAGCCAGGGGGAGCCGGCTAGGCTACCCGTGGTCATTTACTCCGAAAGTAGTCCCCGAAGCTGGTTGGACTTCGAGGCTGAAGGGAGGACGAGAAGCTCGACCAGCTTCCTATCTAGAGGAGCCGGCAGCTGGGAGCCGGCTTTGATTAGGTGAGCCGTCTTGGGGAGGCTATGAAGCTTGAAGGCGGGAACCAGGTGGCTCGCGTGCCAGGCTACGAGCTGGCCACTCGCCGCCTGCGCGTCACATGGCACTCTTTGGCTGGAAGGCCCTGCGAGCCCATGCGCGCGACGGGACGTCGCCGTAGACCGGGGCCCGCCACTTCCAGGCCTCGGCCCAAGAGTGGATCTTCTATGGCCCGAACGGGCCGCTCGCCTCCGACGGCAGTTTCCGCACGCCGTTAGGGCATAATAATCGCGAGACGTGGGGGAGTGGGTGCAGTTAATCCCACGTCCCCCCACGCCTCGCCTCCTCGGCTTCGCCACACGAGGCTATAAGTAGTGGGAGGAGGGGGAGCGGCAGACGCTCGCACGCTCGCCCTCGCTCCGCCATTTCTTCTTCTTCCTCCTCCTCTCCGTCGCCGCAGCTCCTCGTCGCCGCGCTGCCCTTCCGCCAATCCTCTTGGTGTGCTGTAGCTCTGCTGCAGCTGGGTCGCGCGCCCTTCACTTCCGCGGCTTTCCCGACGCCTCTCCATCCTCATGGCGCTGTCCAGTTCCTGGGACGGCTCCAACGTCCATGAGGACCACGTAGATTTCCTCCGCAAGACGCGGCGGGCACGGACTATGTGCGGGTCCGTCTTGCACTGGAGAAGGAGATCTCACCAGAGCCGGAGGAGGACGAGCGGGTGATCTTTTCGCCAGATCGCTCGCGCTGGGCGTCGGCTCGCTTCGCGAGCGGATTCTTCCGCGCCTTTCTCGAGTTCTATCATCTCCAGCCGCACAACCTCACTCCAAACACGGTGATGCTGCTGTCGGCCTTCCTCACTCTGTGCGAAGGCTTTCTTGGCGTCCTCCCCACCCTCGAACTCTGGGGGGAATTCCTCCAGTGCAAGCCTGGCACCGTTGTGGCGAGCGTGCCCGCCCCATGTGGTTCCTTCATCGCCATTCGGAGATCGGGCGACAATCCGTTTCTGCCCATTGCGCTGATCCAGTCGGTGAAGCTCTGGCTAAAATCTTACTTCTACGTGAAGAACGTCGCTCCGCAAGGTGACTTCGCCAATCTGCCGGCTTACATAGCCGGCCCGCTTGCTGGGAGGCAGCCTTCATGGTCCTACTGATCCAGGATGCTGTCTCCGGCTGGGGCCGCCGCCGTCGCACGGCTCCGTGTGATGGTCCAATCAGAAGGCTTGATCGGGGCCGATCTGGTAGCCGCCTTCGTGGAGCGACGGGTGCTCCCACTCCAAGGCCGACCTCATATGATCTGCCAGATGAGCGGCCGTTTCGACCCAAGTCAGCTAAGCACCAAGGAGATGCCTCATGACGAGGTATCATACATGGTGAATTATATCACCAACTGCAAGCTCACCGAGGAGTGGCGGTACGGCAAGGAGCCGTACTCTCGCGCCAATCCTCCGCCTTCGGTAAGCTTCCCTTCTTTTCTCTTCTCTTGTTGCCGAGTTCATAATGGCCGACTCTTGATCAGTCGACTTGTTTTAAGCAGAGCCCCCTTCTTCGACCGGCGGCCGGAGCCGCGGGGGTGGAGCGCCAGTTCGTCCCCGACCGCGCGACGGACGACTTTGACGATCCAGACTTGGGGGCGGCCGCCCTAGACGACGACGTCGTAGGGGGAGGCGGTGAAGCAGGCGGCCCCGAGCTCGGAGCCGGCTTCGGGGACTGGCTGGATGACGATGAGGCCGAAGTTGTTCCGCGCTGTCAGCCGGCGTCTGATCATCAAGGCGCGGGCTCATCTGCCGCGCCGGCTGCTCGTGGTGGCGCGCAGAAACGCCGGGCCGCGCCGACCCTCTTTGGCAGTGTCAGCCGAAGAGGCCCAAGGGTTCCGCGGCGGCGACCAAGCGGGACGAGGCGGCCGCGAAGGCGGCCCGCTTCCGCAAGGTGGTGAAGCAGCCGCAGGCGGTTTCGGCGTAAGTGTCAATTTTCTCACGCCTTTCTTTTTTCTCTTCGGTTGATATTCTTCTAAGCCATTTCCTTGACTTATCAAACAGGGCCCCGCTTTCTCTCGAGTGGGTCCCTGCCGCCTCCATAGTTGGAGCGGCGGGAGGGTCTTTGAGCACCCGCCGCGCGGATCCCCGTGCCGATCTCCTAGCGGCGAAGGAGCGGAACGCGCGGGAGGCGCAGGAGGAGCAGGAGGCGGAGGAGCGGAGGGCGGCTAAGGAGACGACGGAGAAGTCGGCGGAGGCGCAAGCCGACGCGGCGGCCAAGGCCCAGGCGGAGGCTGCGGCCGCAGAGAGGGAGGCGGAGGCCCTGCGTGACCAGCCTCCGCAGCTCATCATCCCCCTTCACACCATGGACCGTGATATTCCAGATTCTCCGCCGGAGGAAACCGGCCGCGACCGGCCGGCGATGAAGAGGGAGAAGGGAGACGCAGTCGGGCTGGAGGGGTAGGCGGCACCGTCAATGCCGGCTGGAACGGGCCAGGGCGGCCAACCTGACATGCCGCCTGAGCAGCCGGCTGGAGGTGAGCCGACTGTGGGGGCGGATCTTGTGGTTCTGCCGCCGTCTCGCCGGCGCGCGGGGGATGCGACTTCAGCGCCGGAGCCGCAGAAAGCCGCGGGCACCAGCTCGTCGGCTCAGGATATGGAGGCGGCCAGCGCCAGCTCGTCTGGGTGGACGCCCGGTGGTGGGACGGCCGAGCTGAATGTGGCGGCACAGGAGGTCCGGAGCTGGCTTCAGGCCCACGCCACCGCGCTGAAGCAGTATACTCAAGAGTTTCTCACGACGCGGACGGTCATTCGGGTGAGTCCTCCCGTTTTTCGTCGATTGCTCTTGATTTCTTCCGTGGGGGCGCCAACACTCCACTGGTGTAGTCCCCGAAGTTCGAGTCGGCCACGAGCAAAGCGGCTTGGAACTTCTTAGTAGACTTCGATTGTTGTCTTGTTCTTATTCGCACCTCCGTCCTATTTGCAGGAATATCACAATCTCCGCGCGGCTGCTTTCAACTCCCAGGCCCAGGAGATGAACCAGAAGACCGCTGATCTGACTGAGAGCCGGAGTAAGTGCTTCATTTTTATCTCATGTGGGGCGCGTCAGCGCACCCACTAGGTGTAGTCCCCGAGATTCGGGCCGACTGCTGAGCAGTCGGGTCGGATCTTTCCTGACGACTTCTTCCTTATTGCTTTTTTTTCTTCTTCTTCATATCTGCAGGGGCCAATGCCAACTTGAGGGAGCAGCTAGGCGGGGTCCAGACCGCCCTTCGCGCCAGGGAAACCGAGTGCAACGCCTTGGCCCAGGAGCGTGATCGCTTGGCCAAGAAACTGGCCAACTAGGAGGAGAGCCATAAGGCGGCCCTGAAGACGGCGCAGGACAGCGAGGCCGCCCTCAAAGCCGAATATGAGACCGAGGCGGCGAGCAGGGCTAAGGCGAAGCAAGCGCTGAGCGAAGGCTATGGGCGGATTGAGGATTTAATTGACGGTAGGCCGCCTTCTTCTTCGTCCCTTTGCTTGCCCCTTTTCATCTGATTAGTCTTCTGACTTTGTGCCACTCCTTTCTTCTTTGTGCAGATTACTTTCGTGGTTACTCCGTTGCCGCCAGCCAAGCTATCGAGGCCCACCGCGATGCACGACGACAGGCGGGGGTCGAGATCGCACCGGATGCTAGCCGGTCACTTGAGGAGCAGCTTCTGGCGATTTAGGCGCTGGCTCAGCTGCACACCGCATGCTCCGCATTGCCTTCAGCGTGTCGGGCGCAGTGCTGGCCGCCTCTCGCCCGGTGAGGCGGTTCCTCGCACCAGTCGGATCGCCGACCGGCCGGAGGTAGCAATGGCCGCCGAGGCCTGGAAGGCTTCTGCAGCTCGGTCCGGCGCTAGGCGGGTGCTGGAGTTCGTCCGAGCTTGGTATCCTAGGCTAAACTTGGCCCAGCTGAGCACCTGGCGGCGGGAGGCCGACGAAGAGCTGGAGGCGGTGCGGCACCAGTGCCTTTGCCCCTGAGGTAAATGATTACGGTGTCGCTCTGCCGGAGGAGTGGTTCGGGCTGAACCCGGTAGAAGGTGAAGACTCGGCGGAGGAGATCGCTTTCAGCGACGAGGGCGAAGAGGAAGAGGGGGAGGATGGCGAAGACATTGTGCCAGACGGTGAAGCGACCAGCCAGCCTCAGCTTGATCGTGCCTCCAAAGAACGGCAGGCGCTGCAAGCGCCTACCGCAAGAGGTGACGATCATGCCGAGACTCTCCAGCCGGCCACTCCTCCAGCCGGCACTGCCGTCTCCACCAACCTGCCCGACTCGCCTGTTGCTCCATTGGCCTGATCCGCCGTCTTTGCTTTCTTGCTCGTTATTCTTTGAACAACTTTTATTAAATTTGCGCAGTTCCATCCAGTGGGGGTGTATTCAAACTATGTTGAATGCTGGCCTTTCGAAGGCCTTTTGTGTAAATATAATCATGCATGTGCTTGGCTTCCGTTCATATTTGCTTTTCATCCTTTTGGTTGTTTCCTTTGCCGCCTTCCCTTGGTCGCCGCCTTCCCAGCCGGACAGCTGCTTTGCAGTCTGTGGATGGGGAAGAGCTTGGCCGTTTTGGGAAGGCAAGTACTCGAGCTTTCTTAGATTGTAGCAAGGTGAACGGGAAGCCAGCCAGCCGGCTGCTTTGACAGCCGGTCGGCGGGGTGGGAAGCCGGCTTGTGTTATATAAGTTCATTAGTCCTTAGCCGTTTTTCATGTGGGCATCCTTTCCTGCCTTTGGCTCTTGCCAGCCGGACAGTCGATTCGTCGAGCCGCGACTTTTGACAAGAGAGGGCTTGGGTGCCGGCACACTACTTGTCTGACTGCAGGTAGAACTTGGATATAACTCAAGGCGGCAAGTCCCCGAACCGACTGGTCGAACCCGGTGCCGGACGAGAAAACAAATGTAGTGACATAATCATAGGCATGATACTCGTCATTCATAGATAAAAGAGGGTAGTCCCCGAGTGTTCCTCGGGGGGGGGGGGGGGGGCATTGTCTCGTACTTAAAACAAAAGGTAGCGTGGTACATACTGCATTTTAACTGTAAAATCTTTAGAGGAGATTGGCGTTCCATGGTCGTTCCGACTCCTTGCCGGAATCATCTCTCTTGCGTGCCTTCGGCTTCTGCGCGTCGATCAGGTAGTAGGAGTCATTGCCTAAGGCTCTGCTGATGACGAAGGGGCCTTCCCAAGGGGCCGAGAGCTTGTGCTGGCCGGCTGTTCGGTGGATCAGCTGGAGCACAAGATCACCCTCTTGGAAGGATCTTGGCTTGACCTTCCAGCAGGTCGACACCGTCTTCTCATGCTTCCTTGGCCTCCGCCTCCGTGTACATGGTGACCCGAGGTGAGTCGAACTCAATGTCAGTTGGGATGACAGCCTCGACACCATATACAAGGAAGAAATGGGTGAAGCCGGTTGACTTGTTCGGGGTGGTGGGCAGACTCCAGAGGACGGCCGGCAGCTCGTCGAGCCAACAGCCGGCCAAACGCTCCAGTGGCACGACCAATCGGGACTTGATGCCGGAGAGGATGAGGCCGTTTGCTCGCTCGACCTGGCCGTTTGACTGCGGGTGGGCAACGGACGCTAGGTCCAGTCGGATGCCCTGTGTCGCGCAGAAACGTGTCAGTGCTCCCTTGGCAAAATTCGTGCCGTTGTCAGTGATGATGCTGTGTGGTACGCCGTACCGGGTTGTGATATCTGCGATGAATGTCACGGCTGTCAACCCATTCAGTTTCTTGATCGGCCTCGCTTCAATCCACTTGGTAAATTTGTCCACGACAACGAGCAGATGTGTCATGCCGCCGCGCGCCGTCTTGAATGGGCCCACCATATCCAGTCCCCAGACGGCAAAAGGCCAGGTGAGGGGAATGGTCTTGAGTGCAGAAGCCGGCAGGTGTTGCTTGGAGCTGAAGACTTGGCACCCTTTGCAGTGTTTGACTAATTCCTTGGCGTCATCCAAAGCAGTCGGCCAGAAGAATCCATGGCGGAAAGCTTTGGCGACGAGTGATCTTGAGGCCGCGTGGTGGCCGCATTCACCTTGGTGAATGTCCTTGAGGATTGCTATGCCCTTCTCTGGCTCGACGCAGCGCTGGAAAACTCCAGTGACGCTGCGCCTAACAAGCTCTCGGTTTACTATCGTGTATGCTCCAGCTCGGCGTTGGACTTGCCTTGCCGAGATCTCATCAGTCGGCAGCTCGCTTACGGAAGTTGAGGATGGGCTAGGCCCATGATGGAGATGTGACTTCTTCTATTGCCAATACGGCTACTGCGACCTGGGTGGGTGGGCTGGGTGGTGAAGAGTTGGAGTCGGCCACCGCCTGTTGTGTCGATGCAGCCCCCGGGCCGACTGCCGTAGTCCCCGGGCCGGGTTCTGAAGTCCCCCGGCCGGGTGCAACTATGGCAGTCCCCGGGCCGCCTGTTGAAGTCCCCGAGCCGCCTGCTCGGTTCCCCAATTCGGATCCGACTGCGTCGGGGTCAGGCGGTACGAAGATGGAATCAGATTCTGGAGACGGCTTGACAGACGGCTTGAGGAGGCGTTGGAGAGAGACGCCGGTTGGTATAGCTTGTCGGGTGGAGCCTATTCGTGCCAGGGCACCTGCTTGCTCCTTGTCGGCCCGTGGCACATGGAGGAACTCGCACCCTTCAAAATATCCACTGATTTGCTGAACGAGGAAGCGGTAGCTGGCCATGTTTCCGTCCTTGGCGTCCCAGTCACCAGATGATTGCTGGACTAGCATGTCTGAGTCACCATAGCACAAGATCCGGCGGATGCCGAGTTCTTTGGCTAGCCGGAGCCCATGTATGAGCGCCTCGTACTCGGCTACGTTGTCGGAGGCGGCATAATGAATTTCCAATGTGTATCTGAGCTTGTCGCCCTTGGGAAAGGTGAGGACGATGCCGGCTCCCAAGCCGGTGCGCATCTTGGATCCATCGAAGTGCATCCGCCAATGAGTGTTGTCGGGGGCCGGCGGCAGGTACTGGGTCTCGGCCCTGTCGACAAGGAAGTCGGCCAAAGCCTGGGACTTGATGGCGGTGCGAGGCTGGTAGAAGATTGTGTAAGGAGCCAGTGCAATGGCCCATTTTGCCACCCGTTCGGATGCATCCCGGCTGCCTATGATCTCGGCGAATGGGGCAGTACATATGACCGTGATGGGATGCTCTTGAAAGTAGGGCTTGTGCTTCTTGGCAGCAAAGTACACACCATAGCACATCTTCTGGTAGTGCGGGTAATTCTGCTTCGAGGTGGACAGTACTTCGCTCAAATAATACACCGGCCTCTGGACTAGCTGAGCTCGGCCTTCTTCTGGGCGCTGAACCACGATAACGGTGCTGACCACCCGGCTAGTAGCGGCAATGTAAATGAGCATGGGCTCTATCTCAGTCGGTGCCGCCAAGACAGGCGGCGTGGCTAGCATCTTCTTTAGCTCGTGCAAAGCTTGGTCTGCTTGGTCGTTCCACTCGAAGTGGGTGGACTTCTTCATGAGTCGGTAGAGGGGGAGAGCTTTTTCTCCTAGCCGGCTGATGAAGCAGTTCAGGGAGGCCAGGCATCCGGTAAACTTCTGGATGTCTCGTAGCTTGGTAGTTATCTCCATTCTCTCTATGGCCTTGATCTTCACTGAGTTGCATTCGATGCCGCGTTCGGAGACCAGGAAGCCTAGAAGCTGGCCGGCTAGTACTCCGAACACGCATTTCTCGGGGTTGAGCTTGATCTGAAACCGGCGCAAGTTTTCAAATGTCTCTCTGAGGTCTTCCAGCAAAGTGCTGCACTTCTCCGTCTTCACCACAATGTCGTCTACATAGACGTGGGCATTTTTGCCGAGCTGCTTGAGGAGGCATTTCTTTATGCAACGCTGAAAAGTGGCACCGGCATTTCTCAAGCCGAATGTCATAGTCAGGTAGCAGAAAGCTCCAAATGGTGTGATGAAGGCGGTCTTGCGGTCATTGGATCCAACTTTATCTGGTGGTAGCCTGAATAAGCATCCAAGAAGCTCAACAGCTCGCATCCGGCTGTGGAGTCTATCACTTGATCAATCCTTGGCAGGGCGAAGGGATCTTTGGGACAGGCTTTGTTGAGGCTGGTGTAGTGTATGCACATGCGCCACTTGTTATTCTTCTTCAACACGAGGACCGGGTTGGCAAGCCACTCCGGAAAGAACACCTCCATAATGAAGCCGGCTGCCAGAAGCCGGGCTATCTCTTCTCCTACAATCCTTCTCTTTTCCTCCGACAGTCGGCGGAGGGGCTGCTTGACTGGTTTTGCATCTGCTCGGACGTGTAACTTGTGCTCGGCGAATTCCTTCGGAACACCCGACATGTCCTTGGGGGACCATGCTAAGATGTTCCGATTCTCACGGAGGAAATCGACGAGCTCACCTTCCTATTCTCGGCGGAAATGATCCTTGTCCCCAAAGAGTCATCTATCTTGATCTTGCCGATTGGTGAGCAGGACAGGCCGGGTACGATGCCATGGAACACAGTCCGACTGGGCATGAGCTGCTTCGTCTTGATGTTTAGCTTCTCCATGGTGTCACGATACAGTATGTTGATGCTGCTCCCACCATCTATCAACACGCGGGAGAAACGGGCAGCTCGCCTTTCTGTTGCAAGGGTGGCGTCCAAAACCAATGCGTAAGAGCCGGGAGACGGCATCACCTCTGGGTGATCGGCCCAGCTCCAGCTGATAGGCCTTTTCGACCAGTGCATGAACTCAGGGTTGTTGGAGGCGACCGTGTTGACTTCTTGGTGCTGTCGGCGCCGGCTGCGCCGGTCTTCGGGCTGGCTTGTAAAGACGACGTAGGTGGCATGCTCGTCGGGGAACTCGTCTTGAACATCCCCGATTGCTGGTCGAGCGGCCAGCTGCTGAGGGGCCGGAGGCGGCTCAACCGCAGGCGGAGGCGCCACCAGCCCTTCGCCTTTGGAGATTCGTGTGAGCCAGTGGCATTTCCGAGTCGTGTGGTTGGACGGCTTCGCGCCGCTGTGGAACTTGCAGGGGGCATCAAGGGCCTGCTCGTAGGAGAAAGCCGACTGCCAAGCCGGCTTGCCGCCCTTATGCTTCTTGGGCGCGGGCCGCCCTTCGGGTTGTTCGCTCGATCGTGGGCCACCGCCGACCGGGTGGAAGGTGGCATAGGGGCCTTGCGCTTGTTGTCATTCTGGTACGGGCGTCGGTTGGAGTCTCCTACCGGTGTCTTGGGAGCCGGGGCGAGCACCTTCCCAGAGGCATCTACTCAGAGCTCGATCTTCATCGAAGAGTCGGCCGTGGCTTACTTGTCTGCTATGATCAGCAGCTCGTCGAGGGTAGTCGGCTCGTCGCAGAGGAGTCGGTGCTTGAGGAGGGTGCCTTCTCGGCATCCGGCGGTGAAGTACTCTATGGCTTGAACCTCGTGGCACCCCTTCGCAGGGAGTTGCGGAGCTCGGCCCAACGCGTGAGGTAGTCGCGAGTTGATTCATTGGGCCCTTGAACACACAAGGAGAGCTGTCGGGGTTTGGGAGCCCGTTTGTAGGTGCTGGTGAAGTTGCGGATGAAGGCTTCTGTTAAGTCTAGCCAGCTGTTAATGCTGTAAGGCTTGAGGCTGTTGAGCCAGGTGCCCGTCGTGCCTTGGGGCATGAGGGGGACGTATTTGATGGCAACACGCCTATTGCCGTTTGCTATGCAAACTGCGGTGGAGTAATCGATCAACCAATCTTCCGGCTTCACGGAGCCGTTGTACTTGGGCGTGTCTCTTGGGAGCGAGAATCCTTTGGGGAAGGGCTCATCGCGGATGCGGGGGCCAAAGCAAGGCAGGCCGACATCATCTTCTTCTTCTAGCGCCAGGGATCGCGCTAGGCGGTCGATCCGATGGCGGGCATCGTTCTCGCCGACTCCTTCGCGGCGGCCTACTCGGCCGCTGAGAGTCGGATGCGTGACAGGCGGCGGGGTGGGGTATCTCTCCCCACGAGGCTGAGGAGGAGGCGGGTTGCCTCGTCATTCCACGGCTCGAGGGCGTCCTTCTGCGTTGCGCTCGATGGAGATTCGAGTCCGGCTACGGCTAGCAGTCGGCTCCTTTTCTTGCCTTGCGCGGGTGTTGCCCGCAGTCGGCGTCCGTGACGTCACACCATGCTCTCGGCGTGGGGGTGGACTTTCAGCACGGACGCCGGCTTCATGCCGCTCTACGTCTGCGTCGATCAACTGCTGGATGCGTCTGGTCATGTAGGGGAGCTCGTCAGCCCCCAGTCCATTCAGCTCGTCTACGGCCGACTGGGCGGCGCATAGGTTCTCGAGGAGCCTGGCACAGACTGGGCGGTCTGCTCCCAGCATGCTGGCGATGGCCGCGCCGTGCTTCATGACGATGCCGACTCGCCTCGGCCCATCAGGTGGCGGCATGCCAAAGGCGGCGCGGTCGACTTCGTGCTGGTGAGCCTCAGTGAGGCGTCTCATGGAGGCTATCTTCTGGCCCTCCGCAATGAGGGCGAGGCGGCATGCCTCCAGTGTCTCGGCGTCCGCGTCGGCCGGAAGGGGGACGGACAAGTTGTGCAGCGCTGCTTGCAGGGCGTTGTGGGCGTTCTCGCCAGAAGCGATGCCGTGGCTGATGACCAGTACCTCGGTGATGGCGCTGCCACAGCTGTCGGCTCGAGGAAGAGGGTCTTTGAAGATCACTACGTTGGTGGGGAAAGCATCAAGCGATGCCGTGTCGGAATCGACAAGCATCGGGTCGGTGGAGCCAACCGACTCCAAGTACGCAGCAGGCTCGCTGGAGACGTGGAGTTGGTCGAGGAGGCTGACGAGGTGGCTCTCGAGGCAGCCTGTGCCCGCGTCGGATGCGGGCTCGTCGGAGATGCGGGCCTCGCCAAGAAGATCGGCGAGGCAGCTCACCGCGCAGGCGTCGGCGACGCCTTGCAGCGCATCGGGGCAAGCGTCATCGGGTGTGCCGGGCTGGCTACGCTCACTGGGAAGGAAAAGGGTTCCCGTCCAAAGCAGGTCTTCGGACGACGATGCACCTGGCCACATGGTGGGCGCCAAATGTCGGGTGGTAGGTGCGGCATATGCCAACGGGCGGCTTATCATTGTCGGAGCCAATAAGACATCGCCGGTGCCTGGAAACGGGATAAGGCGAAGACATGCACGCCGGCGGATCTTACCCAGCTTCGCAGCTCTCTGTGGAGATAACACTCCTACTGCTGCTCTACGGGGTCTCCGCATGGTCACTAGATCAACAAGTAGCTACAAGAGGCTCCTTGAGCTATTTTGCGATAGGAAGAAGAAGGGCAAGGCTAGCTCTTCTCCCCTCAATGTGGTGTCTAAAACTCTAAGAGGTCAACCCTTTGCATGGGTGCCCTGGGGGGTTTATATAGGTCTACCCCCCAGGGGTACAATGGTAATCCGGCTGGGCATGGGCCTGTTGGGGAACGTAGTAATTTCAAAAATTTCCTACGCACACGCAAGACCATGGTGATGGCATAGCAACGAGAGGGGAGAGTGTCTGTCCACGTACCCTCGTAGACCGAAAGAGGAAGCGTTATAACAACGCGGTTGATGTAGTCGTACGTCTTCACGATCCGACCGATCCAAGCACCGAATGTACGTCACCTCCGAGTTCTGCACACGTTCAGCTCGATGACGATCCCCGGACTCCGATCCAGCAAAGTGTCGGGGATGAGTTCCGTCAAGACGACGGGCGTGGTGGCGATGATGATGCTCCACCGACGCAGGGCTTCGCCTAAGCTCATGACGATATGACTTCTCCGGCGCAGGCTTCGCCTTAAGCTCCATGACGATATGACGAAGTGGAATATGGTGGAAGGGGCACCGCACACGGCTAAGGAACGATCCTAGATCAACTTGTGTGTCTGGGGTGCCCCTGCCCCGTATATAAAGGAGCCAAGGGGAGGGGCCAGCCCGGCCAAGAGAAGGCGCTGAGGAGTCCTACTCCTCCGGGAGTAGGATTCCCCCAATCCTAGTTGGAATAGGATTGGGGAAAGAGAGAGAGGGGGCAGCCCACCTTTCCTAGTCCTAGTAGGACTAGGGAAGGGGAGGCCTTGTGACCACCTAGGGCTGGCCCTTTCTCCTTTCCACCAAGGCCCACTATGGCCCATATAGTTCCGGGGGTTCGGTAACCTCCGGTACTCCGATAAATTCGATTTCACTCGAACATTTCCGATGTCCAAATGTAGGCTTCCAATATATCAATCTTTATGTCTCGACCATTTCGAGACTCCTCGTCATGTCCGTGATCACATCCGGGACTCGAACAACCTTCGGTACATCAATACTTATAAACTCATAATGAACATCGCCGAAGCGTTAAGCGGCGGACCCTATGGGTTCGAGAACTATGTAGACATGACCTAGAACCATTCTCAGTCAATAACCAATAGCGGAACCTGGATGCCCATATTGGTTCCTACATATTCTACGAAGATCTTTATCGGTCAAACCGCATAACGATATCGTTGTTCCTTTTGTCATCGGTATGTTACTTACCCGAGATTCGATCGTCGGTATCCAATACCTAGTTCAATCTCGTTCTTGGTAAGTCTCTTTACTCGATTCCGTAATACATCATCTCACAACTAACTCATTAGTTGCAATGCTTGCAAGGCTTATGTGATGTGTATTACCGAGAAGGCCTAGAGATACCTCTCCGACAATCGGAGTGACAAAACCTAATCTCGATTCATGCCAACTCAACATATACTTTTGGAGACACCAGAGAGTACCTTTATAATCACCCGATTACGTTGTGACGTTTGGTAGCACACAAAGTGTTCCTCTGGTAAACGGGAGTTGCATAATCTCATAGTTTCAGGAACTTTCTATAAGTCATGAAGAAAGCATAAGCAACATACTAAACGATCAAGTGCTAAGCTAACGAAATGGGTCATCTCAATCACATCATTCTCGTAATGATGTGATCCCATTAATCAAATGACAACACATGTCTATGGTTAGGAAACATAACCATCTTCGATTAATGAGCTAGTCTTGTAGAGGCATACTAGTGACTATCTATTTGTCTATGTATTCACACATGTATTATGTTTCCGGTTAATACAATTCTAGCATGAATAATAAACATTTATCATGATATAAGGAAATAAATAATAACTTTATTATTGCCTCTAGGGCATATTTCCTTGATCTCCCACTTGCACTAGAGTCAATAATCTAGATTACACAAGAATGATTCTAACACCCATGGAGTCTTGGTGCTGATCATGTTTTGCTCGTGGAAGAGGCTTAGTCAACGGGTCTGCAACATTCAGATCCGTATGTATTTTGCAAATCTCTATGTCTCCCACTTGGACTTGGTCCCGAATGGAATTGAAGCGTCTCTTGATATGCTTGGTCCTCTTGTGAAATCTGGATTCCTTTGCCAAGGCAATTGCACCTGTATTGTCACAGAAGATCTTCATTGGTCCCGATGCACTAGGTATGACACCTAGATCGGAAATGAACTCTTTCATCCAGACTCCTTCATTTGCTGCTTCCGAAGCAGCTATGTACTCCGCTTCACATGTAGATCCCGCCACGACGATTTGTTTAGAACTGCACCAACTGACAGCTCCACCGTTTAATAAAAATACGTATCGGGTTTGCGATTTAGAATCGTCCGGATCAGTGTCAAAGCTTGCATCGACGTAACCATTTACGACTAGCTCTTTGTCACCTCCATATACGAGAAACATATCCTTAGTCCTTTTCAGGTATTTCAGGATGTTCTTGACCGCTGTCCAAAGGATCCACTCTGGATTACTTTGTTACCTACCGCCAAGCTTACAGCTAAGCATACGTCAGTCTGGTACACTGACATTGCATACATGATAGAGCCTATGGCTGAAGCATAGGGAACATTCTTCATTTTCTCTCTATCCTCTGCTTGTGGTCGGGCATTGAGTCTGACTCAATCTCACACCTTATGTACAGGTAAAAACCTTTCTTTGCCTGATCCATTTTGAACTTCTTCAAAACTTTATCAAGGTATGTGCTTTGTGAAAGTCCAATTAAACGTCTTGATCTATCTCTATAGATCTTGATGCCCAATATGTAAGCAGCTTCACCGAGGTCTTTCATTGAAAAACATTTATTCAAGTATCCTTTTATGCTATCCAGAAATTCTATATCATTTCCAATCAACAATATGTCGTCCACATATAATATCAGAAATGCTACAGAGCTCCCACTCACTTTCTTGTAAATACAGGCTTCTCCAAAAGTCTGTATAAAACCATATGCTTTGATCACACTATCAAAACGTTTATTCCAACTCCGAGAGGCTTGCACCAGACCATAAATTGATCGTTGGAGCTTGCACACTTTGTTAGCACCCTTTGGATCAACAAAACCTACTTGTAGAATCATATACAACACTTCTTCTAGAAATCCATTCAAGAATGCAGTTTTTACATCCATTTGCCAAATTTCATAATCATAAAATGCGGCAATTGCTAACATGATTCGGACAGACTTAAGCATCGCCACGGGTGAGAAAGTCTCATCGTAGTCAACCCCTTGAACTTGTCGAAAACCTTTTGCAACAAGTCGAGCTTTGTAGACGATTACATTACCATCGGCGTCAGTCTTCTTCTTAAAGATCCATTTATTCTCAATAGCTTGCCGATCATCGGGAAAGTCTACCAAAGTCCATACTTTGTTCTCATACATGGATCCCATCTCAGATTTCATGGCTTCAAGCCATTTTGCAGAATCTGGGCTCACCATCGCTTCTTCATAGTTCGTAGGTTCACCATGATCTAGTAGCATGACTTCGAATAGGATTACCGTACCACTCAGTGCGGATTTTATTCTGGTTGATCTCTAAGTTCGGTGACAACTTGATCTGAAGTTTCATGATCATTATCATTATCTTCCTCGCTAACTGGTGTAGTTGTTCTGAAACTGATTTACATGATGAACTACTTTCCAATAAGGGAGCTGGTACTATTGCCTCATCAAGTTCCACTTTCCTCCCACTCACTTCTTTCGAGAGAAACTCCTTCTCTAGAAAGGATCCATTCTTAGCAACGAATGTCTTGCCTTCGGATCTGTGATAGAAGGTATACCCAATTGTCTCCCTTGGGTATCCTATGAAGACACATTTTTCCGATTTGGGTTCAAGCTTATCAGGTTGAAGTTTTTTCACATAAGCATCGCAACCCCAAACTTTTAGAAACGACAACTTTGGTTTCTTGCTAAACCATAGTTCATAAGGCGTCGTCTCAACGGATTTTGACGGAGTACTATTTAACGTGAATGCGGCCGTCTCTAAATCATAACCCCAAAACGATAGCTGTAATTCGGAAATAGACATCATAGATCGCACCATATCTAGTAAAATCACGATTCTGACGCTCGGACACACCATTACGCTGTGGTGTTCCCGTGGCGTGAGTTGCGTAAACTATTCCGCATTGCTTCAAATGTAGACCAAACTCGTAACTCAAATATTCTCCTCCACGATCAGATCGTAGAAACTTTATTTTCTTGTTACGATGATTTTCAACTTCACTCTGAAATTCTTTGAACTTTTCAAATGTTTCAGATTTATGCTTCATCAAGTAGATATACCCGTATTCGCTTAAATCATCTGTGAAGGTGAGAAAATAACGATATCCGCCACGAGCTTCAACATTCATCGGACCACATACATCTGTATGTATGATTTCCAACAAGTCTGTTGCTCTCTCCATACAACCGGAGAACGGTGTTTTAGTCATCTTGCCCATGAGGCACGGTTCGCAAGTACCAAGTGATTCATAATCAAGTGATTCCAAAAGTCCATCTGTATGGAGTTTCTTCATGCGTTTAATCGATATGACCTAAACGGCAATTACCACAAATAAGTTGCACTATCATTATCAACTCTCCATCTTTTGGCTTCGACATTATGAATATGTGTATCACTACTGTCGAGATTCAACAAGAATAGACCATTCTTCAAGGGTGCATGACCATAAAAGATATTACTCATATAAATAGAACAACCATTATTCTCTCGATTTAAATGAATAACCGTCTCGCATCAAACAAGATCCAGATATAATGTTCATGCTCAACGCTGGCACCAAATAACAATTATTTAGGTCTAAAACTAATCCCGAAGGTAGATGTAGAGGTAGCGTGCCGACCGCGATCACATTGACTTTGGAACCATTTCCCACGCGCATCGTCACCTCGTCCTTTGCCAGTGCTCGTCTATTCCGTAGTCCCTGTTTCGAGTTGCAAATATTAGCAACAGAACCAATATCAAATACCCAGGTGCTACTACGAGCTCTAGTAAGGTACACATCAATAACATGTATATCACATATACCTTTGTTCACCTTGCCATCCTTCTTATCCGCCAAATACTTGGGGCAGTTCCGCTTCCAGTGTCCACCGCTTGCAGTAAAAACACTCAGTTTCGTGCTTAGGTCCAGACTTGGGTTTCTTCTCTTGATCAGCAACTTTCTTGCTGTTCTTTTGAAGTTTCCTTCTTCTTCCCTTTGCCCATTTTCTTGAAACTAGTGGTCTTTTTGACCATCAACACTTGATGCTCTTTCTTGATTTCTACCTCCGCGGCTTTTAGCATTGCGAAGAGCTCAGGAATTGTCTTAGTCATTCCTTGCATATTATAATTCATCACGAAGCTCTTGTAGCTTGGTGGCGGTGATTGGAGAATTACATCAATGACACTATCATCCGGAAGATTAACTCCCAGCTGAATTAAGTGATTATTATACCCGGACATTTTGAGTATGTGCTCACCGATGTAACTATTCTCCTCCATCTTGCAGCTATAGAACTTATTGGAGACTTCATATCTCTCAATCCGGGCATTTGCTTGTAATATTAACTTCAACTCCTGGAACATCTCATATGCTCCATGACGCTCAAAACGTCGTTGAAGACCCGTTCTAAGTCGTAAAGCATGGCACACTTGAACTATAGAGTAGTCATCAGCTTTGCTTTCGCCAGACGTTCACAACTTCGGCGTTGCTCCTGCAGCAGGCCTGGCACCCAGTGGTGCTTCGGGACGTAATTCTTCCTGTGCAGCAATGAGGATAATCCTCAAATTACTGGACCCAGTCCGTGTAATTGCTACCATCATCTTTCAACTTTGCTTTCTCAAGGAACGCATTAAAATTCAACGGAACAACAAAGACGAGCCATCTATCTACAAAGTAAACATAGACAAGCAAAATACTATCGTGTACTAAGTTCATGATAAATTTAAGTTTTAATTAATCATATTAAAAACCTCCCACTTAGACAGACATCTCTCTAGTCATCTAAGTGATTACGTGATCCAAATCAACTAAACCATGTCCGATCATCACGTGAGATGGAGTAGTTTTAATGGTGAACATCACTATGTTGATCATATCTACTATATGATTCACGCTCGACCTTTCGGTCTCCGTGTTCCGAGGCCATATCTGCATATGCTAGGCTCGTCAAGTTTAACCTGAGTATTGCGTGTGCAAAACTGGCTTGCACCCGTTGTAGATGGACGTAGAACTTATCACACCCGATCATCACGTGGTGTCTGGGTACTACGAACTTTTAGCAACGTGCATACTCAGGGAGAACACTTCTTGATAATTTTAGTGAGAGATCATCTTATAATGCTACCGTCAATCAAAGCAAGATAAGATGCATAAAGGATAAACATCACATGCAATCAATATAAGTGATATGATATGGTCATCATCATCTTGTGCTTGTGATCTCCATCTCGAAGCACCGTCATGATCACCATCGCCACCGCGCGACACCTTGATCTCCATCGTAGCATCGTTGTCGTCTCGCCAACTATTGCTTCTACGACTATCGCTACTGCTTAGTGATAAAGTAAAGCAATTACATGGCTTTTGCATTTCATACAATAAAGCGACAACCATATGGCTCTTGCCAGTTGCCGATAACTCGGTTACAAAACATGATCATCTCATACAATAAAATATAGTATCACGTCTTGACCACATCACATCACAACATGCCCTGCAAAAACAAGTTAGACGTCCTCTACTTTGTTGTTGCAAGTTTTACGTGGCTGCTACGGGCTGAGCAAGAACCGTTCTTACCTACGCATCAAAACCACAACGATAGTTTGTCAAGTTGGTGCTGTTTTAACCTTCGCAAGGACCGGGCGTAGCCTTTTCAGTTCAACTAAAGTGAGAGAGACAGACACCGCGGTCACCTTTAAGCAACTAGTGCTCGCAGCGGTGAAACCAGTCTCGCGTAAGCGTCTGGCGTAATGTCGGTCCGGGCGCTTCATCTCACAATACCGCTGAACCAAAGTATGACATGCTGGTAAGCATTATGACTTATATCGCCCACAACTCACTTGTGTTCTACTCGTGCATATGACATCAACGCATAAAACCTGGCTCGGATGCCACTTTGTTGGGGAACGTAGTAATTTCAAAATTTCCTACGCACACGCAAGACCATGGTGATGGCATAGCAACGAGAGGGAGAGTGTCCGTCCACGCACTCGTGAGACCGAAAGCGGAAGGCGTTATAACAACGCGGTTTATGTAGTCGCACGCCTTCACGATCCGACCGATCCAAGCACCAAACGTCACGGCACCTCCGAGTTCTGCACACGCTCAGCTCGATGACGCATCCCGGACTCCGATCCAGCAAAGTGTCGGGATGAGTTCCACAAGACGACGGCGCGCAGGACGATGATGATGCTCCACCGACGCAGTGGCTTCGCCTAAGCTCATGACGATATAACTTCTCCGGCGCAGGGCTTCGCTTAAGCTCATGACGATATGACCGAAGTGGAATATGGTGGAAGGGGCACCAGACACGGCTAAGGAACGATCCATAGATCAACTTGTGTGTCCTGGGGTGCCCCCTGCCCCCGTGATATAAAGGAGCCAAGGGGAGGGGCGGCCGGCCAAGAGGAGGCGCTGGCTGGAGTCCTACTCCCTCCGGGAGTAGGATTCCTCCAATCCTAGTTGGAATAGGATTCACCGGAGGGGAAAGAGAGAGAGGGGGCCGGCCCACCTTTCCTAGTCCTAGTAGGACTAGGGGAAGGGGGGAGGCGCGCGGCCACCTAGGGCTGGCCCTTCCTCCTTTCCACCAAGGCCCACTATGGC
Organism: Aegilops bicornis; assembly: GCA_021605145.1. Classification (NCBI taxonomy): domain Eukaryota; kingdom Viridiplantae; phylum Streptophyta; class Magnoliopsida; order Poales; family Poaceae; genus Aegilops; species Aegilops bicornis. The sequence continues at coordinate 823,169,445 of CM038670.1, forward strand.
CCATATAGTTCCCGGGGGGTTCCGGTAACCTCCCGGTACTCCGGTAAATTCCCGATTTCACTCGGAACATTTCCGATGTCCAAATGTAGGCTTCCAATATATCAATCTTTATGTCCCGACCATTTCGAGACTCCTCGTCATGTCCGTGATCACATCCGGGACTCCGAACAACCTTCGGTACATCAATACTTATAAACTCATAATGAACTGTCATCGAAACGTTAAGCGTGCGGACCCTACGGGTTCGAGAACTATGTAGACATGACCTAGAACCATTCTCAGTCAATAACCAATAGCGGAACCTGGATGCCCATATTGGTTCCTACATATTTTACGAAGATCTTTATCGGTCAAACCGCATAACGATATACATTGTTCCTTTTGTCATCGGTATGTTACTTACCCGAGATTCGATCGTCGGTATCCAATACCTAGTTCAATCTCGTTACTGGTAAGTCTCTTTTCTCATTCCGTAATTCATCATCTCACTACTAACTTTTTAGTTGTAGTGCTTGCTAGGCTTATGTGATGTGTTTTACCTAGATGGCCTAGAGATACCTCTCCGACAATCGGAGTGACAAAACCTAATCTCGATTCATGCCAACTCAACATATACTTTTGGAGACACCAGAGAGTACCTTTATAATCACCCGATTACGTTGTGACGTTTGGTAGCACACAAAGTGTTCCTCCGTAAACGGAGTTGCATAATCTCATAGTTTCAGGAACTTTGTATAAGTCATGAAGAAAGCATAAGCAACATACTAAACGATCAAGAGCTAAGCTAACGAAATTGGTCATGTCAATCACAACATTCTCCTAATGATGTTATCCCATTAAACAAAAGACAAAACATGTCAATGGTTAGGAAAAATAACCATCTTCGAATAATGAGCTAGTCTTGTAGAGGCATACTAGTGACTATCTCGCTTGTCTATGTATTCACACATGTATTATGTTTCCGGTTAATACAATTCTAGCATGAATAATAAACATTTATCATGATATAAGGAAATAAATAATAACTTTATTATTGCCTCTAGGGCATATTTCCTTCAGGGCCCTAGCCATCAGCGTCTACGTTCGCCGGCCGCTGGGGCCCGCCGACTGGTGGGTCCTGCCGGCTTCCGGCCTCCTGGTCGACAAGCTGGGCCCACCGCTTGGTGGTCTTGTCGGGGGCTGGTTACTGTTGCCTCACTCTTGATGACGAGGGCTTTGTCGAGGTAAGCATGGCTACAGTGCAGCCGCCCGACGGGCTCTCACTGTAGCCTTACCTCATCTTGTCTCCTTAAATGAGGCGCCTCCTTTGAGGGAGGGAGCAAGCCGGCTATTGGGAGCCGGCCACATCCTAGGCTGACTGAGGGAGTCCTGGCCGCCTTCGGGCGCCTCTCTGACTGAAGGGGCCCACCGCCTGCGGGCCGTACTGACAGCTTGTCGTGGGTGATGTCATGGTCAACATGGCAACAGTGCCGCGTCGGACGGGTTATGGCCGCCCCGTACGGCGCATTCTGGCCATGCATGCTCCAGGATTTCGGGGGTGGCAGGCTTCACTGTAGCCACGTCCCGTCTCATCGCCGTTATGTGGGTGCAGAGTTTGAGGGTACGATCTTGGTCGCCTGCTGGGGGCCGGCTTCTTGGAGTCGGCCTTCTCGTGGCCGGCTTCTTGGAGTCGGCCCTCTCGTGGCTTTCTTCATGAGGGTTTTGGGGTCGGGCCGCCTCCCGATAGCCGGCCTGAGAGACAGTCGGCGAGGGGAAGGCGGCCCTATGCCCAAGGTGCTTGAAGGCTCTATCGGCCTGTAATTTTTCTGAAGAGCCAGGGGGAGCCGGCTAGGCTACCCGTGGTCGTTTACTCCGACAGGCGGTGTTAGCGTTGCCACGAAGCACCCACCGTTGGGTACCGCACAGCCTCCAATAGGCCTCCTCATCCATGTAAATGGTTGAGAGCTGGTCTTCAAGGTCATTGTCGGTGTCAAAACCGGCGGATCTTGGGTAGGGGGTCCGAAACTGTGCGTCTAGGCGGATGGTAACAGGAGACAAGGGACACGATGTTTTTACCTGTGTTCGGGCCCTCTCGATGGAGGTAATACCCTACTCCTGCTTGATTAATATTGATGATATGGGTAGTACAAGAGTAGATCTACCACGAGATCAAGGAGGCTAAACCCTAGAAGGTAGCCTATGGTATGATTGTTGTTCGTCCTACGGACTAAAACCCTCCGGTTTATATAGACACCGGATAGGTTAGGGTTACACAGAGCCAGGTACAATGGTAGGAGATCTACATATCCGTATCGCCAAGCTTGCCTTCCATGCCAAGGAAAGTCCCATTCGGACACGGGACGAAGTCTTCAATCTTGTATCTTCATAGTCTTGGAGTCCGGCCGTGATGATAGTTCGGCTATCCGAACACCCCCTAGTCCAGGACTCCTCAAGAGTCTGAACCAGGCTTCAATGACGACGAAGTCCGGGCGCGCATATTGTCTTCGACATTGCGAGGCGGGTTCCTCCTAATTCTTCATGGAAGGTTTTGAACACCGTGATAGTGTCCGCTCTACAAAACAAGTTCCACATACCACCGTAGAGAGAGAATAACTTTTGCACAGATCTGCTGATGTATTCGCGGCGTGACATCACACCACGGCCAGGCCTTTTATGAATCGCTTTTTACCGCTCCACCTTAGCACGTTTAGCGAGGCGGTTTCCGGCACGTCCTTATTGAAGCATAGATCGTGCCCCCTTATTCCGGGATTCTCATCAATACGGACGTGGGTAACCCATCCGCGCCATTGATTACGACGCTTGGGAGATAAGCGAGTTTTACCAGGCTGGCGGGGGACGCATAACTTCGTCCGTCCATATAAGGGGATAAGGATCCACCTTTTCACCCACGTCTTCTTCCTCCTTTGCTCATCCATTTCCGCAAGACTCGAGCTCTAGCACCCAAGTCCGCACATTCCTCCTCAACCTTCTCCAACCATGTCAGGAGCGGGAGGCAGATGGATGGCCTCCTCCGTCATGGAGGGGCACATCACAAGACTACGGGAGGCCGGATACTTGTCCGGCGATATCGCGCACAGGCTGCCCGATGCGGGGCAGCTCATTCCAACCCCCAGGCCCCATGAGAGGGTGGTGTTTCTCCCCCACTTCCTCCGCGGACTAGGTTTTCCACTTCACCCATTTGTCCGGGGCTCATGTTCTACTACGGCCTGGACTTCCACGACCTGGCCCCGAATTTCGTCCTCAACATCTCGGCGTTTATCGTCGTGTGCGAGGCCTTCCTCTGCATCCAGCCCCACTTCGGCCTATGGATGAAGACCTTTAATGTCAGGCCGAAGGTTGTGGGAGGCCGTTAAGCAGAGTGCGGAGGCGCCATGGTCGGCAAGATGGCCAAAGTCCTATGGCTCGAGGGCTCCTTTGTGGAGACAATAAAGGGGTGGCAATCGGGGTGGTTCTACATCACCGAGCCACGCGACCCTGAATGGGCGGCGGCCCCCGAATTCAGATCTGGATTCCCCACGGCTCTCGTCATGGAAAGAGACGGGCCTGAAGTGGGGAGATTCGGACGAGCTATCCGGACTCCAAACATGCGTACGAAACCTGGTGGACAAGAATCTCAGGCTTGTCGACATAATCCAGGTGATGCTCATCCGCCGGATTTTCCCATGCCAACAACGGGCCTTCAATTTGTGGGAGTTCGATCCGGCACAGCACCGATCCTTGATCCGGCTCTTCGATACTACGTACGAAGATGCCTGGAAGGTGCTGTTCAAGGGCGCCGAAGCCCCCGCATCCGCTAACAAAGATCGCGGATACAGCTCGCGGCGTCAAGCCGGCGAGGTAAGTTATTTTACCCTTTACGGGACTCTTTTTCATAGATTGACTGTATGTGGGATCTAAAAACTCCATATTCTTTGGACAAGATCGGGCTGAAGACGTCGGACAGATTAACCGTCTCCTTTGCCAGAAGACCGGTGACGCCCAATTGACGGGGCTGCTGGCTCCGGCACCCCATGTGGTGCCGGAGAAGAATGCCAAGAAGGAGGCCACGGGAACTCGAAGGAGCTCCCGACGCCAGGTGCTGTCAGATTCTGAAGTAGAATCTTCTCCTGAAGACGAGAAGGAGGAAGAAGAAGCTTCTCCCCCAGCGGGGGAGGAGAGGAAAAGGAAGGCCGCCCCAACTGGGGAGGCCGGAGGGTCCAAGAAGGGAAGAACCCTTCCTCCGGACTTCTCCAAAGACTGCCGACGACGACGAGGAGGATTGGCCTACAAGGGCCAAGCCTGGCGAGATCGTAAGTGTCCGGATACCCATGGCTTTTTATTATTGCAGAGTGTTCTCTAATGTCGAACAATCGTGCAACCCGCCCAAGGGCGAGTTCGCCGATTCATCGAGCGGGTCCCTGGGGTCGTCCGAAATGGAGAGTACTTCGCTTCCGACCGCCTCCTCGCCTCACGCTGCGGACGGCTGGCGGTGGGGCCCCAAGGGGGCTTGGTCAAAAGGAGGTGGCGCAGGAGGTGCCACAAGGCAACCTCCCAGACTCCAGGCGCGTGGGGGGCAAGACCCCCAGGGGCTCTAAGCCCGACCCTTGTCCGGACTCCATGCCGGAACCTTCAGCGGTTCCGTAGTCCGGTAAGCGGTCCCTTCGCAAGAAGGGTAAGACGCTGGTGTCCTCCGTCCTACCGGAGGCACCGGATAGCTTACTGGAGGCGCTCCATCGAGGAGGAGCACCGCACAGTTATGAGTGCGGTGATCCGGTCAGTTCAGTCCGCCAAGAGCGGGCTGACCGAAGCCTGTACTAGCCTTCTAACAGGCTTTGAGGTAAGTTTAGAATATGTAAAAATATTACCGCATAGGCAGTAGCCCCTGATGCTTAGTTCGGTGTCCGGAAAGAAAAGTCGGACTAAGGATCTAAAAAGATATACGCAGGAGTCTAACATAAGTATGTCCATATGGAAATGCAGGCTGCGCTGCTGACCTCTGCCGCACTGACTGCGGAGGTCGATGCGTTAAAGCAGATCCTCGAGTAGTCCGAGCACGAGCTCGGCCAAGCCAAGAAGCAGCTCGAGGACAAGGAAGGTACGTAGTACCTTATTAAAGAAATACCATATAGAAAGGTTTCGGTTGCAAAGATAACAGGAATAACATGGGTACTGCAGGGGCCACGAACGAGGTGGCGACCCTGAAGGAAGCGGTGTCCGTGGCCGAAAACAAAGCGGCTGCGGAGCGCACCGAGCGAGAGAAGGGGGAGGCGCAGCTGGCTAAGGTACGGCAAGAGCTCCAAGTTCTCGTGGAAAAACACGAGAGTTTGGAGCGTGACTCGAGAGTCCGAGCTTGCCTCGGCTCTTTAGAGTGCCAAAGCTGCTAAGGAGGCCCAAATAGCCCTCCAAGAAATTGAGTCGTTAAAGAAGATAGCGGCGGTTAAGGCATTCTTTATGTAAAGCAAGCATGTGAAAGTGAATTAACTATTACTTACCCGGATTCGGAGCTCTCCAGGAGCATTCACAGATTTGCCCCGTAGTGTGTCTGATGCTGCCGCATTCTACCGCGCCAAGGAGGGGAGCTCGACGGAAAAGGTGTTCTGGTCTCAGTATGCTGAGGCCGAACATCCGGTGCCCCTGAGCGACCAGCTGAAGCAGCTGGTCGAGCTCCACAAGGTCGCCGAACAGGCCATGAAGGGCCTTATAGCGCGGGCTTTGTGGCCATATTGGAGGCCATGCCCGGAGCTACTTCGCTTGGTGCAGCGGCTGGTGGATGCCTGTCCACGAATTGAAGTCATCAAGCGCTCCGTCTGCATTGAAGGTGTCCGTCGAGCCCTTGCCCGTGCTAAAGTGCACTGGGGCAAGCTGGATGCGGAGAAGCTTGTGACGGACGGGCCACCGAAGGGCCATGAGCATCGCACGCCCGAAATGTACTATGAGGGCCTCTGAAGGGTGCCCGCCGAATAGCGGATGAGTGCTCCAAAGATGTAATTTTGAATAGGCTCGCATTTGTTATCCTGTCGCTGAAAACTTGTTCATATGCGCTTAAGCAACGCTTGTCAATTTAAAATTTTACCTTAAATGCGGCCGTTTATCAAATTTGAGAGATGGCAAGTCGTTGGCTTCAGCCCCCATGCCACGAGTGCTGGGGTGTTCGGGATAAACTTGAGCACTCTTGTTCCCATTCTTGGGTCCATCTAGGGAGGCGTTCAACACAAAGAACAAGGCAACCGGACTTATAATGCTTGAACACTCTCACTTAGCCATAGAATTCTATAATTTTAAATTTCGGCGAAGCCCCTAGTATTCGGAAGACCGAGTTTGGGGCGCTATCCACGCCTTGTCGGACAATTCCGGTTCCTCGCTCTAAGCGGCATAAGTCTTTAGAGACCCAAAAAACCTCTCGAACAGCGGCCGACTCTCGCCCTATCACGATGGTCAGTTTTAGCTATCTCCACTGAGGTGCTCGACCGAGCTCAACTGGGGCACAATCGTAGTGGTTCTCCCGGTGCTACCTTAGCCGATATAACGGAACGTAAGGTACCAAAACACGGGAGCCGGGCAAACCCAACTATTGACCCAAGACATGATTCTGTGCCGATTCATATAATGCTATAAGTTCGGGGTGCCGCACTTGTGAAAGTGTTTGGACTTATCACACCATAATTTTGGGATACTTAAGCCCCTGGTGTATTGGCCCTACCAGAGTGTACGGTTGCAACATGTCGTGAAATGAACATATGTATAGATAAAGGAAGTAGAGCAATAATAAGCAAAAGCTATGTATTGTTTATTCAAAAATGTACTGCAATGAAAGCAGAGCGATACAAATAGTGCGATAAGCAAGGTATGGGACTATCTAACATGTCCCTCTCCAGGGGTAAGCTGCGGGATGATATGTAAAACAGGTATAATGCTCATAATAGAGACCACCTGAACACTTCGACGTGGCTTACTGCTTCCCTGGCTGTTGCATCGTGAGTTCGGCGATTCTAGTGCCGGACAGGACTTCTGAAAGACGGAGTCCTGAAAGTAAGGAAAAGGAAGAAAAAGGAAAAAAGGAAAAGAATGACACAATTGGGAGCCCCTGGTGCGGTCGAGCCGCATTCTTGGCGTGCCGTTGTCTTGCCCCTCCCCATATGCCCATGGTATCTCCAGAGTGTAATTATGTACGCGTAACACTAACCCGCCAATTTCGCGAGGGCTGGGGTTGGGGCCGGATTGCTACGCGTGCTTCAATCGTGCCAGGCGGTCTTGTTGTAGGTTACTCCGGGCGCGCTTGACAGTGTCCGAACGCTTAATGGCCGGACTCGAGAGTTGCTGTGAGAGGCTGCTTTGTACCTCCGCCGCGAGGGCCGCCGTGTGCTCCTCCGTTCGGAGAGAGAGTTCGGTGTTCCATTGACCGTGATTACTCCTCGAGGGCCTGGCATCTTGAGCTTGAGGTATGCGTAGTGCGGCACCGCATTGAACTTTGCAAATGCGGTTCGTCCGAGCAGTGCATGATAGCCGCTGCGGAATGGGACGATGTCGAAGATTAACTCTTCGCTTTGGAAGTTATCCGGGGATCCGAAGACCACTTCGAGTGTAACCGAGCCCGTACAACTGGCCTCTACACCCGGTATGACGCCTTTAAAGGTCGTCTGTGTAGGTTTAATCCTTGAGGGGTCTGTCGGTGTCAAGACCGGCGGATCTCGGGTAGGAGGTCCCGAACTGTGCGTCTAGGCGGATGGTAACAGGAGACAAGGGACACGATGTTTTTACCCAGGTTCGGGCCCTCTCTATGGAGGTAATACCCTACTCTTGCTTGATTAATATTGATGATATGGGTAGTACAAGAGTAGATCTACCATGAGATCAAGGAGGCTAAACCCTAGAAGCTAGCCTATGGTCTGATTGTTGATCGTCCTACGGACTAAAACCCTCCGGTTGATATAGACACCGGATAGGTTAGGGTTACACAGAGTCGGTTACAATGGTAGGAGATCTACATATCCGTATCGCCAAGCTTGCCTTCCACGCCAAGGAAAGTCCCATCCGGACACGGGACGAAGTCTTCAATCTTGTATCTTCATAGTCTTGGAGTCCGGCCGTGATGATAGTTCGGCTATCCGGACACCCGCTAGTCCAGGACTCCCTCAGTAGCCCCTGAACCAGGCTTCAATGACGACGAGTCCGGCGCGCATATTGTCTTCGGCATTGCAAGGCGGGTTCCTCCTCCCAATACTTCATGGAAGGTTTTGAACACCAGGATAGTGTCTGGCTCTACAAAACAAGTTCCACATACCACCATAGAGAGAATAACTTTTGCACAGATCTGCTGACGTATTCCGCGGCGTGACATCACACCACAGCCAGGCCTTTTTATGAATCCTTTTTTACCGTTTCACCTTAGCGCGTTTAGCGAGGCTGTTTCCTCGGCACGTCTTATCAAAGCATAGATCGTGCCCCCTTATTCCGGGATTCTCATCAATACGGACGTGGGTATCCCAACCGTGCCCGTCTGCACGCCTCCTCTATCAAAGGCGAGTCCTAGTCGACCACGGGGTGGGTTCTTGGTATTCGACCTCTTTATAATGAGACCAAGGCCCTCTTCTTTTTACACCCTCCATCGAAGTTACGCCTCGCTCGAGTTCTAACACCCAAAGCTTCAGATTCAGCGCCCGGACCTTGAAGATGTCCGCTCCGACCAGCACGGCCGATGGATGTCTTCCTCCGTAACGGAAGAAGATGTGCTAAAGCTTCGAGACGCCAGGTATCTAACCGGCGAGATCTCGCATAGGCTGCCTGCTCCAGGGCAGGTCATTCCCACTCCCGAGCCCGGCGAGAATGTGGTGTTCGTGTCTCGCTTCCTTCGGGGTTTAGGCTTCCCGACGGATCCCTTTGTGCGGGGGCTCATGTTTTATTATGGGCTGGATTTCCACGACTTGAATCCGGAGTCCATCCTCCATATCTCGTCATTCATTGTCAGATGTGAGGCCTTCCTCCATATTACCCCCACTTTGGATTGTGGCTCAAGACCTTCAAGGTGGAGCCAAAGATGATCGGGGGCAACAAGCGAAGTGCGGAGAGGCGGTCATAAGCAAATGTCGATGCTCCATGGCCCGAGGGCTCTTTTCAAGAGGAGCTTGGTTTGTGGCAACGGGAGTGGTTTTATATCACCGCTCCCGGGCACCAAATGGGCGGCGCTCCCGCCTTCCGGCCAGAGTCCACCACAGCGGCCGGGCGTCATGGATCAACAAGGGGCTCGACTGGGGCCGTCCCAAGGGCGTTCCTTGCTAGGGCCGTATTCGAGACCTCCACGAGAGGGAGATCAATCTGGTTGCGGTGGCGCAGGTTATGTTGATCCGGCGCCTTCTGCCCTGCAAATGTCGCCCCCTCCGCCTGTGGGAATTCAATCCGGAGGGACCACGAGCTCTCCAAAATTTTATGGGCACGACACCCGTGGAGACGTATAAACTGTTCTTCGGATCACAAGAAAAGTGTCCGGACCTGACTGAGGACGCAGGACTAAGCTGCAATCGACCAGATACTCAAGTAAGTAGTCCTGTAACCAGACAAATTGTTCATTCATTTATCATATATATATGCCCTTTAAAGGAGCCGTTTCTTGAACAGGAGTGGATAGCCAAGGCAAAGTTAATAAGGTGTCCGGCTCCCCTCCCAGAGACCACGCCGGATCCCATGCTGGCCAAGATGTTGAAGGCCGCGCCCTTTGAAGAAGGCGAAGGGGGAGCGTGGAAGCAACTGCCTCTACGAAGGAGGCTATCAAGGAAGGAGGGATTAAAAGTCCCGTCTTCCGAGGAGAGAAGAGGACCGCTTCGGAAGATCCGGAGGTCAAGGCCTCAAAGAGGGGAAAGGAATCTTTGTCAGAGAGTCCGGCACTGGGAAGTAACCCAGCCGCACTATTTCCCCAAGGGGATCAGCCCACCAGCGAGCCGTAAGTGAAAAGAAGGGGTCTTGTGAATAAGGAACATCCCTGTATTTATTTATGAAGATAACGAAATTGTACCTTGTAGTTCGGATCTCAGCCCTTCTCAGCAGAGCTCGCCGGGGATCTTCTTCCAGAGATGATGGAGAGCGAACGCCTCCACCGATCGCACCCTCATGCGAGGCGACGATCCCGACGTGTCGTCGCGAGGGTTCCCTAAGTCCGGCGAGGCGGAAGGTCCGCGCCAAATGGTGTCTTGATCGGAGGAGCTGAAGGATCTGCTCGAGGCGGCGGCTATGTCGAGAAGATCACCGTGCTCTAATGGGTACGGTGATTGAAAGAATTGCATCCAGCGAGAGCGGATTGCATGAAGCCATCGAAGCTTATCGACGAGGTTCGAGGTACGCAAAAATGATGTACCTTCTGACAGTTATGCATATAGAATGCGCCCTGTATAGATAGTAGCCCCTGAGACTCGGTATGTTGTCAAAATTGACAGTGTACCGAGGATCAAAATCTCAGTTATAACATATCGCCGCTCCTAAACAGGTGGTGGGGCGTCCGGTGGCCAGCCGGACTGATGAATATACCGAACTAAAGCGGCAACTTGACGAGGCGGATGCGGACATTGCGCTGGTCAATAAACGATTTGACGAGTCGCAAGGTCACGACTCCCGCTTGGACACCTGGTAAGGGAGCTTGACGCCCATGTCTTACTATTTGTATGCTTAATGCAGATGGTGCCGCTGCTGTGGAGGAGCTGCGGGCGGAACTCGCCCGAGCGAAAGAGCAAGCCCGAAATAGTAATGCGGCCGCTTTAAGGGCGGCCGAAGAGCTAAAAGCCGAACGGGCTGCTCACTGCCGAAGCAAAGAGGAAATGGCCGATATGGCCAGAAAGTTGAAGAATGCTGCCGATCGCTGCGAGGTTCTTGAAAAAGAGCGTAAAGCGGAGCAAGAGGGCCTGAAAAAGGCCGCCGCCAAATCCCCGAGTGCCCATTCGGCTTTGAGAGCTGCCAAGGAGGAGCTGAGTCAGGCCGGGGCAATTGCGGCTGAAAACCGCTTTCGCTATGAGGAAATATACTGGATCCAAAGTATGCTCAATTGGACAAGTTGTGGAGTTCGGAGGATGCTTATCTGGACTTAGCGGCGAAGCGCCGCGACGGTTGAGCACTTCCGGAGGCGGAAGGGGCACGTATGGGAAGAGCTATATTGGTCGCAATTCCATAGTCCGGAGCGTCTTCTTCCGTTGACCGATCGGTTGGCGAATGGGCCGAGCTGAATCAACTATCCGGACTTGCCATGAAGCATGTCATGACTCATTTGTGGCCAGCGGACCCCACCAAGAGAGTTATTTTGGTTTAGTGCAGCAGTTCCTTGGTGCGGTACCGCGTATTGACGCAATAAAGCGGTCGACGTGTATTGAGGGAGCGCGGATGGCTCTGGCCCGTGTCAAGACATACTGGGCAGATATGAAGGCCACCGATGTTGCGTCCCAAGATTCGGACAGAAGCCGAGTACCTGCCGAGCACTACTTTGAGGAAGTCCTGCAGGGCGCTCGTTTAATAGAGACGCAGTGCTCGAAGGATATTATGTTTTAAATGATATGTATGATTTGTGAAAACAATGTTTCAATATGATATAAGAGCTTTTTATACTTGTGCGTTCAAGTAGTAAACTACTCCCTGTGCGGCCGTTTATGTATATGTATATATAACCTGAAAGATGGCAGTCCTTGGCTTCAGCCCCCCACGCACATATAATGCGGGGTGTTTGCAAAGAAGGCGCTTTTCACACTTAATCCAACGTCTTGGTCCTGTTAAGGAGGTGGTAGCGTAGCAAACTAGGCAACCAGACTATAATGCTTTATCACTTTCACTTAGCCATAGGAGTTTGAGGGTGGGGCTACTATATAGCCCCTGGGGGCACCGCACTCTCCCGAATTCGGGGTGCTTGTGTGCCTGACCGAAAGACGGTCCTTCGTTAATGCGGAGGAATTCTAAACATTCCGATGAGTCATCGAGTGGTTGACCAGTCTCTCGCTATATCATTACAGTCAGTTTTCGGCTTTCTCATCGAGGTGCTCACCCTACCGAACTGGGCACAATCGCAGTAGTTCTCCGGTGCCGCGTTAGCCGATAAAGCGGAACGTAAGGCAGCAAAACACAGAGCCGGGCAAACCCAACATTTGACCAAAGACATGATTCGGAGCTGATGCATATAAGGCCAAACTCGAGACGCCGAATACTCCCTAAGGTATTCGGTCTTTATAAAAACGGGCAGAATAATGCCCTAAGCCCCTGGTGTCCAGGTACGCACAAAAATTCTGGTGCGGCCAATGCCAAAACGCCAGCCTCTTCCTCGGTTATAGTAAGAAATCGGGGGATGTTTATCAACAAGAGACAGTAAAAAAGGTTTACGCAGGGTCTTAATCTGAAAAGAATCCTTGCAACGGGTCCCTACTGCACGTCTGCGCTGTGTCTCCGTTAGCCGTATCCTGGACGGGTGTAGCACGTTGTTCATCTGTAAAAGAGAGGAACTTATTTTAAAAGAAAAAGGATCGTGCGAAAGATGTACTTTATATTAAATAAACAGAGTACAATTCTAAGAAGTGAATAAAATTGAGCTTTATTGTCTCTTGTGGTACATGCATGCAGCCCCTTGTATGGGGTAATGCCGCTAGTAAGCGCCGGACTCGTCTAGCCGTGTCCGGGGTTTGAATGACCAATTCAGGTTCTTTGACTAGCGGAGCCGGATAGGTGTGGGGCTGTCAAGGCAGTCTCACGTTCCTCCGTGCTCAAGTAACACTTTATACTTCCTTTTAATGAGATGATGCCCCGTGGACCTGGCATTTTAAGTGTTAGAGATGCATAATGTGGTATTGCCTTAAAGCGGGCGAAAGCTTCGCGTCCCAATAGTGCTTGATGGCTACTTTTGAACGGGGCGACATGGAAGATTAACCTTTTCATGACGGAAGTTGTCGGATGAACCGAACACAACTTCTAGCAGTATGGAGCCCGTATAATGGGCATATGGGCCTGGCATTACTCCTTTAAAGGAGGTGTTGCTACGGCGAATTTTGGTTGGGTCTATCCCCATCCTGCGGATTGTGTCCTGATATATCAGGTTTATGTCACTACCACCATCCATGAGGACGTGTGTAAATTGGAATCCGTCGATTATAGGATCCAATATCAAGGCAGTCCATCCTGTGTTCCGGATACTTTCGAAATGTGTATGTGGAGGATGTAATCCTCAATCCAGACTCCAGGGTCTGTTGTTTCGTCGTATGCCTCTATGTTTACGGGTTTGAATCCCGCTGGAAATTCATGATCCAGCACCTCATCGGTGAAACATAGGGGTGTGCGGCGCCCCTGTATTTGGGTGTGCCGTGATGTTCGGATATTTTGCGTGTTCCATTGCTTTGAAGAGGTTGCTTTCTTGGCCCGTAGATGGACCTAACTGGGCCATCCTTTTGATGTGAATCCTTATGCGGACCGCGCATCGGTTTGTGTGCGGCGCCAGTTGTCGCTCTCTTTTTGCCGTGGGGTCGTCCATCCGACCGGGTAGCCTTCTTAGTTTTTGATTGTGGGGGCTCTATGGCCTCCTCATCAAATTCGGGCAGTAGCTTTCTCTTTGGGTAGCTCTTTGTTCGGCGACTGTCGCCGTACTTGTCTGTGGTGTTGAATACTCTGCTACATCTGATTCTGAGTGCATCTTCCGCTGTTTTGAGCTTCCGCTTCTGCTTTTTTCAGGCTACGCGCAGTGGCGACGAGCCTTTTCTGGAGGTTATTTTGTTCCAACAATTTGTCCGGCGTGAGATCGTCCGGACTCTTGTCTTCGCCGAGGACGGGTTGTTTATCCAAGTTGTCTTGTTCGGACGATTGCTCGATAGCATGTTCGTCGTCCGCCGGTTCGTTCTGCTCTATGGCTGGTTCTCTGTTGAGGCGGGACTTTGTTCGGCGTTTACGTTGCCGTTTTGACTGCTTTTCGAGGGATTTATCCTTCGTAGCGTCCCGTTGTTCCTCATCTTCATTTCCTTTAGGTGTATCCACCATGTATACATCATGGGATGAGGTGGTTGTCCAGCATCCTATAGGTGCTGGTTCATGGTTGTCTCCTACATCGTCATCCATACCGTCGATGTCTTCGGAGTCGAAATCGAGCACGTCGTGTAAGCTTTTCGGCGATGGCTCTGAAAGTGGGTGGTGGGTGGGCGTTGAATTTCTTCGTCGTCGCATCCCAACCTTCCCGACCGTAGTCCGCCATGGCTCTCCGGATAAAGAGAGAGACTTTAGTGAATTCAGGATGTCGCCAAAGGGCGAAGTCCGAAAGATGTCCGCGGCAGTGAACTCCATAACCGGCGCCCAATCGGATTCGATTGGCTGGGGCACGGAGGGTTCGGAGTCCGGAGAGGAGTCCGGCACCCTGGAGTCAAGGTCTTCGCAAAGGACAGGGACGGAGTTCGGCACAATCGCCGTAGGGATCGTAGCCCCCGAGGCGGTGTCCAACCACTCTTCCTCGATCGGGGAATCCGGCTCCGGATTAAGGGTCGGAGCGGATGCGGATGCGGCCTCCAAGGCGCTGTTCGGCTGCAGAGCTAGATCACGCCCATCGAGATAGTGTGGCGTGCTTGGCCGCGGCTCGAATCCGTCGAAGATCATGTCTCCGCGGGTATCGGCCGTATAGTTCAAACTTCCAAATCTGACCTGATGGCCAGGGGCGTAGCTTTCGATCTGCTCTAGATGGCCAAGCGAATTGGCCCGCAGTGCAAAGCCGCCGAATACGAAGATCTGTCCGGGGAGAAAGGTCTCACCCTGGACTGCGTCGTTGTTGATGATCGAAGGAGCCATCGTGCCGCCATCGGTGGCGACGGAAGGAACTCTCCATGAAAGCACCAACGTCGGTGTCAAACCGCGGATCTCGGTAGGGGTCCCGAATCATGCGTCTAGGCGGATGGTAACAGGAGACAAGGGACACGATGTTTTTACCCAGGTTCGGGCCCTCTCGATGGAGGTAATACCCTACTCCTGCTTGATTAATATTGATGATATGGGTAGTACAGGAGTAGATCTACCACGAGATCAAGGAGGCTAAACCCTAGAAGCTAGCCTATGGTCTGATTGTTGTTCGTCCTACGGGCTAAAACCCTCCGGTTTATATAGACACCGGATAGGTTAGGGTTACACACAGTCAGTTACAATGGTAGGAGATCTACATATCCGTATCGCTAAGCTTGCCTTCCATGCCAAGGAAAGTCCCATCCGGACACGGGACGAAGTCTTCAATCTTGTATCTTCATAGTCTTGGAGTCCGGCCGTGATGATAGTTCGGCTATCCGGACACCCCCTAGTCCAGGACTCCCTCAGGGTCTATGCCCATTTTGCGCACTATATCCTGATAAAGCAGGTTCAGGCTGCTGCCGCCGTCCATCAGGACTCTGGTTAGGTGAAATCCATCGATAATTCGGTCAAGAACCAATGCGGCGAAACCGCCGTGACGGATGCTAGTGGGGTGGTCCCTTCGATCGAAGGTGATCGGGTAGGAAGACCATGGGTTGAACTTCGGGGCGACTGGCTCCATCGCATATACGTCCCTTAGTGCATGCTTGCGCTCCCTTTTGGGTATATGGGTTGCGTATATCATGCTCACCATCCGCACTTGCGTGGGAAAGCCTTTTGTCCTCTATTGTTCGGCGGCCGGGGCTCTTCCTCGTCATCGCTATGCAACCCCTTGTCATTGAGTTCGGCACTTAACTTGCCTGCTTGCTTGAACACCCAACAGTCCCTGTTGGTGTGATTGGCTGATTTTCGGGGTGCCATGTATCCGCTGCTTGATCGAGTATTCGGTCCAAGTTGGACGGGCCACAGGTATTTCTTTTGAATGGCTTCTTCCACGACGGGTTTAGAGCCTCTGAATCCGGCATTGACGACCGTATCTTCAGTGTTATTGCCGTTAATGCGGCGCTTGTTCTTGTTGCGACGCGACTTGCCATTGCTGTCCTTGGTATCCGAACTATCAGGATGCTTGGCCAAGTTGTTGCTTCGAGCTAGCCAGCTGTCCTCTCCCGCACAAAAGCGGGTCATGAGTGTTGTGAGGGCTGCCATGGATTTTTGCTTTTCCTGTCCTAGGTGCCGGGCAAGCCATTAAATCATGGATGTTATGTTTGAAGGCTGCAAGGGCCTCTACATCCGGACAGATCAACGATTTGATTTTTCTTTGTTAGGAACCGTGTCCAGAATTGTTCGGCCGATTCTTCCGGCTGCTGGATTATGTGGCTAAGGTCATCGGCGCCCGGGTGGTCGCACATATGTGCCCTGGAAGTTATCAAGGAATGCGGCTTCGGTCTCCCAACAACCAATTGATTCTGCCGGCAAGCTGTTGAGCCAATGCCGAGCTGGTCCTTTAAGCTTGAGTGGGAGGTATTTGATGGCATGTAGATCATCACCGCGGGCCATGTGGATATGGAGGAGATAGTCCTCGATCCGGACCCTTGAGGATCTGTGGTACCATCGTATGATTCGATGTTTACAGGTTTGAAGCCCTCAGGGATTTGATGATCCATTACTTCATCTGTGAAGCATAGTGGGTGTGCGGCGCCTCTGTATTGGGCTATATCACGACGTAGCTCATATGAGCTTTGTCTACAGTGTTCGGCCCGGCCGGGTTTGTTGTATCCGGCGCGATGGTAATCATCCCGCGTCGTTGGGCGCCCACGCGATCCGTAGATCGATCTTGTATGTTTTGCCTTATCCTCCAATATATCTCGCAAGTCCGGCGCGTTTTCCCGTGCCTTGGTACTTTTTGAGCGGCGTCGGGTGTGGCTTGAGCGGAGGGCCGAGAGGCTTCTCTGTCGCGGCCACGGGGTGGCCGGTCTGCCATGTCGTGCGCTGGTGACTTGGGTGCTTCCTCCTCTGATCGAGGCAACGGCCTGCATTTGGGGTAGCTTTTGGAGGGACGTTCGAGTTCATACTCTTCGGCTGCAAGGACTTCAGTCCATCTGCCATCTAGCAGGTCTTGGTTAGCTCTAAGCTGTTGCTGCTTTTTCTTGAGGCTGTTTGCCATGGCCATAAGCCTGCATTTGAAACGCTCCTGTTCGGCGGGATCCTCAGGCACGACAAATTAAATGGTAAATCGCCGAGGCTTGCCTCATCTTCGGAGGGAGGCGCGTAATTACCGTCCTCGACCTCTCTTTCTGCCGCACTGTCGTGCGGAATTGCTTCTCCCTCGTCCTGCGCCGAGTCCTGCTGGAGGGTTGTCTTGATCTTGTCCGGGGTGTTATTATCTCCGCATCGGAATCACCGCTTTCTTTGTGGCGGGATTTAGAGCGGCGCCGCTGACGTCGGCGCTTCGGTTGCTTTTTGGAGGGGTCATCCTCCGTTGTTCCATCGCCGTTCCCATCTTTTGGGATATCCACCATGTATATGTCATATGACGAGGTGGCCTTCCAGTGCCCTGTAGGCGCTGGGTCTTGGTCGTCTCCGGCATCTTCGTCCATACCGTCGATGTCTTCGGAGTCAAAGTCTAGCATGTCGGTTAAATCATCGACAGTGGCTACAAAGTGGGTGGTGGGTGGGCGTTGAATTTCTTCATCGTCCGCATCCCAACCTTCCTGTCCGTAGTCCGGCCAGGGCTCTCCGGATAAAGAGAGAGACTTTATTGAATTCAGGATGTCGCCAAAGGGCGAGTGCTGAAAGATGTCCGCGGCAGTGAACTCCATGACCGGCGCCCAATCGGATTCGATTGGCCGGGGCGCGGAGGGTTCGGAGTCCGGAGAGGAGTCCGCACTCGAGTCGAGGTCTTTGCAAAGGACAGGGATGGAGTTCGCTCAATCGCCAGAGATATGGTAGCCCCGAGGCGGTGTCCAACCACTCGCCCTCGATCGGGAATCCGGCCCGGATTAAGGGTCGGAGCGGAAGCGGGTGCGACCTCCGTGGCAATCGCTCGGCCGCAGAGCTAGATCATGCCCATCGAGGCGATCTTGCGGCACGCTTGGCTGCGGCTCGAATCCGTCGAAGATCAAGTCTCCGCAGATATGTGCCGTATAGTTCAAACTTCCAAATCTGACCTGATGGCCAGGGGCGTAGCTTTCGATCTGCTCCAAATGGCCAAGCGAATTGGCCCACAGTGGAAAGCCGCCGAATACGAAGATCTGTTCGGGGAGAAAAGTCTCACCCTGGACCGCGTCGTTCTTGATGATCGAAGGAGCCATCGGGCCTATCGGTGACGCATACGCAGGAACTCTCAATGAAAGCACCAATGTCGGTGTCAAAACCGGCGGATCTCGGGTAGGGGGTCCCGAACTGTGCGTCTAGGCGGATGGTAACAGGAGACAAGGGACATTATGTTTTTAACCAGGTTCGAGCCCTCTCGATGGAGGTAATACCCTACTCCTGCTTGATTAATATTGATGATATGGTTAGTACAAGAGTAGATCTACCACGAGATCAAGGAGGCTAAACCCTAGAAGCTAGCCTATGGAATGATTGTTGTTCGTCCTACGGACTAAAACCCTCCGGTTTATATAGACACCGGATAGGTTACGGTTACACAGAGTCGGTTACAATGGTAGGATATCTACATATACGTATCGCCAAGCTTGCCTTCCACGCCAAGGAAAGTCCCATCCGGACACGGGACGAAGTCTTCAATCTTGTATCTTCATAGTCTTGGAGTTCGGCCGTGATGATAGTTCGGCTATCCGGACACCCCCTAGTCCAGGACTCCCTCAGTCATATCTCAGCATCCACTCATCCGGGGAGATCCCGGAGGTGGTGTTGGCACGGGCATCCAGGGCTTGGATAGCCAGCAGGAGGGCCTTTTTGCGCTCGCTTAGGTCCCGGCCCAAGTTAGCGCCCCAACCATTCATGAATTGGTGGGCGAGCTTGGCACAGAACTGCCACGAGTCAACTGCGGACATGGAGTGATGAGGGGGGAAGAGCGAGCGGAGATCCAGCGCGCGACGATGGCCTCCCAGAAGCCCGCATGATTAAGCCAGAAGAGCTCAAACCGGAAACGCGGCGGAATCGGGGAGCGCTCGTCCGCGGTGGAGAGGAGGAGAGGTACGTGCTCAGACCCGATCCGGGTAATCGCATGGAGCGATGCCAAGGGGCAACATAACTCCCACTCCGGGGAAACTAGGACGCGATCCAAGACAGATTGCGTCGGGTCTACTTGCCGGTTTGTCCAGGTGAACCGGGAACCCGTCCGTTCCAATTCACGGAGACCGAGCTCCGCGATCCAGTCGTTGAACAACTGCATCCGGGGTAGGTTAATCCGGTCATTATTCTTCTCATCCGGGGAACGGATTGCTGGAATTTAGTCTATTATGGGACAGCTCAATAACTATTTCAGAAATTCCTAATAAATCCTAGAGGCCCACGCAGCCCATTTGTGCAAGGCAAGGGATACTACTAAAGTTTAGTCCCACATTGCTAGTTCACTGGGAGTTGGACCTCCTTATAAGGGAGGTTCTTTCCCCACTTGTATGAACATGAGAACAAGAGGGACATCCACGCGCGCTCCTCCTCCGCCGCCCGCCTCGCCACGCCACGCCTCGTCACCCTCCGTTGCTTCACCTCCCGTCGCAGCCTGTTCGCGTCCCTCTCCCGTGCCTATATAAGAGAGGTCGCTCCTCTCCAGAGAGACACATCAGAAGGTCCACTTCCTCTCGGCACACAGTTCCTGAGCGCTGCGCTGCTGCTACAATCTTCCTCATCCCGGCTTGCGGCGTGCACCGCAGGTCGGGACAGTAGGCCTCCAAAACCGCACCTTTTGAGTCCTGTACGGGAGAAGGGTGATAAGGTTTTTGGGGAGCGCTCTGCGTGACTACTGACTTCTTTGTCACAGACGCCCCGGACTCCGACAACTTCTTCCCCGACGACGACTACTTCCCCGACGTCGACAACCTCCTCGACGACATGGAGGACACCGACCCCAAGTCCAGTGCCTCTGCTCCTGCTGCTGTCACGTACGTGTTTCTCCCCTTTCTATTGGAGGTTCTGCTATAGTTCCTTGTTCTAGTATTTGCCCTAGATATGTTAGACTCTATTTCATATATGCAACCTGCTATCTCTGCTTTAGATATGTTTAGTTATGGTTCATATATGAACATGCTGTTTACCTTCTCTTTGTCAAATCACATGGCTTATTTTACCACTGCTATACTAGCCATGCTTTATCTAGTATTTCTGTTAATAAAATCACTCGGTAAATTTCTCATATTTCCAACAATCCAAAAACCTTATTATAGGCAATTTACCCCGAGTGGTTTTGCTGCTTCCATGAGACCTCCTATGTTTGAGGGTATCCACTATAAGAGGTGGCGCGTGAGAGCAGTCTTATGGTTTCAGACCATGAGCTGCTATGACGCCACTCTTGGAAAACCTGAAGGAGCGCAAGATGCCCAACAGGCACAAGCTTTTCAGAAAATGGATACCTTGTTTAAGGCTGCTCTCTATAGTGTTCTTGGTGAGAATATAGTTGATGCTTATGCGTCAATTGATAATGGAAAAGGGGACAATTGCATTTTTACCCCTAGTTGGTTCCTACCCACGGTTTTTGCCCTTACTTTTCGAGCTTGCTCAGTTTTGCCCTTACTTTTTCCGTCGAGGTCCCTCGAATGCCCTTTGACCATTTGACCAAAACTTTGAAAATTCATAACTAATTCATATGAACTCAGAAAAATGCAAATAAGATATCAAAATGTTCAGATAAACATTACCTTTATGTGCATATCATTTGCATTCAAGACAAAAGCACCCTTTAAACTACCTGAGCTAATTAATATTATTAACATTATTAAAAATAAAAAGGTATAAACAATATTTTTTTCATGAATAAAAATTACATGCAAATGTAGGTGATGTTTTCTGAACATCCTGATATCTTATTTGCATTTTTCTGAGTTTGTATAAACTTGTTATGAAGTTTCGAAATAATGGTCAAAGTCGTTAGAACATTCTTAACAAGATGATACGAACTCAGAAAAATGCAAATAAGATATCTGGATGTTCAGAAAACATCACCTACATTTGCATGTAATTTTTATTCATGAAAAAAATATTGTTTATACCTTTTTATTTTTAATAATGTTAATAACATTAATTACCTCAGGGAGTTTAAAGGGTGCTTTTGTCCTGAATGCAAATGATATGCACATAAAGGTAACGTTTATCTGAACATTTTGATATCTTATTTTCATTTTTCTGAGTTCATATGAATTGGTTATGAATTTTCAAAGTTTTGTTCAAACGGTCAAAGGGCATTCGAGGGACCACGACGGAAAAAGTAAGGGAAAAACTGAGCAAGCTCGAAAAGTAAGGGTAAAACCCGTGGGTAGGAACCAACTAGGGGTAAAAACGCAATTGTCCCATGGAAAAGATATGTGGGATGCACTCGAGGCCATGTTTGGGGTCTCGGATGCTGGCACTAAGCTGTACATCATGGAGCAATTCTATGACTGGGATGGATGAGAAGAGCGCTCCGTGGTTGAGCAAGCTCATGAGATACTGATCATTTGCTAGAGAACTTGAGAGCTTCAATTGTATCCTACTGGACAAGTTTATTGCCGGAGGTATCATCACTAAGCTTCCTTCCTCGTGGAGGAACTTTGCTACCTCACTGAAGCATAAGAGGCAGGTGTTTTTCGTTCTGGATCTCATTGGCACTCTTGATGTGGAAGAAAAGGCGAGAGCAAAGGACAACCATGCTCGAGGTATTGAGGGAGGTTCTAGTGCCAATCTGGTACATAAGAAGAACTTTCAGCCCCACAAGTTCAAGAACAAGGGCATGTTTGATGGTAAAGCAAAGTTTGATGGGAAGAACAAGGTTGTGCAGCACACGAACTTCAAGAAGAAGAATGACAAGAAGAAAGGTGTTTGTCATGTGTGTGGAGATCCTGATCATTGGGCTCCTAGTTGTCCCAATCGCTATGACAAGCGTCATCCTGGGAAAGGCGGCAAGACCACTAATGTTGTCATTGGAGACACTGACATGAAGGATGTTGGGTATGGTATATTTCCTACTATTCTTTCAGTATGTCATTCTCCTGATTGGTTGATTGATACGGGTGCTAATGTGCATGTATGCGGTGATATTTCCATGTTTTCGTCTTATCAGACCGCAGGGACTTCAACCGTGCTGATGGGCAATAGTTTAAGTGCTTCTGTTCGTGGTGTCGGCACGGTTGACCTGAAGTTTACTTCGGGAAAGATCGTGCGGCTGAAGAACGTGCATTATGTTCCCTCCATCAATAAAAATCTTGTTAGCGGATCTCTTCTGTGTAGAGATGGCTACAAGCTTGTCTTTGAGTCGAATAAATTTGTAATTTCCAAGTATGGAACCTTTGTTGGTAAAGGCCATGAGTCAGGAGGCCTGTTTCGTTTATCTTTATCGGACGTTTGCAATAAAGTTGTTAATCATATTTGCAACAATAGTGAATCAAATGTGGGGCATTCACGTCTTTGTCATGTTAACTTTGGTTGCATGTCGTGACTAGCGAAGTTGAACTTAATCCCTAGTTTCACCATTGTCAAGGGATCCAAGTGTCAAGTGTGTGTGCAAGCTAAGCAACCACGTAAGTCTCATGTGACTGCGGAAACGAGAAATCTTGCACCACTAGAACTTATACATTCAGATCTATGTGAAATGAATGGTGTTTTGACAAAAGGTGGAAAGAAATATTTCATGATGTTAATTGATGACTCCACTAGATACTGCCGTGTGTATCTTCTGAAATCTAAGGATGAGGATTTGAACTTTTTCAAGATCTATAAAGCTGAAGTGGAAAACCAACTTGATCGGAAAATCAAGAGGCTTAGGTCCGACCGTGGTGTTGAGTATTTTTCCAATGAATTTGATGTTTTTTGTGCGGAACATCGTATTATCCGTGAGAGGACGCCTCCCTACTCACCTCAGTCAAATGGGGTGGCCGAAAGAAAGAACCGTACTCTAACTGATTTGGTTAAAGCCATGTTAGACACATTGGGTCTCTCCAAGGCATGGTGGGGGGAGGCGATATTGACAGCATGTCATGTCCTAAACCGAGTCCCCACAAAGAACAAAGAGATAACTCCATTCGTAGAATGGGAAAATAAAAGGTTAAAACTCTCTTTTCTGAGAACATGGGGTTGTTTGGCGAAAGTCAATGTTCCAATTCCAAAGAAGCGGAAGCTTGGACCAAAGACTGTGGATTGTGTTTTCCTAGGATATGCTTTTCATAGCATTGGCTATAGATTCTTGGTTGTAAAACCTGAGGTACCTGACATGCATGTCGGTACGATCATGGAGTCGAATGATGCGACTTTCTTTGAAGATATCTTTCCCATGAAGGATATGGCTACCTCATCTAATCAGGAGATTCATCGAATCAGGAACCAGTTACAATTACCGAACCTGCCATTTCGATGGAACACTTTGAAAGTTCTGTGGAGGAGAACAATGAAGTTCCTACTAGGAGCAAGAGACAGAGGACTGCAAAGTCCTTTGGTGATGATTTTCTTGTGTATCTCATAGATGACACTCCTAGTTCGATTTTAGAGGCCTATGCATCTAGAGATGCTGACTACTGGAAGGAAGCGGTTCGTAGCGAGATGGATTCCATCTTGGCGAATGAAACTTGGGAGATAACTGATCGTCCTTATGGGTGCAAACCTATAGGGTGAAAATGGGTATTCGAGAAGAAGCTTAGGCCTGATGGTACTATTGAAAAGTACAAGGCTCGGCTCGTGGCTAAGGGTTATACCCAAAAGGAAGGTGAAGAATTCTTTGATACTTACTCACCTGTGGCTCGACTGACCACTATTCGAGTTCTACTTTCACTAGCTGCCTCACATGGTCTTCTCGTTCATCAAATGGATGTTAAGACTACTTTCCTAAATGGAGAGTTGGATGAGGAAATTTATATGGAACAACCAGATGGGTTTGTAATAGATGGTCAGGAAGGGAAAGTGTGCAAGTTGCTGAAGTCTTTGTATGGACTCAAGCAAGCACCCAAACAGTGGCATGAGAAGTTCGAAAGAACTTTAACAGCTGCAGGCTTTGTTGTGAACGAAGCTCACAAATGTGTGTACTATCTCCATGGTGGGGGCGAGCTAGTTATGCTTGTATGTTGATGACATACTAATTTTTGGAACAAATATGAATGTTATTAAGGAGGTCAAGGATTTCCTATCTCGTTGTTTTGAGATGAAGGATTTAGGAGTGGCTGATGTCATTCTGAACATCAAGTTGTTGAGAGACGATGATGGTGGGATTACATTCCTTTAATCTCACTATGTGGAAAAGATCTTGAGTCGCTTTGGCTACAGTGACTGCAAGACCATATGATGCTAGTGTGTTGCTTCGAAAGAATCGAAGAATTGCTAGAGACCAATTGAAATATTCTCATATTATTGGCTCGCTTATCTACTTAGCCAGTGCTACAAGACCTGACATCTCTTTTGTTGTTAGCAAACTGAGCCGGTTTGTCTCAAAACCAGGACATGTGCATTGGAAATCTCTAGAGAGAGTTTTGCGTTATTTGAAAGGCACTGCGAATTATGGAATTCACTACACTGGGCACCCAAAGGTGCTTCAAGGGTATAGTGACACAAACTGGATCTCAGATGCTGATGAGATAAAGGCCACGAGCGGATATGTGTTCATTCATGGAGGTGGCGCTGTTTCTTGGAAGTCTTGCAAGCAGACCATCTTAACGAGGTCAACAATGGAAGCAGAACTCACAACACTAGATACAGCTATGGTCGAAGCAGATTGGCTTCGCCGGCTCTTGAATGACTTGTCGGTTGTTGAGAAACCTGTACCGGGTATCCTTATGAACTGTGACAATCAAACTGTGATCACGAAAGTGAACAGCTCAAAGGATAACATGAAGTCATCAAGACACGTTCAGAGAAGGTTAAAATCAGTCAGAAAAATGAGAAACTCCGAAGTTATTGCATTGGATTATATCCAAACGTCTAAAAATCTGGCAGATCCTTTTTACTAAGGGTCTATCATGTAATGTGATAGATAATGCATCGAGGGAGATGGGTATGAGACCCACGATATGAGTTGTTCACAGTGGTATTCTTTGTGATCGGAGATCCCGTGAATTAGATGTGGAAGACAAGCTGTTGGTCAACTGGGAGGAGAGTACCTACTATTTAAAATACCACTCCATGAAGATGCAATACTCTCCTAAATCTGCATGGCAGGTTGATGTATTTCTTAATGTGTTCTAAGTGGCTCTTTGAAGCAAAGATGTTGTCCTGCAGAACATCTTTTGAAGAACGCACCTATATGAGTCTGATTGTTAAACGTTGCAATCTATGAGAGTAGGGTTCTCTCTAGTAAACTCATGAAAGGTCTCGGAGTATGACGCATAAGCTCCACCCGCGGGGAAGACCCACGGTAGCCACGTATCGGTCCAGGCTTTATGTGAAGCTAGATTCGCAGAAAACTTGCAGTTCAAGGCCCAGTCCACTGTTCAAGTTGCTTACTAGTGTAGCATAGAGTTCAAGGTGGAAGTTAAACTTAACAGTCTCCACTGCAGTACCGGTATATAAAACGGTGTTTTGGAACCAAAGGCATTGTGTGTGCCTCTGGGATCTGGTGGGGGATTGCTGGAATTTAGTCTATTATGAGACAACCCAATAACTATTTCAGAAATTCCTAATAAATCCTAGAGGCCCACGCAGCCCATTTGTGCAAGGCAAGGGATACTACTAATGTTTAGTCCCACATTGCTAGTTCACTGGGAGTTGGACCTCCTTATAAGGGAGGTTCTTTCCCCACTTGTATGAGCATGAGAACAAGAGGGACATCCACGTGCGCTCCTCCTCCGCCACCCGCCTCGTCACGATGCGCCGCGGGTTGCGGGTTGCGTGAATGAGCCGAGCCGATGTCTAATTTTTGCCACGCACTATGGGTATACGAAAGGTCACTTGGGAGCTGAAAAGTTTTGCGGTAGTGGATAAAGAATACGAACTGCGCACCTCTTCGCGTGTTGCATGTTCACTTCGTCTCCCTCCATTGCTTCACCTCCCGTCGCAGCATGTTCGCGTCCCTCTCCTGTGCCTATATAAGAGAGGTCGCTCCTCTCCAGAGAGACACATCAGAAGGTCCACTTCCTCTCGCCCCACAGTTCCTGAGCACTGCGCTGCTGCTACAATCTTCCCCATCCCGGCTTGCGGCGTGCACCGCAGTCGAGCGATGAGCCTCGAAACCGCACCTTTTGAGTCCTGTACGGGAGAAGGGTGATAAGGTTTTTGGGGAGCACTCTGCGCGACTACTGACTTCTTCGTCATGGATGCCCTGGACTCCGACAAATTCTTCCCCGACGACGACTACTTCCCCGACGTTGACAACCTCCTCGACGACATGGAGGACACCGACCCCAAGTCCAGTGCCTCCGCTCCTGCTGCTATCATGTACGTGTTTCTCCCCTTTCTATTGGAGGTTCTGCTACAGTTCCTTGTTCTAGTATTTGCCCTAGATATGTTAGACTCTATTTCATATATGCAATCTACTATACTATCTGCTTTAGATATGTTTAGTTATGGTTCATATATGAACATGCTGTTTACCTTCTCTTTGTCAAATCGCATGGCTTATTTTACCACTGCTATACTAGCCATGCTTTATCTAGTATTTCTGTTAATAAAATCACTCGGTAAATTGCTCATATTTCCAACACGGATGAGGTTAAAGTCTCCGCCCACAACCACTGGGAGGAGGGAGTTGGAGATCTTCTGGTGCAGCTCCGCAAGGAAGGCCGGGGGCGGCGGTGATCCGCCGGTCCATATACAATCACGACCTCCCATTTGAGGTTAAGTGCATGCTCAAAAATCTCCATACTAATGACGAATTCTCCCCGGTCCATGCCACCCCCCTCAAAGGTGGCATCCTTTACCCCTAAAAGGATGCCACCAGAATGGCCCGTGGTCCCACTAGAAGGGAGCCAATGCCAGGCGAAGAGGTGGGAACTAAGGCAGTCGAGCTCGTGGAGGGAGAATTCAGTGTGCATGGCTTCCTGGATGGCAATGATGTCAATATGTTCATCATGCATGTGCTCGATGAGTTAGCGGCGTCGGCCATCATGGCTGAAGCCGTGAATGTTCCAGAAAAGGGCCCGCATCTAATCCCCCATCAGGGGGCTGCTTGACCCCAGGACACGAGATGCGCGGAGAGCCGCTGTGTGAGAGTGGGTGCGCCCACGTATCACCCTGTCGGCCACCGGAGGAGCCCGACCCGCGGGAGTGGCGGTCGGTTCCGCGGGATGGCGGAGGAGGCGAGCCCGGGTTTCAGCAAGCTTGCCATCTAAGATCTCGCGGGCCGTAATGGCCGCAATCTGCTCTAAGGGGGGACCAACTTCCCCCTGAAGATGATGGCTGAGTCAGTGGCCACCTTGGCTAGGTGGCCAAGAGGAACGGCCTCAAGTGCGGAAAAGGAACAGCTAGAAGAACTGGGAAGGGCGGGATCCACACCTGGCTCAAGGTTCCGGGCCGCCGCTCGGAGCTCAGCGCGCTCGGAGATGGACGGAGCCGAAGAGTCCGTCGGACGGGCCGCATCGAGGTGGGCGTTGCGGCGGGACGCAGTCACCGGCGTCGAGGTGGAGCGGGGCCGCCTGGCGTACGCCACATTCTGTAGGGGGGTGCGCGGAGACCAGAGTGGTCACGACCACGGCCGCCCCCATGGTCAGAGAGCCTGGAGAAGCAAGGAGGCCGTCGGAGGACACCAGCTGGGGAGGTGGGGCGAGGAGCACCAGGGTGTCGTCGGACGCGTCCCTCGCGGGTGGAAGGGTCGGAGAAGGCGCGGAGGGGAGAGCACATCCGTCGCCGCCCGTGGGGACCGGGGAGGTCGGACCAGGGGGACGGGGGCTCCGGGCCCGACGGCGCGGGGCGAAGGGCGGAGTCGGTGGGCGGAGAGCGAGGCGACGAAGGCGGCACGACGAGCAGGCCCACACTGGAGATGTCACTGGTCGACACCAACAGAGGAGGAGAGGGTGCGACCGGGGGGGGGGGGGGGTCAGACGATGAGCCACTGCGAGGTCAGCAGCCGACACCTGAGTGCGCCCAACCCAAGAGCCGCCATTACCTGAAGATGGCTTCACGGGCTCACGGGACGGGGAGCAGGAGTGCTCCGACAGGTCGTCATCATCCTCATGGTCGTCGAGGCGGGAGTGGCGGGACCGCCGGTGGTGGAAGTCGTTGGCGCCAGCTGGGCCGCCTGTCACGCCCAATATACGACCCTATCCAAAAGGAACTCGACGGTCCCACCAAGGATACACCCGCATATTGAAACGCTTTTGCAAGGTGGATATCATTACATCAACATTACATAATAGGTAGGGATACATACATAAGGCACAAATGCCACAAGAATACATCAACATCATATACAAGATCAACATCCGACTACGGATGAAACATAAACAGGAACACCAACAATATCCACCCTGCTAGCCCAGGCTGCCGACCTGGAACCTATCCCCTGATCGAAGAAGCAGAAGAAGAACTCCAACACAAGTAAGCATCGCTCTCACGTCATGATCATCGCAAACCTGTACCTGCAACTGGTGGTGTAGTAATCTATGAGCCACGAGGACTCAGCAATCCCATTACCATGGGTATCAAGACTAGCAAAGCTTAAAGGGAAAGGAAGGGGTAAAGTGGTGAGGTTGCAGCAGCGACTAAGCATATGTGCTGGCTAACATACGCAAAAGAGAGCGAGAAGAGAAACAAAGGAACGGTCGTCAACTAGTAAAGATCAAGAAGTGATCCTAAACTCCTACTTACGTCAAACATAACCCAGAAACCGTGTTCTCCTCTCGATCAACCCCGAAAAGAGACTCACGGTTACGCACACGGTTGGTGTATTTTAGAAGGGTTTGCTTCAAGTTTACTACAACCGGATATTAACAAATTCCAATCTGCCCGCGGGCACGGCTTTCAAAAGTTCAAAACCCTGCAGGGGTGTCCCAACTTAGCCCATGATAAGCTCTCGCGATCAACGAAGGATATTCCTTCTCCCCGGGAAGACCCGATCAGTCTCGGAATCCCGGCTACAAGACATTTCGACAGCAATAAAACAAGACCAGCAAGACCTCCCAGCATGCCGACACCCTGATAGTAGCCGCGCGTATCTCGTCTCAGGCCACGATCGGATGAGCTGTCCGTACAACTAAAACCAGCCCTCAAGTTTCCCCGAGGTGGCGCTGAAAAGGGCTCTAGTTTGGACCAACACTTAGACAAGCATTGGCCTGGGGGGGCTAAAATGAAGATGACCCTTGAGAGCGTGACTCCCAAGGGAAAAAGGTAATAGGTCAGGCAAATGGTAAAACCAATGTTGGGCCTTGCTGGAAAAGTCTTATTCAAAGCGAACTGTCAAGGGGGTCCCATAAATCACCCGACCGCGTTAGGGACGCAAAATCCGGGAACATAATACCGATATGATGGAAACTAGGGCGGCAAGAGTGGAACAAAACACCAGGCATAAGGCCGAGCCTTCCACCCTTTACCAAGTATATAGATGCATTAATAATATAAGAGATATTGTGATATCCCAACATAACCCTGTCCACCATGGAGAAATCTTCAACTTCACCTGCAACTAGCAACGCTATAAGAGGGGCTAAGCAAAGCGGTAACATAGCCAAGCAACGGTTTGCATAGGAAAGGTGTCAAAGGTTAGAGGCTGACATGGCAATTTGGGATGGCTTGATAAACAGGTAATAGGTAGCGCAGCATAGCGATAGAACGAAGCAACTAGCATAGCAATGATAGTAGTGAGATCCAAGGTAGCGGTCATCTTGCCTGAAATCCATAAAGAAGAAGAACGAGTCCTTGAAGAAGACGCACGGATGAAGCCGAACCAAGCGTAGACGAACTAATCCTCACGATCGCAACGAAACAGGAACTAACAAGAAGAAGCACACAACATAGTAAACACACCACACATGAACAAGGCATGATGCACAAACAAGCATGATGCATGACAAAGCTACATGAAGCTACTCATGGCAAGAGATGATGCATACACGACCAACACATCAAAGCAAGTTTAAATGAGGCCGGAAGCAACATAGAACAATTCCGGTAAGTCCTCATATGCATATTTCGAAATTGGTCCAGATCTGTATAAACCTTATGTTCAAGTTGTTAAAAAGCAAGTTAAGATGCACCACGATGATCTACACGAAATTCTAGTCAAGTTACATATAAAGTTCATTAGATTCGGAGCTACGGTCTAGAAGATATGAGCAAAACAAGTTAAACATGGCATTTATGCAAAATGCATTCAAACATCAAACAAACACCTCAAAACAAGGATGCAACATGATAATATGAAGCTACATGCGAAATCAAGCAAGTTCCATATAGAGCACACTCAAAACAGAGCAACGGTTCAACACATACACATGAAACAAGTTTAAAGGACAAACTGTCCAAAACAGCAACTAGGCATATTGCAAGCACCAAAACAAAATGCTACAGCACCTCAATATGAAAAAAAAGACATGGGCATGAAGTACAGGTAAAGCATGACAAAACATGAACACTGATCTATCTCCAGAAATCACTAGAACATGCTCAAACACACATTGCAAGATTGCAAATAATAACAGTTTCAGACTTTAGCAGAAATAACATCAGGTTGCAATGTTTAGAGCTATCAAACAACATGTTACAGGATCTTAACATGGCAAACAAAGGAATGACATGAATCTACTAAATGCATAGAACAAAAGTTCTTTACTGACCATAAGCCAAAAAGGATCAGAAGAAATGATAGCACCCATGTAAACATGGCAAGTTATATTACAGATTTATACATGGCAGGAACAACAATAAGTAGGCATGTTGGTGATCTTGAACCACTCACCACAGAGCAACGCATGGCATGGCAAGGCAACTCACCGTAATAAGACATGGCATAGAAGCTATACATGGCAAGAACAACATCATAGCATACACGGATCAACAACAACTACCTTGGCCAAATTGAATAATATGTAAACAACCTGCCAGGAAACATTTTATAGCAAAAGTAGAGCTCTCTTGACTCAAGCTATGGCACTCATAATTGCAAACAAGGGCATGGATGGATAGATAATAACCATATGTTCAAAACATCCTTACTGAAGTATCTCAAAATAAGCATGGATCTCTCGGTAGTATCAAGTTTACATGGCATAAAAATATCAGCAGAACAGGGGCTGAAATCAGCAACATCATGAAGCCCAGTTTGCATGCTTGTGCTAGTCACTACAGAGATCACAAAAATACGTGGCATACACCCCTGTAAAGATGGCATGGCTTATTACAAAAGACATGTAGGACTCAAGTTCATAGGGTGCACACATCAATCATGGCAAAAATGACAAAAGTGCATGTTCTGATAAGAATCTGAAACTAACATCACATATCCCTCTTCCAACAGCATTTCGGGCATCAAGATGAGCTCAAATGTAAATGATTCAATGAGATGAAATGATGTACTCATCGAGGCGAACAGTTCTACAGATTACACGCACGAAATGGAGTAGTATGCAGCAAGTTATGATGGGCTAAACATGCACACATATTATGAACTTTCCAGGGACTTGGTCAAAATTCGCAGATCTGAAAAAAAAATGTGCTGGGCCAAAAGTGGGGATCTGGGGCTGCTCACATTGGGCTTCGGCCCATGTCGCGGAGGAGGTCGGGCCGGCAGTTGGGGAGGCCGGGCCGGCTAGCCGGGGCCTGCCGTGGGGCGGGGCCCACAGGGAGGAGTTCGTTCTACTCCTCGATCCCGCCTGGATCGGAGGAGAAGGGGCGGCGGCGCTACTCCGGCAAGGCGGCGGGGACGGCGCGGGGGCGACGAACGGAGCGGAGAAGGCCGGATCCGGGAGGAGGGGCTCGCCGGGGACCCATTCCCGGCGACGGATCCGAGCGCGACGGAGCTCCATGGGGGCCATGGCGCGCTGCAGCAGGGGGAGAGAGAGGTTAGAGGAGGAAGGAGATGAGAGGAAGGGAGAGCGGGCGGCGCTGCCTGGGGGTCAGCGGGCGGCGGAACTCGCCGGGCGGCAACGCGAGGGGCGGAGCGCCCGGGTGGCCTGCCGGGCCAGCGCGGGCGAGGAGATCGGCCTCGCCTAATCCCGACGAGAGAGGCGCGAGGCCACGGGAGCGGGCGGCGGGCGCGCAAGTGACGGGCTCGCCCGGGCCTGGCGGGCTCGGGCGGGCCCGATATGGGCCGGGAGGGCCGGGCGGTGGAAAGGCGGAGGGCAGGTGGCCTTCAAGGGTTGGCTGGAGGGGCGGGAGGCGACGTGTCGCCTTCCCTGCTGGTCCGAGGCGCCGTTGCGCGGTGGAGGCAGTGAGGCGCGCCACTTGGCGGCGGTGGGCTTGGCCGGCGCGGAAAATGAGGCCGAGGTGGGAGGTGGCGGCGGCTGCAGGTTAGGGGAGGAGGCTAGGGTTAGGTTTAGCCCGAAAATGGACATGGGGGTGTCCATTTATAGATAGGAGGGTTTAGGTTAGGGGAATTGGGGGCTTTCGAAGCCCTCCGATCGCGATCCGATGGATCCGATCGAGGAGGAGGTTAGGCAGGCCTGGGAGAGGTTGGTGGGCTGTGTTAAGATGGGTTAAGCTTTCGGCAGAGAAGAGAGAGAGGCCCGGCGGCAGTTTCGGAGACCGAAACGCCCGACGAAGGTACCTGCAGCGGTACCGCTATGTTTAACGGTTGGGCAGTCAAACGGACTCGGAATGCGACGAAACTTGACAGGCGCTCTGTCTACACTATAATAAGAACGCATGCCAAGTTGCATCCCTTTCTGAGAACATTTTTTTGTGCCACTTTTAAAATAATATTTCGGAAGTGCCGCGGGCGCGTGCGAGTGTGTCTGGCTCAGAACGGACAACGGAGAGAACCGGGGGAACCCGAACGGATGCAAGTTTTGAAAAATATGCGGATGAAATGCAGATGATGACATGGCAAAATGCAACACGCAAGCAAATGACATGGCAAGGACGGCAAATAACTGGTGGACACCTGGCGCATCGAATCCGGGGCGTGACAACACTCCTCCACTAACAAGAGATCTCGTCCCGAGATCTTAGGACCGTGACGGAAGGGAAAAAGGGATGAGGCGAAACAAGAACTCAAGAGAAGAAGCAAAGAATCGAGAGCACTCGAGAAGAAGAGAGGAACGACGAGAATCGAAATCTCACGGAATCAGATAGATTATGAAAGCACTCCGGTTAGAACGAGATAAGAAACGATTAGGACTGAAAGGATTTAGGTAGCACTCGGGTTAAAAATGGAAGGATTAGAACATGAACTTGAGAGGATGGAATGGTACTTGATGAACTCTTGAAAAATGAATTAAATCATGAAGAACCACCATGAAGAACTCCGGTGACAAAAGGATGATGAGATAGAATAAAGGATGAAAGAATAAGATTAAAGCTTGCGATGATTTAGATGGAGGTTCCGACAAAGATGGCCGAGGAAATTTGAACTCCGGAAAAGAAAAGATGAAAACACTTGGAAGTAGAATTTATTCCTCAAGAACAAACTCCAAAGAAAAAGATTAATCACTTTGAGGAAATAAGAATAAGATTTATTGTATGCTTATCCTTCATCAAATTAAATTGATGCCAAGCAATGGATTTTGCATACTACTTATTCTTCTTGAAAAAGAATTGAGAAGTGACATGTCGTAAACTTGAGAAGGTCTTCATGAACCACCGGTATAATTGAAAGAACGAATGGATTAACAAGATAATCAAGGAAAACGAATCTTGAACGAACCACCATGAAAAATGAAAATGAACATAGAGAAGAGAACGGATCGCCGGAAAGAATTAGAAAAGCACGAAGATACTTGAGGGGATTTGGGGAAAAGAGAACTGAACTAGGCACCGGTACAAATATAGGAACGAACGGAGCTGAGAACTTGAAACAAAGGAATAATCCAAAAAGATGTCCTCCGGATGATCGAGAGCGAAAGCAAGACCTGAAGTACTCCGGATGGATGAAAAGAATTGCACAACTGGAAACAATTAGATAGGATAACATCGACCTAGCACCATGAACCTCCGGGAGAACGGACAAGATTTAAGAGAAACTCTACTTCGGTCTTCAAAGGACGACGATAAACACCACCAAAGTTGTTGAGATACTCCGGTAGAATGAAAAGCGAAAAGGTTGAGCCAACAATGAAATGATTTTAAAAGAGATCTTGGAGATGGCAAGTGACTGATGGAATCCATTCTTACGTCACACTTGAAAAGAATTTGCGAATAACTCCGGGGGAATTTAGAAGAGTCAGGTAAGATCCTGGAAAAAGACCTGTGGGTTAGGGCCCACTGAAGAGAAAAAAACACCGTTGAAAAGGGAGGATAAACAGATAGATGATGCATCGGAACAATTGAAATATTTGAATGAGGTGACAACCTCGAATTAATTCGAACACAGGCGAATCTCCTGAGATGTCTTCCGAACTCCGGAATGATAAAATGGCGAGAGGCGAACGAGCAGGGAAAACACTTTAACCAAGGAAAAGAATATGATTAACCCGAAAAACTTGAATTGAGTCAACCGAAAAAAGAAAAAGGGATGAAGAATGACGAACGAGACGAGAATTCAGCGGTTAAAATGATTGAGGGAAGACTGAAGAGGCTCCGTACGAATGAAATTGACGGTCGAAACAGACTCAAACTCCGGGAAGAAAAAGGGTGGGAGAGCGGGAAAAACAAAGGCAACTTGGAAGGGGAACCGACGAATGACTTCAAGAGGAAACACCGGTTGAAATAATTGAGGAAAGAAAGGCAAAGACTTCGCACGAGTAGGATGGATACTCGATTACGGACTCCGGTTCCGAGGAGAAAAAGGGTGGGCGGGTGGGAAAAGAAGACAACTGAGGATTGATCTCGCGAAAGACCAAGATGTTCGAGTCGACTTGACGAGAAATGCACCGGATGAAAGGAGCTGAGAACCAGCGATCGGAAAACCAACTGTGTGATCCTAAAGAAAAATTTGAATGGGAAGAGGAGTAATTCAAAACACCTACGTCAAGATTCCTGACCAGAGCGACCAAGGGGCTGAGGAGTAAAAATAAATCCTACTCTCCGATATAACTAGACTCCGAAAATAGTTTTCTTCTAGACTCAACAACGGCCAAACTACACGATCAATCAAGGGGGCTCCTAGGGTCGGTCGAGGCTCTGATACCAACTTATCACGCCCAATATGCGACCCTATCCAAAAGGAACTCGACGGTCCCACCAAGGATAGACCCGCATATTGAAACGCTTTTGCAAGGTGGATATCATTACATCAACATTACATAATAGGTAGGTATACATACATAAGGCACAAATGCCACAAGAATACATCAACATCATATACAAGATCAACATCCGACTACGGATGAAACATAAACAGAAACTCAAACAATATCCACCCTGCTAGCCCAGGCTGCCGACCTGGAACCTATCCCCTGATCGAAGAAGCAGAAGAAGAACTCCAACACAAGTAAACATCGCTCTCACGTCATGATCATCGCAAACCTGTACCTGCAACTGGTGGTGTAGTAATCTGTGAGCCACGAGGACTCAACAATCCCATTACCATGGGTATCAAGACTAGCAAAGCTTAAAGGGAAAGGAAGGGGTAAAGTGGTGAGGTTGCAGCAGCGACTAAGCATATATGGTGGCTAACATACGCAAAAGAGAGCGAGAAGAGAAACAAAGGAACGGTCGTCAACTAGTAAAGATCAAGAAGTGATCACGAACTCCTACTTACGCCAAACATAACCCGAAACCGTGTTCTCCTCTCGATCAACCCGAAAAGAGACACTCACGATTACGCACACGGTTGGTGTATTTTAGAAGGGTTTGCTTCAAGTTTACTACAACCGGATATTAACAAATTCCCATCCGCCACATAACCGCTGGCACGGCTTTGAAAGTTCAAAACCACAGGGGTGTCCCAACTTAGCCCATGATAAGCTCTCGCGATCAACGAAGGATATTCCTTCTCCCCAGGAAGACCCGATCAGTCTCGGAATCCCGGCTACAAGACATTTCGACAGCAATAAAACAAGTCCAGCAAGACCTCCCGGCGTGCCAACACCCTGATAGTAGCCGCGCGTATCTCGTCTCAGGCCACGACCGGATGAGCAGTCCGTACAACTAAAACCAGCCCTCAAGTTTCCCCGAGGTGGCGCTGCAAAGGGCTCTAGTTTGGACCAACACTTAGACAAGCATTGGCCCGGGGGGGCTAAAATGAAGATGACCCTTGAGAGCGCAACTCCCAAGGGAAAAAAGGTAATAGGTCGTGCAAATGGTAAAACCAATGTTGGGCCTTCTTTGGAAAAGTCTTATTCAAAGCGAACTGTCAAGGGGTCCCATAAATCACCCGACCGCGTTAGGGACGCAAAATCCGGGAACATAATACCGATATGACGGAAACTAGGGCGGCAAGAGTGGAACAAAACACTAGGCATAAGGCCGA
The DNA here is from genome assembly GCA_021605145.1 of Aegilops bicornis. Classification (NCBI taxonomy): domain Eukaryota; kingdom Viridiplantae; phylum Streptophyta; class Magnoliopsida; order Poales; family Poaceae; genus Aegilops; species Aegilops bicornis. Next base: position 823,205,821 of record CM038670.1, read on the forward strand.
GCCTTCCACCCTTTACCAAGTATATAGATGCATTAATAATATAAGAGATATTGTGATATCCCAACATAACCCTGTCCACCATGGAGAAATCTTCAACTTCACCTGCAACTAGCAACGCTATAAGAGGGGCTGAGCAAAGCGGTAACATAGCCAAGCAACAGTTTGCATAGGAAAGGTGTCAAAGGTTAGAGGCTGACATGGCAATTTGGGATGGCTTGATAAACAGGTAATAGGTAGGGCAGCATAGCGATAGAACGAAGCAACTAGCATAGCAATGATAGTAGTGAGATCCAAGGTAGCGGTCATCTTGCCTGAAATCCCGCAAGGAAGAAGAACGAGTCCATGAATAAGATGAACAGATGAAGCCGAACCAAGCGTAGACGAACGAATCCTCGCAACGAAACAGGAACTAACAAGAAGAAGCACACAACATAGTAAACACACCACACATGAACAAGGGATGATGCACAAACAAGCATGATGCATGACAAAGCTACATGAAGCTACTCATGGCAAGAGATGATGCATACACGACCAACACATCAAAGCAAGTTTAAATGAGGCCGGAAGCAACATAGAACAATTCCGGTAAGTCCTCATATGCATATTTCGAAATTGGTCCAGATCTGTATAAACCTTATGTTCAAGTTGTTAAAAATAAAGTTAAGTTGCACCACGATGATCTACACGAAATTCTAGTCAAGTTACATATAAATTTCATTAGATTCGGAGCTACGGTCTAGAAGATATGAGCAAAACAAGTTAAACATGGCATTGATGCAAAATGCATTCAAAAATCAAACAAACACCTCAAAACAAGGATGCAACATGATAATATGAAGCTACATGAAAAATCAAGCAAGTTCCATATAGAGCACACTCAAAACGGAGCAACGGTTCAACACATACACATGAAACAAGTTTAAAGGACAAACTGTCCAAAACAGCAACTAGGCATATTGCAAGCACCAAAACAAAATGCTACAACACCTCAATATGAAAACAAAAGGCATGGGCATGAAGTACAGGTAAAGCATGACAAAACATGAACACTGATCTATCTCCATAAATCAATAGAACATGCTCAAACACACATGGCAAGATTGCAAATAATAACAGTTTCAGACTTTAGCAGAAATAACATAAGGTTGCAACGTTTAGAGCTATCAAACAACATGTTACAGGATCTTAACATGGGAAACAAAGGCATGGAATGAATCTACTAAATGCATAGAACAAAAGTCCTTTACTGACCATAAGCCAAAAAGGATCAGAAGAAATGATAGCACCCATGTAAACATGGCAAGTTATATTACAGATTTATACATGGCAGGAACAACAATAAGTAGGCATATTGGTGAGCTTGAACCACTCACCACAGAGCAACACATGGCATGGCAAGGCAACTCACTGTAATAAGGCATGGCATAGAAGCTATACATGGCAAGAACAACATCATAGCATACACGGATCAACAACAACAACCTTGGCAATATTGAATAACGTGTAAACAACCTGCTAGGAAACATTTTATAGCAAGAGTAGAGCTCGATTGACTCAAGCTATGGTACTCCATAATTGCATACAAGGGTATGGATGGATAGAGAATAACCATATGTTCAAAACATCCTTACTGAAGTATCTCAAAATAAGCATGGATCTCTAGGTAGCATCAAGTTTACATGGCATAAAAATATCAGCAGAACAGGGGCTGAAATCAGCAACATCATGAAGCCTAGTTTGCATGCTTGTGCTAGTCACTACGGAGATCACAAAAATACATGGTATACACCCCTGTAAAGATGGCATGACATATTACAAAACACATGTAAGACTCAAGTTCATAGGGTTCACACATCAATCATGGAAAAAATGACAAAAGTGCATGTTCTGATAAGAATCTGAAACTAACATCACATATCCCTCTTCCAACAGCATTTCGGGCATCAAGATGAGCTCAAATGTAAATGATTGAATGAGATGAAATGATGTACTCATCGAGACGAACAATTTTACGAATTACACGCATGAAACGGAGTAGCATGCAGCAAGTTATGATGGGCTAAACATGCACACATATTACGAACTTTCCAGGGACTTAGTCAAAATTCGCAGATCTGAAAAAAAATGTGCTGGGCCAGAAGTGGGGATCTGGGGTTGCTCACATTGGGCTTCGGCCCATGTCGCGGAGGAGGTCGGGCCGGCGGTTGGGGAGGCCGGGCTGGCTAGCCGGGGCCTGCCGTGGGGCGGGGCCCACAGGGAGGAGCTCGTTCTCCTCCTCGATCCCGCCTGGATCGGAGGAGAAGGGGCGGCGGCGCTACTCCGGCAAGGCGGCGGGGATGGCGCGGGGGCGACGAACGGAGCGGAGAAGGCCGGATCCGGGACGAGGGGCTCGCCGGGGACCCATTCCCGGCGACGGATCCGAGCGCGGCGGAGCTCCATGGGGGCCATGGCGCGCTGCAGCAGGGGGAGAGAGAGGTTAGAGGAGGAAGGAGATGAGAGGAAGGGAGAGCGGGGCGGCGCTGGCCTGGGGGTCGGCGGGCGGCGGAACTCGCCGCGGCGACGCGAGGGGCGGAGCGCCCGGCTGCTGCCGGCCAAGGGGCGAGGGAGATCGAGCCCTGCCCGATCCCGACGAGAGAGGCGCGAGGCGACGGGAGCGGGCGCCGCGGGCGCGGGCGGGGCTCGTCCGGGCCCCGATGGGCTCGGCGGGCCCCGATCTGGGCCGGGAGGGCCGGCGCGGTGGAAAGGCGCGGGAGGGCAGGTGGCCTTCGCGGGTTGGCTGGAGGGGCGCGGGGAGGCGACGTGTCGCCTGGTCCGGGCGCTGGTTGCAGCGGTGGAGGCCTGTGGGAGCGCGCCACTTGGCGGCGGTGGGCTTGGCCGGCGCGGAAAACGAGGCCGAGGTGGGAGGTGGCGGCGGATGCAGGTTAGGGGAGGAGGCTAGGGGTAGGTTTAGCCCGAAAATGGACGTGGGGGTGTCCATTTATAGATAGGAGGGGCTAGGTTAGGGGGAATTGGGGGCTTTCGAAGCCCTCCGATCGCGATCCGACGGATCCGATCGAGGAGGAGGTTAGGCAGGCCTGGGAGAGGTTGGTGGGCTGTGTTAAGATGGGTTAAGCTTTCGGCAGAGAAGAGAGAGAGGCCCGGCGGCAGTTTCGGAGACCGAAACGTCCGACGAACGTACCTGCAGCGGTACCGCTATGTTTAACGGTTGGGCAGTCAAACGGACTCCGAATGCGACGAAACTTGACAGGCGCTCTGTCTACACTATAATAAGACCGCATGCCAAGTTGCATACCATTCCGAGAACATTTTTTGTGCCACTTATAAAATAATATTTCGGAGGTGCCGCGGGCGCGTGCGAGTGTGTCTGGCTCAGAACGGACAACGGAGAGAACCGGGGGAACCCGAACGGATGCAAGTTTTGAAAAACATGCGGATGAAATGCAGATGATGACATGGCAAAATGCAACATGCAAGCAAATGACATGGCAAGGACGGCAAATAACTGGCGGACACCTGGCGCATCGAATCCGGGGCGTTACACCGCCCCCTGGTGGCTGTCATCGGAGAAGCGGGGACGGCTGATGTGGTTCGGGGGCTCAGGTCAGATCTTGAGGTCGCGGCCGTCGTCGTTGAAGAAGACCGGAATCGTGGCGCGGAGCTTGGAGGAGTCCAGGCAGTTCACCTTGACCCGGACCTCCTCCTCCTTGCGCAGAGAGAGCTCATCGACCACCACCACCTTGCCCAAGATCATGGACATACTACGAATAACACGCTCAGACCAGGCCACAACACGCAGGCCGGCGATGAGGAGCCAAGCAGTGTCCAGAACCGCCACGGCCTTGGGATCTCACCTCGGCTCGAAGATGTTCACCACTAGCCCGTTGAGGGCCAAGGTGATGTTGCCGCTGCGGGTGCAGTATCCCATGCTCATGGCGTCGGGGAAGATCACCATGAAGGCGTTGGCAGAAGTGGAGGTGACCTGCCAATCCCACTTGCACCTGCACAAGTGGTTGAGCTCGGCCTTGATCAGCTCCGGGGTGGCGACGCCCTCGCCCATGACAGACACAAGTGCCAGGAGCGAGGGGGAGGGAGGCGGGACCTCCGGCACCTCGATGTGGAAGAAGCCCATGTCCTCAATGTCGTGACCGTACATCATGATCTCCTCTGTCATCGGGCGACCCGGGCAGAGAATCGCGGGGTAGCCGGAGTCCTGGCATAGGTAGCACGTCGGAGGGTTGGGGCGGGTCACCTGGTGTTGGGGAACGTAGCAGAAATTCAAAATTTTCCTACGTGTCACCAAGAACTATCTATGGAGAAACTAGCAACGAGGGGAAGGAGAGTGCATCTACATACCCTTGTAGATCGCTAAGCGGAAGCGTTCAAGAGAACGGGGTTGAAGGAGTCTTACTCGTCGTGATCCAAATCACCGGAGATCCTAGTGCCGAACGGATGGCACCTCCGCGTTCAACACACGTACAACCCGGTGACGTCTCCCATGCCTTGATCCAGCAAGGAGAGAGGGAGAGGTTGGGGAAGACTCCATCCAGCAGCAGCACGACGGTGTGGTGGTGATGGAGGAGCGTGGCAATCCCGCAGGGCTTCGCCAAGCACCGCAGGAGAGGAGGAGGACTTGGCAGAGGGGAGGGTTGCGCCAGGGGCAAGGGTGTAGCTCCCATGCGCCTCCCCACTATATATAGGGGTGGAGGGCGATTATTTCTTTCCCTCCAAGTCCATTGGGGCGTTGGCAAAGGTGGGAGGAAAGAAATCCCATCCTTTCCTTTCCCCACCGATTGTTATCCCCCCTTTTTAGGGATCTTGATCTTAGCCCTTCGGGATATGATCTTATTCCTTCTATGGGGATCTTGGTGCACCTTGACCAGGGAGTGGGGCCTTGCCCCACTACCCCACGTTCATGTGGGTCCCCCATGCAGGTGGGCCCCACTCCGGAACCTTCTAGAACCTTCCCGGTACAATACCGAAAAATCCCGAACATTTTCCGGTGGCCAAAATAGGACTTCCCATATATAAATATTTACCTCCGGACCATTGCGGAACTCCTCGTGACGTCCGGGATCTCCTCCGGGACTCCGAACAACATTCAGTAACCACGTATATCTATTCCCTATAACCCTAGCGTCATCGAACCTTAAGTTTCTAGACCCTACGGGTTCGGGAACCATGCAGACATGACCGAGACGTTCTCCGGTCAATAACCACCAGCGGGATCTAGATACCCATGTTGGCTCCCACATGTTCCACGATGATCTCATCGGATGAACCACGATGTCAAGGACTCAATCAATCCCGTATACAATTCCCTTTGTCTAGCGGTATTGTACTTGCCCGAGATTCGATCGTCGGTATGCCGATACCTTGTTCAATCTCGTTACCGGCAAGACTCTTTACTCGTTCTGTAACACATCATCCCGTGATTAACCCCTTGGTCACATTGTGCACATTATGATGATGACCTACCGAGTGGGCCCAGGGATACCTCTCCGTCACACGGAGTGACAAATCACAGTCTCGATTCGTGCTAACCCAACAGACACTTTCGGAGATACCTGTGGTGCACCTTTATAGCCACCCAGTTACCTTGTGACGTTTGGTACACCCAAAGCATTCCTACGGTATCCAGGAGTTGCACAATCTCATTGTCTAAGGAAATGATACTTGACATTGGAAAAGCTCTAGCATACGAACTACGATCTTTGTGCTAGGCTTAGGATTGGGTCTTGACCATCACATCATTCTCCAAATGATGTGATCCCGTTATCAACGACATCCAATGTCCATGGTCAGGAAACCGTAAACATCTGGTGATCAACGAGCTAGTCAACTAGTGACTTACTAGGGACATGGTGTTGTTTATGTACCCACACATGTATCCGAGTTTCCTACCAATGCAATTATAGCATGGGTAATAAACGATTATCATGAACAAGGAAATATAATAATAACTAATTATTATTGCCTCTAGGGCATATTTCCAACAGTCTCCCACTTGCACTAGAGTCAATAATCTAGTTCACATCGCCATGTGATTAACACTCACAGTCACATCACCATGTGACCAACATCCAAATAGTTTACTAGTGTCACTAAACTAGTCCACATCATCATGTGATTAAGACTCAATGAGTTCTGGGGTTTGATCATGTTTTGCTTGTAAGAGAGGTTTTAGTCAACGGGTCTGCAACATTCAGATCCGTATGTACTTCGCAAATCTCTAGGTCATATTGTAAATGCTGCCTCCACGCTCCACTTGGAGCTATTCCAAATGGTTGCTCCACTATACGTATCCAGTTTGCTACTCAGAGTCATTCGGATAGGTGTTAAAGCTTGCATCGACGTAACCCTTTACGCCGAACTCTTTATCACCTCCATAATCGAGAAACATGTCCTTTATTTATTCCAAGGACAATTTTGACCGCTATCCAATGATCCTCATTCCTGGATCATTCTTGTACCCCTTGACTGACTCATGGCAAGGCACACTTCCGGTGCGGTACACAGCATAGCATACTATAGAGTCTACGTCTGAAGCATAGGGGACAACCTTCGTCCTTTCTCTCTCTTCTGCCGTGGTCGAGCTTTAACTCTTAACTTCATATCTTACAACTCAGGCAAGAACTCCTTCTTTGACTGATCCATCTTGAACACCTTCAAGATTATGTCAAGGTATGTGCTCATTTGAAAGTATTATTAAACATTTTGATCTATCTTATAGATCTTGATGCTTATTGTTCAAGTAGCCTAATCCAGGTTCTCCATTGAAAAACACTTATTCAAACAACCCTATATGCTTTCTAGAAATTCTACATCATTTCTGATCAACAATATGTCAACAACATATACTCATCGGAAATTCTATAGTGCTCCCACTCACTTCTTTGGAAATACAAGTTTCTCATAAACTTTGTATAAATCCAAAATCTTTGATCATCTCATCAAAGCGTACATTCCAACTCCGAGATGCTTACTCCAGTCCTCAGAAGGATTGCTGGAGCTTTGCATACTTGTTAGCGTCTTTCAGGATTGTCAAAAACTTTCTGGTTGTATCACATACAACCTTTCCTCAAGAAAATTGTCAAGGGAACAATGTTTTGACATCCTATATCCAAGATTTCATAAATAATGCAGTAACTGCTAATCCAATTCGAACAGACTCTTAGCATCGCTACGAGCGAGAAAGCCTCACCGTAGTCAACTCCTTGAACTTGTCAGAAAACATCTTTAACGACAAGTCGAGCTTTCTTAATGGTGATACTTACCATCATTGTCTGTCTTCCTTTTAAAATCCATCTTTACCCAACGCCCCACGACCATCAAGTATTACTTCCAAAGTCATGGATCCTCTCTCGGATGTTATGGCCTTGAGCCATTCGTCGGAATCCGGGCCCACCATCGCTTCTCCATCGCTTGTAGGTTCATTGTTGTCTAGCAACATGACCTCTAAGACAGGATTGTGTACCACTCTGAAGTAGTACGCGTCCTTGTCGACTTACGAGGTCCGGTAGTGACTTGATCTGAAGCATCATGATCACTATCATCAGCTTCCACTTCAATTGGTGTAGGTGCCACATGAACAACTTCATGTGCCCTGCTACACACTGGTTGAAGTGATGGTTCAATAACCTCATTAAGTCTCCACCATCCTCCCACTCAATTCTTTCGAGAGAAACTTTTCCTCGAGAAAGGACCCGTTTCTAGAAACAATTACTTTTGCTTCCGGATCTGAGATAGGAGGTATACCCAACTGTTTTGGGTGTCCTATGAAGATGCATTTTTATCCGCTTTGGGTTCGAGCTCATCAACCTGAAACTTCTTCACATAAGCATCACATCCCCAAACTTTTAAGAAACGACAAATTAGGTTTCTCCAAACCATAGTTCAAACGTTGTCGTCTCAACGGAATTACGTGGTGCCCTATTAAAGTGAGTGCGGTTGTCTCTAATGCCTAACCCATGAACGATAGTGGTAATTCGATAAGAGACATCATGGTACGCACCATATTCAATAGGGTGCAACTATGATGTTCGGACACACCATCACACTATGGTGTTCCAGGCGGTATTTATTGTGAAACAATTTCCACAATGTCTTCATTACATGCCAAAGCTCGTAACTCAGATACTCATCTCTATGATCATATCATAGACATTTTATCCTCTTGTCACGATGATCTTTAACTTCACTCTGAAATTACTTGAACCATTCAATAATTCAGATTTGTGTTTCATCAAGTAAATATACTCAACATCTACTCGAATCATCCGTGAAGTAAGAACATAACGATATTCACTTTGATGCCTCAAAGACTCATTGGACTGCACACATCAAAATGTGTTACTTCCAACAAGTTGCTATCTTGTTCCATCTTCTTGAAAACGAGGCTTTTCGGTCATCTTGCCCATGTGGTATGATTTGCATATCTCAAGTGATTCAAAATCAAGTGAGTCCAAACGATCCATCTGCATGGAGTTTCTTCATGCGTATACACCAATAGAAATGGTTCCCATGTCTCAAACTTTTCAAAAATGAGTGAGTCCAAAGATCCATCGACATGGAGCTTCTTCATGCGTTTTACACCAATATGACTTACATGGCAGTGCCACAAGTAAGTGGTACTATCATTACTATCTTATATCTTTTGGCATGAAAGTGTGTATCACTACGATCGAGATTCAATAAACCATTCTTTTAGGTGCAAGACCATTGAAGGTTTTATTCAAATAAATAGAGTAACCATTATTGTCCTTAAATGAATAACCGTATTGCGATAGACATAATCCAATCATGTCTATGCTCAACGCAAACACCAAATAAAATTATTTAGGTTTAACACAAATCTCGATAGTAGAGGGAGCGTGTGATGTTTGATCACATCAAACTTGGAAACACTTCCAACACATATCGTCAGCTCGCCTTTAGCTAGTCTCCGTTTATTCCGTAGCCTTTTATTTCGAGCTACTAACACTTAGCACCCGAACTGGTATCTAATACCCTGGTGCTACTAGGAGTACTAGTAAAGTACACAATAACTTAATGTATATCCAATATACTTCTATCGACCTTGCCAGCCTTCTCATCTACCAAGTATCTAGGGTAATTCTGCTCCAGTGGCTGTTCCCCTTATTACAGAAGCACTTAGTCTCGGGTTTGGGTTCAACCTTGGGTTTCTTCATTAGAGCAGCAGCTGATTTGCTGTTTCATGAAGTATCCCTTCTTGCCCTTGCCCTTCTTGAAACTAGTGGTTTCACCAACCATCAATAATTGATGCTTCTTCTTGATTCCTACTTTCGCGGTGTCAAACATTGTGAATATCTCAAGGATCATCATATTTATCCCTGATTTGTTATAGTTCATCACGAAGCTCTAGCAGCTTGGTGGCAATGACTTTGGAGAAACATCACTATCTCTGGAAGATCAACTCCCACTCGATTCAAGTGATTGTTGCACTCAGAAAATCTGAGCACAAGCTCAACGATTGAGCTTTTCTCCCTTAGTTTGCAGGCTAAGAAAATCGTCGGAGGTCTTATACCTCTTGACGTGGGCACGAGCCTGAAATCCCAATTTCAGCCCTCAAAACATCTCATATGTTCATGACGTTTCGAAAAACGTCTTTGGTGCCTCAACTCTAAACCGTTTAACTGAACTATCACGTAGTTATCAAAACGTGTATGTCCGTTGTTCGCAACATCCACAGACGACGTTTGGGGTTCAGCAAGCTGAGCGGTGCATTAAGGACATAAGCTTTTTTGTGTCCGCATAATCGCTACTGTCAACTTTCAACTATATTTTCTCTAAGAACATATCTAAACAGTGGAACTAAAGCGCGAGCTTACGACATAATTTGCAAAGATCTTTTGACTATGTTCAGGATAATTAAGTTCATCTTATGAACTCCCACTCAGATATACATCCCTCTAGTCATCTAAGTGATTACATGATCCGGGTCAACTAGGCCGTGTCCGATCATCACGTGAGACGGACTAGTCATCATCGGTGAACATCTTCATGTTGATCGTATCTACCATACGACTCATGCTCGACCTTTCAGTCTCTTGTGTTCCGAGGCCATGTCTGTACATGCTAGGCTCGTCAAGTCAACTTAAGTGTTTCGCGTGTGTAAATCTGGCTTACACCCGTTGTATGTGAACGTAAGAATCTATCACACTCGATCATCACGTGGTGCTTCGAAACGACGAACTTTACATAGCGGTGCACGATTAGGGGAACACTTTCTTGAAATTTTAATGAGGGATCATCTTATTTACTACCGTCGTTCTAAGCAAATAAGATGTATAGACATGATAAACATCACATGCAATCAAATAGTGACATGATATGGCCAATATCATTTTGCTCCTTTGATCTCCATCTTGAGGGCTCCATGATCATCACCGTCACCGGCATGACACCATGATCTCCATCATCATGATCTCTATCATCGTGTGTCCATGAAGTTGTCTCGCCAACTATTACTTCTACTACTATGGCTAACAGTTTAGCAATGAAGTAAAGTAATTACATGGCGTTATTCAGTGACACGCAGGTCATACAATAAATAAAGACAACTCCTATGGCTCCTTCCGGTTGTCATACTCATCGACATGCAAGTCGTGATTCCTACTACAAGAATATGATCAATCTCATTCATCACATATCATTCATCGCATTCTTTTGGCCATATCACATCACATAGCATACCCTACCAAAACAAGTTAGACGTCCTCTAATTGTTGTTTGCATGTTTTACGTGGCTGCTATGGCTTTCTAGCAAGAACGTTTCTTACCTACGCAAAAGCCACAACGTGATATGCCAATTGCTATTTACCCTTCATAAGGACCCTTTTCATCGAATCCGATCCGACTAAAGTGGGAGAGACTGGCACCCACTAGCCACCTTATGCAACAAGTGCATGTCAGTCGGTGGAACCTGTCTCACGTAAGTGTACGTGTAAGGTCGGTCCGGGCCGCTTCATCCCACAATACCGTCGAAACAAGATAGGACTAGTAACGGTAAGCATATTGAACAAAATCAACGCCCACAACAACTTGTGTTCTACTCATGCATAGAATCTACGCAATAGACCTAGCTAATGATGCCACTGTTGGGGAACATAGCAGAAATTCAAAATTTTCCTACGTGCCACCAAGATCTATCTACGGAGAAACTAGCAACGAGGGGAAGGAGAGTGCATCTACATACCCTTGTAGATCGCTAAGAGGAAGCGTTCAAGAGAACGGGGTTGAAGGAGTCGTACTCGTCGTGATCCAAATCACCGGAGATCCTAGTGCCGAACGGACGGCACCTCCGCGTTCAACACACGTACAGCCCGGTGACGTCTCCCATGCCTTGATCCAGCAAGGAGAGAGGGAGAGGTTGGGGAAGACTCCATCCAGCAGCAGCACGACGGTGTGGTGGTGATGGAGGAGCGTGGCAATCCTGCAGGGCTTCGCCAAGCACCACGGGAGAGGAGAAGGACTTGGGAGAGGGGGAGGGATGCGCCAGGGGCAAGGGTGTAGCTCCCATGCGCCTCCCCACTATATATAGGGTGGAGGGGGATTATTTCTTGCCCTCCAAGTCCATTGGGGCGTTGGCAAAGGTGGGAGGAAAGAAATCCCATCCTTTCCTTTCCCCACCGATTGTTATCCCCCTTTTTAGGGATCTTGATCTTAGCCCTTCGGGATATGATCTTATTCCTTCTAAGGGGGGATCTTGGTGTGCCTTGACCAGGGGTGTGGGGCCTTGCCCCCACTACCCACGTTCATGTGGGTCCCCCATGCAGGTGGGCCCCACTACGGAACCTTCTAGAACCTTCCCGGTACAATACTGAAATATCCCGAACATTTTCCGGTGGCCAAAATAGGACTTCCCATATATAAATCTTTACCTTCGGACCATTCCGGAACTCCTCGTGACATCCGGGATCTCATCCAGGACTCTGAACAACATTCGGTAACCACGTATATCTATTCCCTATAACCCTAGCGTCATCGAACCTTAAGTGTGTAGACCCTACGGGTTCGGGAACCATCCAGACATGACCGAGACGTTCTCCGGTCAATAACCACCAGCGGGATCTGGATACCCATGTTGGCTCCCACATGTTCCACGATGATCTCATCGGATGAACCACGATGTCAAGGACTCAATCAATCCCGTATACAATTCCCTTTGTCTAGCGGTATTGTACTTGCCCGAGATTCGATCGCCGATACCTTGTCCAATCTCGTTACCGGCAAGTCTCTTTACTCGTTCCGTAACACATCATCCCGTGATCAACCCCTTGGTCACATTGTGCACATTATGATGATGTCCTACCGAGTGGGCCCAGAGATACCTCTCCGTCACACGGAGTGACAAATCCCTGTCTCGATTCATGCTAACCCAACAGACACTTTCGGAGATACCTGTAGTGCACCTTTATAGCCACCCAGTTACGTTGTGACGTTTGGTACACCCAAAGCATTCCTACGGTATCCGGGAGTTGCACAATCTCATGGTCTAAGGAAATCATACTTGACATTAGAAAAGCTTTAGCATACAAACTACGATCTTTGTGCTAGGCTTAGGATTGTCTTGTCCATCACATCATTCTCCAAATGATGTGATCCCGTTATCAACGACATCCAATGTCCATGGTCAGGAAACCGTAACCATCTGTTGATCAACGAGCTAGTCAACTAGAGGCTTACTAGGGGCATGGTGTTGTTTATGTACCCACACATGTATCTGAGTTTCCTATCAATGCAATTATAGCATGGGTAACAAACGATTATCATGAACAAGGAAATATAATAATAACTAATTTATTATTGCCTCTAGGGAATATTTCCAACACCTGGAAGTGTCCGGTCAGGCCGCAATTGAAGCACGGCGGACCATCCGAGGCGGAGTTAGAGACCGGAGGTGGAGCCGCGGCGGCGGCGGTAGTGGCAGAGGCCGGAGGGCGAGGGGGGCCCTTCTTCTTCTTATTCTTGGCGCCCTGGCACCCCCGGTTCCCATTGCCTCCATTGGAGGGAGGGAATGCAGCTTGGTTGTGCGGGGGTTGGTAGAGGCGGGCAGCCAGGGCGTTAGTGGCGTTGGCGAGGGGCTGCTGACGGGGAGGGGAGGGGGAACGGTCCCAACGACGCGACGGGGAGGGGGACCTCCGCCGGGAAGATTGCTGGACCTCCCCAACCGGCAACCTGCCGCGGTCCCGAGAGTCCTCCCGAGGGTACGAGTGGCGCGCCGGGGAACGGGAGCGGCGGTTGTCGCACACAGGAGACCGGTGGGCAGGGCGGGGGGAGGAGCAGCGAGAATCGCGGCCCGGGGACCGCTGGGCCGAGCGGGAGGGAAGTTGCTGCCGGAGATCGGCCTCCCGCCGGAGACCGTCAGGCGAGGACCTTGGGGGGTCGCGGCGGTCATCCGCTCGGCGTTTGGGGCGGCCGGCGGCTGAACTACGGGAGCAACAAGACGAGCAGCGACAAGAACCCTAGTAAATTGACAGATCGATCTTGATGATTTGAATAACAGCGGTTGCTTTGTAGGCTTTTCTACCTCCGATCGTAGGCCTTTTTTCCCGAGGTTGCTTTGTAGGCTTTTCTACCTCCAGTCGTAAAATAAGTGGGCAAATAATGGGCTCCTGTACTACAATTTGGGCTTCGGCTACTGTATTAATATTGGGCTTAATTCCTAATTAAGCAGCCATTATATATGGCCATTAGCACATACAATATATATATTAGAATAATAGTACTATTATAGTCCATGAGACCTTGAGGGGGTCGATCGTTGGGGGGTCTAGCCCCTGCTCGCCCCCTCTCTCCGCCCCTGGCTAGGCAATTATCTGGTTGTGCTAGGCGCTCCCCTCCCACATATATATAGGTGGGGTGAGGAGGGAGCAGCCAGGAGGGCACCCCAAATAGGCCGAATCCTACTTAGGGTCCTCCCAAGTGGCGCCCCCAGCCATATTTGACGGATGTGGAATGGAAGAGAGGGGGGAGAGAAGGAAGTGGGAAACCTAATCTAGACTTGCCTTTCCTCCTTCCTCTTTCCTTCTTCACCTTTGGCCGGCCCATATGGGGGGCGCACCAGCCCCTTGTGGCTTGTGTGTATCCCCTCTTGGCCCATAAGGCCCATATCTTTTGTTGGGGGTGCTCGGAACCCTCTCGAACACTTCCGGTGTCTGAATACCATCGTCCTATATATCAATCTTTACCTCACGACCATTTTGAGACTCCTCGTCAGGTTCGTGATCTCATCCGGGACTACGAACAACATTCGGTCACCAAATCACATAACTCATATAATGCTATATCGTCATCGAACATTAAGCGCGCGGAACCTACAGGTTCGAGAACTATGTAGACATGACTGAGACACCTCTCCAGTCAATAACCAGTAGCGGAACCTGGATGCCCATATTGGCTCCTACATATTCTACGAAGATCTTTATCGGTCGAACCATTATGACAACATACGTAATTCCCTTTGTCCATCGGTATGTTGCTTGCCTGAGATTCGATCGTCGGTATCTCCATACCTAGTTCAATATCGTTACCGGAAAGTCTCCTTACTCGTTCCGTAATACATCACCTCGTGACTAACTCCTTAGACGTTTGCTTGCAAGCTTATGTTGTGTATTACCGAGAGGGCCCAGAGATACCTCTCCAATACTCAGAGTGACAAATCCTAATATCGATCTATGCCAACTCAACAAACACCTTCGGAGATACCTATAGAGCATCTTTATTCCTCCAGTATCCGGGAGTTGCATAATCTCATAGTCAAAGGAATATGTATTTGACATGAAGAAAGCAATAGCAATAAAACTGAATGATCATTATGCTAAGCTAACAGATGGGTCTTGTCCATCACATCATTCTCCTAATAATGTGATCCCGTTATCAAATGACAACACATGTCCATGGTTAGGAAACATTAACCATCTTTGATCAACGACCTAGCCTAGTAGAGGCTTACTAGGGACACGATATTTGTTTATGTATTCACACATGTATTTAAGTTTCCGATCAATACAATTCTAGCATGAATAATAAACCTTTATCATGAATAAGGAAATATGAAATAACAACTTTATTATTGCCAATAGGACATATTTCCTTCAAATATACCCATGGTAACTTTTATGTTAATAACACGGTAACTCACACGTCGCAAACCTGATAACTTATGTACCCCCCGGTCTTGGTAACTGGGAGCGGCGGTGATGAAATATCCCCCCGGTAACTTTTGCGTGAATAGCATGGTAACTCACACATCACAGACCTGATAACTTATGTACCCCAGTCCTGGTAACCTTTGGCAATGGTGGTGGGGGGAGGGCTGTTGGTGAAATATACCCCCTCCCCTGGTAATTTTTGTGTGAATAGCATGGTAAATCACTCATCGCAAACCGGATAACTTAGGTACAAACACCCCGGTAACTTTAGACCCAAATAAAAATTTGTTGAAATATACCCCGGTTACTTCTATGCAAAATAGCACGGTAATATATGTACCACGAGCTAATAACTTAGGTACAGAAACCAAGGTAACTTTGACCCGGGGGAAAAAGTCGTTGAAAACACAACTCCGGTCACTTCTGCATAAATAATATGTTAATATACGTATAACATAACTGATAACTTTTTGACCAAAAAAGTGATCAAAACATGCCAACATGAGATCTAGTTTGAAAGTTCTCGTTGCCATGATTTTTTATGTGAAAACAATTTTTCAAATAGAAATGACAGTTTGATCTATTTTACAGTTTTGAAATAGCGAGAATCTCCAATGACATCTGCTTTCATGTGCTCTAATGCATTTGCATGTGGAGAGAATGTTGGAGGAGCCATTTTTATGCCTCGGCGATTTCTATGTAAACAGGAATGTAACTAACGTACCATAGAGGTTGTCGTGGAATTGTCACGGCAGATGTCCTTAGTGTTAGGACTTAGTCGCGAGGCCAACGCATCTATGTGGTAGCTTGAGAGGGGTTGAGCGGGACGAGAGACGCGAGGTTTTACCCAGGTTCGGCCCCTCACGGTGGAGGTAAAAGCCTACGTCCTGCTTCATTGATATTGATGATGATGATCACGGTTACAAGAGTGCTCTAACTCGAGAGCCATTGTCTAAACCTAACTTGTCCAACTTGTGGAACTTGTCCCCCCTTTGGGAGCCCTGCCCCTCCTTATATATGTTGAAGGGCGGTTTACATGTGGAGTCCTATTAGGATTAGGACTAGTCTATCTCTAATACAAACCGGATACAAGTCCTGGTCTTAACTCCTTGTAAAATATTCCTCATGCCTTTCTGTTAAACCGCCCACAATAGTTGAACCGGCCTTCGATCCGCCGGCCGGGTTACTAATGAACCGCCAAGACCGGGCGGGTAGCCCGTGAACCGCCAAGCTCCGGGCGGGTTACGATGAGCCGTCGAGACCGGCATCGCCGGTTAACTTCGGCCGGTTTACACCGCTGGGTATATCTCGACATTAGCCCCCAAGTTTAGCTTGGATTTATCCATGGTAAACTTACGCTGCAAAATAAACACCGTAACAAATTTGGCAGGTTGTACTCCGGGTTAAGAATTCTTGTAGACCGCACTGATCGCCCTTGTCATTTCCTTCTTCTAGAAAATTCGGTCAATAACCAGCTTCATAACCGATTTTGATGTTGGTTTCTCATAGGAAATATATTGTGAAGAATAATTCCTTTGATTCCGCCTCCCAATGCTTAAAAACAATATTGGTCCTTGAAATACTCATCCGATCTTCAGCCGGTTTAAGGACGTAGAACTTGCCGGTTTATCCTTGCTAAGATCACCGGTTTACAAATATTGACAGCACCGGGTCATACTTGTAGTTAACATCCAGCTTGAAAATATACCTCTTATATGCCTATCACTTGTAGCCTCCAAGTCTTAAGAAGGTAGCATAGCAACAGCTTGAGACTTGCTTAAATATCACAATCTTGAAGAAATCCAGGTTGTTCATCTCAATCACTAGTCAGAATTGAGTATTCCACATATGTAGCCCCCAAGTGCCGGGTTGTCATGCTTGCAACAACCTGGGACTTGTAATTGTCTGATGCTCATAAAAACTTCAACCAGTGTAGCTCCCAAGGGCCGGGTCATTATGCACTTGAATTGTTTGACAGGAGCAATTGGTAGCGCCCAAGGGCGGCTCATTATAATGTGATGAGTCGGGTCTTCAATAAGATAAACAAAGAATGACTTTGCATTAGCCCCCAAGTGTCATGGTGCATGCTTGCAGCGACATGGACTTGCATATTGGATGTAATCTCAACTTAAATAATGTAGCCCCAAGTGCCGGGTTGTAAGCCTGCAGCAACTCGGGACTATTCCTTCAATTGTAGAATAAAAATTATATCCATTGATAATATGATAGCCATTGCTCCAAAGCAATTTTGAAAACCGTAATCACAATAACTGGTTATTGATAACCATAATAGAAATCCAGCCATGTTGGCTATTTGAATAATATACCCAATGATTCATAAGCGCGTGATTCCAATGGCGCAATCCAAATATGTCTTGGCGACTTATAATCCAAAGCCAGCCGGTTTAACAAACACGGATAATTTATCATCATCTTGGCGACACATAGTCGAAAGCCGTGCCGGTTTAATAAACGTCGGCGATTTACAATCATGCTTTATTCAACCTGTTTCTGCATATAACAAGTTTAAAGTGTCCCGGCGGTTTACCGCCGGACGGGTCATAATGCCCAACATATAACCCGGGTTTATAACCAAGGCTGCACTTAAGAATAATCAAATATGAAATATATCATACTGTGATATTGAATCACATTGCTGGTTTTACCAACTTTTGTAGTAAGAGTGATAACCCCAATCTTGAGTAATAATAACTCCTTTCATATTGTGTCAATTGATGATAAACCGTGCGGGTTGTGATAAACACCGGTTTAACCATATATATCTCGGGCGCATCAGTAGTCAAACCAGACCGGGCTGATAGTCTCCGGATTATGAGTTGATCATGTCTTGACTTGTAATTGAAAGTCAAGCCGGGTTAATGAACACGGTTTACTCCATAATAAGATGGTAACATCAAACCGGGCAAATAGTCTCCGGATTAGGATTTGACCGTGTTCCGCCAATTTGTAATTGACAGTTTGAACTGGATTAATAATGTCGGTTTGAAAACACAACAAAAGAAATAATTTAAAAGAGAACAAAATTCAAGCAAAGGCAAATATAAAACCATTGCAAATGAGGCTTTGAGCCGATCAAGAGGCATTACCATGGTCGGACACGACCAAGCCCCCAAAAGGCGTAGCTATGGTTCGAGTCAGCCAGGTCCCCAAATGATGCATTGGCATTACGCCGATCAAGAGGTGTAGCGATGGTTCGGGTTCGACCAAAGCCCCCAAGTGATGCTTTGTGGCACTAGGCCGATCAAGAGGCGTGGATCGTTCGTATACATGACCATGTCCCCAAGTGATCTGGTGGCTTTCGCCTATCAAGAGGTGTTGCATTGGTTCGACACCCACCAAGCCCCCAAGTGATATTGTGGCATTGCGCCGATCAAGATGTGTGACTATGGTTCGGATACGACCAAGCCCCCAAGTGATCAATAATATGATAAACCATCAAGGCATGATACCCATGTTTGAACCCAAGGCGTCATGGCAGCAGGTCCTCTTTGCCACCTTTAACTTTTTGTAAGAGATTAATCCTTCTTGAACCGGATGTTAAACCGGATATTGAGAGCTTCAAAGCTTTGTGGGAGACATCTTTCCCTTGAACCGGATTTTAGACCGGAATCTTCATTTTCAGCCGGAAATTTTCTGACGGCCTTTAAACTCGGACTTGCGAGAAGTTAATTCCTTTTTGAACCGGAAATTCTTAAACCGGATTTGAGAGCTTCAGAGCTTGAGAGAGAACAGATTTCCCTTGAACCGGATTTTAGACCGGATATTTGAGAGTTTCAGTGAGACTGACTGCCCTTTAGCCGGATTCTAAACTGGAATCCTTTCTGACGACCCGGACCTTCTTCATTGATCCGGGATTTTGTAATTGTTATATACTTTCTAAGCCGGAAATTTTCTGACAGCCTTTAAATTTTCATCAATACAACAGTAACCTCCGGGACCGGGTTATCTTTCCCTCCATCATCCTGAGGTTTTTAACTTTGTTGAAACCGGCAAGATTTGCTGAGTTATGTCATCGTAGCCCCGAGTCTCAAAGGTGACTCGAGGAGTTGGCTTGAGATTCTCCATGTTTGACCATGATATAAACCGGCATAACTTGTACATCATTGATGTTGATAGCATGACGTGAATCCACAGAAGGTTGAGGTGACTGTGGCGGGTTATAAATGATCCCGTATGAGCTGTGTCAGCAACTCGGCCAATGGTTCCTTCCAACTGGCGATTTGAAGTTAACCAAACTGTAGTGACGGCGACTTGTGCGCCTGCCTATTGAGCCATCCAGTGCAAACAGCGGTTTGATGATAATTTGCCTCCAATTTGCTGAAAGAAAACCGGGCTACCCAAGCTGTGACTTGTTCATACGTAATATATAGCTCATGCAGATAGGTGCGGCCCGGTATGTCGATGTAGACCAGGCCGCGAGAGACGGACGACAAAAACGACCGCAACATCAAAGGCAGCTCGGATAGATGAATCAGCCGTGGCATTGTAAACCGGTGCGGACGGGGAAGATCGGCACGGACGGGCGAGCCAAACGCAGGCACGGTCCCGGCAAGCTGATGTAAACCGGGCCGTAAGGGCGGCGTCTTGCACGCGTCCATTCACCGTGTAATGTGGCATGGACGAACACCGGCAGACGCTGCCGGTAGCGTGCTTCATACCCATGGTATAAACCGCGTTTATAATGAATAATTGTCCTGCATACAATATTGCAGACCAAGGCAAAGATAAACTGCTCTTTGACAAAAAATAACATGCACTAATAAAATATATTTTAGATGGATATCACCTGATGTGCGAGGCCGGAAATAATCCGTCATGAAATTTATGATCGCTAGGTGTATTTGAAGTCGCTTACGGGTGAACCGGCCGCGGCGTTTGTAAGCTGGTGCGGACGAGCAAGTTGTCCTCCACGTTGTAAGCCGGTGAGGACGCGTGAACCGGCTGCGAGGGCGGACAAGCGAGTCATCCGTGGCGTTGTAAGGTGGTGCTGACGGGCGAGCCGGTCGGCGCGTTGATGTAAACCGGACCGCAGGGGCGACGGCTGTATATAACAACACGCGGAGTTGATGATCACCGCGGGCAAGTCAGTCGCGGGAGCAAACGAATGAACCGGCCGCGGCGTTATAAGCCGGTGCAAACGAGCAAGTTGCCCTACGTGTGTTGTAAGCCGGGGTGGACGCGCGAGTCAATCACAGGCGCAATCCCGGCTTGTGGATGTAGACCGGGTGCTGGCGCTGGACAATGCATAGTGCTGCTTTTTTTTTTTGACAGCAAAGTTGATTGGTTCTTTGTCTTCTAGTGCCTGAGCTCTCCACATAACGCAGCCGGTACTTTTTGAGCCGGAATTTCAAACCAGAACTTTTTGATAATCCGGCCGGAACCTTTGAAAATCCGGAACTTTTGAAACGAAATCTCTTGATAATCCGGCCGGAACCTTTGATAATCCGGTACCTTTGAACTGGAACCTTTTGATAATCCGGCCGGAACTTTTGATAATCCGGAACTTTTGAACCGGAACCTCTTGATAATCCGCCAGAACTTTTACGTAGCCTAAGTCGGAACTCTTTGATGACTCGGATGGAACCTTTCGGCGATTCTGCTGGAACCCTTCGCGATTCGGACCGAACTTTTCGTCGAGGCGATCGGAACTCTTTGGTGATCCGAATAGAACCTTTCGTCAAGACGGTCGGAACTTTTCAATGAACCGGCCCGAACTTTCCGGACGAGCTGACGGAACCTTTGATGAGCTTGATGGAACTTTTCGGCGAGCCAAGAGGGAACTCTCCGACGAGCTAGTCGGAACTTTTCAATCAGCTGGGCGAAACTTTTCAATTTCTGGAATAGCGCCCTCCAAGAACTCATCACCACCGCGCGCAGGCCCCACGGTGGGCGCCAACTGTCGTGGAATTGTCACGGCAGATGTCCTTAGTGTTAGGACTTAGTCGCGAGGCCAACGCATCTATGTGGTAGATTGAGAGGGGTTGAGCGGGACGAGAGACGCGAGGTTTTACCCAGGTTCGGCCCCTCACGGTGGAGGTAAAAGCCTACGTCCTGCTTCATTGATATTGATGATGATGATCACGGTTACAAGAGTGCTCTAACTCGAGAGCCATTGTCTAAAACCTAACTTGTCCAACTTGTGGAACTTGTCCCCTTTGGGGAGCCCTGCCCTCCTTATATATGTTGAAGGGCGGTTTACATGTGGAGTCCTATTAGGATTAGGACTAGTCTATCTCTAATACAAACCGGATACAAGTCCTGGTCTTAACTCCTTGTAAAATATTCCTCATGCCTTTCTGTTAAACCGCCCACAATAGTTGAACCGGCCTTCGGATCCGCCGGCCGGGTTACTAATGAACCGCCAAGACCGGGCGGGTAGCCCGTGAACCGCCAAGCTCCGGGCGGGTTACCAGTGAGCCGTCCAGACCGGCCGGGTTAACTTCCGGCCGGTTTACACCGCGGGGTATATCCCCGACAGAGGTGATAACTTATTTTAGCCTAGGTGTGGTAACTTTTGACCCAAAAGAAAGTTGTGAAAATATACCAACATGGGATCTAATTTCGAAGGTATCGTCGCGACGAATCTTTTATGTGAAAACAGTTTTCAATCGAAGCGACGGTTTGACCTACAAAACATTTTAAAGTTTTAAATTGATGGAATCTTTAATGACATCAGCAATTTTTTCCTATATGCATGTACAACTATTATGGAAAAATTGGACTGAATGTGTTTGTTTTTGTATTAAGAAAGAAATCAATACTCACAGCCCGAGCGACCATAGATGAATCGTCCGGATCTATCTCTATATTCCGTACGTATGGACGTTAGCACAATGCTATTACTAATAGCGCAAAATATCATAGATGTGCATGAAGCCAATCTTGCATAACAGTCAAGTGTTTTGCCTTGATTCTAGGGTTTTTTACATCTGTGCCCCTAGTTCCTTAGCTCTACTCATTCATCCCCGTGCTCTTAACTTTTGCTCAATTTACCCCACTCCCTTGCCAGAAACCCTCATAACTAGGCACAACAGACGTTGCCGTCGGGTCAAAGGCTTGACCGTTAACTCTGACTAGTGGGGCCATGCTGGACTGTGTCGTCCGTTCGACCTGACAAGTGGGGCCCCATTGGGTGGTGTCGTTGTTCGACCGTTGGGCCGTGGTTTCGTTGGGCCGTCCTTTGCATGAAACGTCTGCGCGCGCCGCCAGGACAGAAGCCTGCTATGCATGCACCCCGCAAACCCTGCCTGCATGCGTCGATCGAGCCTGCATGCGCTGATTCCACGATCCCTGCATGTGCCGACCGAGCCTGCATGCGCTGATGCATCCGCCATGATGCACTGACCGAGCAGCTTTTTGCACGCCAGTGGCCACGGATGCAGCGACGGTCACTGCCGCTGGTTCCTCTCTTCTAGCTAGGTGGCTACATATTTGTGGCTTGTGTAAAAAAGGGGAGCCACTCCCTTGCTTCGTTGTACTCATTCATCCCTATTAACAAAGCTTTCTTGCATGCACTAGGTGGTTACTAACAAGGGAACCCTACTAACAAGCCGAGCTCTCTAAGAAAATAATCAACAAATATGTAGTCCCAATATGTAGATAGGGCCAACAAGCCCATAGCACGATCATATAGCTCAAACTAGGAAGAACTTAATAATAGAATAGATAGAAAACTTAATAATAGAATTTAAGAAAAGGGCCAACAAGCCCAAAGCAACTCCAACATAGTTCAATTACAACTTAGCATAACATAGACTAAAAAAAGATAGAGGGTTTAGAACCCTAGCCGCCGCCTTCTCCACCTCGCTCCTCCTCCGGGCGCCCTTTTCACTGCTCCTCCGGGGCGTTGTCGATGGGGTACGGAAGAGTGTGCATGCGCGTCATGGTGGGAAGATGTTGTTGTACTCCGTGAACCTGTTGTGGGTGGTGAAAGCGATGAACTCGGAGCCACACCAAAACAGCCGACTGAGGAGGTAGAAGGCATCGAATGTGTTGGTGAAGTGGGAAAGGAGAGCAACCACCACCCGGTTTTGGATGACCTCCTCGACGCGGAACATCGTTGGAGATCCCCTTGGGAGGTGGTGGTAGCCGGACGCGAGGAAGAACTCGGTGAAGTTCCTTGCGGTCCTCAGCCTTGATATCGCCCACACACATTGTCACGCCCAAGATGCGACCCTATCCTAAAGGAACTCGAAGGTCCCACCAAGGATAGAAGCGCATCTTGAAGACCCTTTTGCAAGGTGGATATCATTACATCAAACCATTACATAATAGTTGGGGATACATACAAGGCATACAAATGCCGCAAGAATACATCAATACATCATACACAAGATCAATATCCGACTACGGATGAAACATAAACAGAAACTCAAACAATATCCACCCTGCTATCCCAGGCTGCCGACCTGGAACCTATCACCTGATCGAAGAAGCAGAAGAAGAACTCCAAAACAAGTAAACATCACTCTCGCTGTCGGGGGTTGGGTGCGACATATGCCAAATGATGGCTTAGCATGGTGGGGGCGAGTAGAACGTCGCCGGTGCCTGGAAACGGGATGAGGAGAAGGCATGCACGCCGGCGGATCTTACCCAGCTTCAGGGCTCTCCGTGGAGATAATACCCCTCTTGCTGCTGGGGGTCTGCGCATGATCACTATGGCAAAGTGGGTACAAGGTTGCTCCTTGAGCTGTTCGAGGTGAGGAAGGAGAAGGGCACGGCTAGCTCTTCTCTCCTCTCTATGTGTGTCTAAAACTATTAGGGTCCAACCTCTTGCATGGATGCCCCGGGGGGTTTATATAGGCCTACCCCCCGGGGGTACAATGGTAATCCGGCTGGGCGCGGGTCCCAGCCGTCTGTCTCTTAGGTCGCCGTCTTCTCCGCCGACTGCTGGGGCCCGCCGACTAGCGGACCCCGCCAACGGGCCCAGCATGGGGCCGACAGGCCTTGTCCGCCGCGGGCGGGTCTTGCCGGCTGCGGATTACTGTAGCCACGCTTCTGATGACGCTTAGCTTGGTCATGGGGTCATGGCAGCATGCCGCCGCGACGGGCGATCACCGCCGCCATTTCCTGTCTCATCTCGGTTAATGGCGTGCGGGCCCGTGGGAGGGCCGGCCGACTTCGGGGCCGACTAACAACGGGTCCGTCTTCGGCGCTCGCCGTCTTCCGTACCACGACAAAGCGGTCCCGCCGTCTCGGGTCGTATGCAGGCCTTCGTGGGTTGAGGATCTGCCCACGCGGGCTGATGTCGAGGCCGGGCGTGTATGATGCCAAGGCCGGACGGAGATCTCCACAAGACGGGCGATCAGTGGCCATGCTCGCCCGTGAACGGGCAGGGATGGGCTGCGTGCAACCACATCCCATCCTGGCCCATAGTTGCATAGGCAGGAAGTGGTTGGAGTCGCGGGCCGACTCCCCATAGCCAGCTTTCTCCGAAGCCGCCCGGTTGAGTCGGCTCGTCTCGAGGCTGTCTGCAGGACTCGGTGGGAGGGAAGTCGGCGGCTCTGCCACCGACTCTCAGAAGGCGGCTCTTAGTCTTGGGGTCTTGAGGGGCGCAGTCTGCCCCGATGTTTTGAAAGGTCCAGGGGCTCGGGTTTGCCTACCCGCGGCCCATTACTCCGACAGTAGTCTCCGAAGCTGGTGAGGCGCCGAGGTCAACATGTCGAGGAGCCTCAACAGTTTCATCCCCTCCGATGGAAGAATCTGGGCTTGGCTCACTGTCTTTCTCTAGGCCGACTAGCTGGAGTCGGACTCGCAGGAAGCCGTCTTGCTCCTCCAAGGGCTGAAGGTCGTGGCGGGATCCAGGCAGCGTGCCTGATAAGCTTCCAGGCAGCTGCCCATTGCGGGCCCGTCACGCGACGCCACGCGGCAGGGTCAGTCTGCCCACCCATGTGCGTGACGAGACAGGCCTGTCAGGAGTGGCCCGCCACTACCGCGCCTCGGCGCACGGGCGGATCCGTTGCGGCCGCGCGGGCGGTTGGGTTCCCCACGTTGTTACTGCGTGCAGTAACTTCGTGGGTTAAATCGTGGGGGGCGTGGGGTACTTGGCGCAGTTAATCCCACGCCTGGCCTATAAGTAGGCGGGAGGAGGGGGGCCGGCGAAGCACGCGCTTCCATCTCCCTGCTTTCCCCGCTTCCTCTTGCTCCTTCTTCCTCTCGCTTCTTCTTCTTCTTGCCGCCGTCGCACCGAACCACGCCACGCCGCGGAGATGAGCTCTTCATCCGCCGCTGCACCTCCCGCCCCGCGCTCCGGCGTGTGGGACGGCTCCGAAGTGGACAACGACCATATCAAATTCCTCCGCCAGAAGCGCCGCATCTTCGGCAAGAGCCTAGTGCGGACCCGCGCCGCGCCGGCGCCGGAGGAGGGCGAGCGGGTCGTATTCCGCTCGCACCTCATGCGCGGCCTAGGGCTGCCGGCGAGCGGCTTCTTCCCGCCTTCTTATAGTTCCACGGGGTCCAGCTGCACCACCTCACTCCGAATACGGTGGTGCTGCTGGCTGCCTTCGCCGCCTTGTGCGAGGGCTTCCTCGGCGTTCTCCCCACCATCGAGCTGTGGGGGGAATTCTTCCTGTCCAAGCTCGGCACGCACGTCGCCGGCGTGCCGGCTCTGTGCGGCACCTTCATCGCGGTGCAGAGGCCGGTGGGCGACAACCCTTTCCCAGCCATTCCACTGATCAAGTCGGTGAAGATGTGGCAACGATCCTACTTCTACGTGAAGAACATCGCCCGTAAGCATCGGGTCAACCTGCCGCCCACGGAGCCGGGCGCAGCTTCGGGAGGCTCCCTAGCTGGTCCCACCGGGCCAGGACGCTGACTCCTGCCGGCGCCGCCGCCGACGCGCGACTCCGAGGCCGACAATCGGAGGGCTTGACCGGGCCGACCTGGCCGACCGCCGGCGCGCCGAGTCCTCCCGCTCCAAGGCCGACCTCATATGATCTGTCAAATGAGTGGCCACCGGGACCCCAGTCAGATGTGCTCAAAGGACTTGCCCCACGCGGAGGTGGCAGACACGGTGAACTTCCTGGCGAACTGCAATCTTGCGGCGGAATGGCAGTTCGGCAAGGAGCCATACTCGCGCGCCAACCCCCCGCCTGTGGTAAGTCATCTCTCTTCCTCGTCTGTTTTCTTTTTCAGCCGAATCTGACTTCTTATCTTTTTTGGCTTTTTCCGAGTCAGAACCCCCTCATGCAGCCCTCAGCCGGCACCACGGGGCCGGC